>SJXQ01003552.1:261288-291620 GCA_006408695.1 Aepyceros melampus
TTTTTCACAGAGCTAGAACAAATAATTTCACAATTTGTATGGAAACACAAAAAACCTCGAATAGCCAAAGCCATCTTGAGAAAGAAGAATGGAACTGGAGGAATCAACCTGCCTGACTTCAGGCTTTACTACAAAGCCACAGTCATCAAGACAGTATGGTACTGGCACAAAGACAGAAATATAGATCAATGGAACAAAATAGAAAGCCCAGAGATAAATCCACACACCTATGGACAGCTTATCTTCGACAAAGGAGGCAAGAATATACAGTGGATTAAAGACAATCTCTTTAACAAGTGGTGCTGGGAAAACTGGTCAACCACTTGTAAAAGAATGAAACTAGATCACTTTCTAACACCATACACAAAAATAAACTCAAAATGGATTAAAGATCTAAATGTAAGACAAGAAACACCAGAGGTTTTTAAGAATTTCTCTTTATTTTTGGTACCTGTGATGGGAAAACAGGCAGCTAGGTCATAGCCTGTGGCCCTTTATCTACTCTGCTGTTGATGGGTGACTTTCTGCACTCTGGGGATTTAATGTCCTTTGATTCTGGAAAATATTCATGCATTCTATCCTATTTCCACTTTGTCTGGTTCTGTTTTCTTTGGAAACCCCATTGTGTGGTTGTTGGCTCTATTCTATAGCTAGCTGCCCTAATGCTGCTCCCGTGGCTCCTCTGTACTCAGATATTCCAAATGTTTGCTCCACTGTGTTACTTCTACTATCATGGTTTTCTTTTTCCAGATTGCTGCCTTTTATTTATGTGGATTTTAGGATTTCATGGTTTTCTTTTTAAAGTGATTCTTTCCTATTTATTTTTTAAAATTATGATTTGAATTTTTAAATGTAATTTTTATATTAATTTTTAAATTTTTGGCTGTGCTGGGTCTTCATTTCTGCACAGGCTTTTCTCTAGTTGTGGTGAGTGGGGACTACTCTTTCTTCGTGGTGGGTTCTTTTGTTGTGGTACATAGGCTCTAGGTGTGCCGGGTTCAGTAGTTAAGGCTTCCAGGCTCTAGAGCTCAGGCTCGGTAGTTGTGATGCACAGGCTTAGTTGCTCCACGGCATGTGGTTATCTTCTGGACCAGGGATTGAATCATGTCTTCTGCATTGGTTGGTGGATTCTTTACAACTGAGCCACCAGGAAAGCCCCATGGTTTTTTGTTTTACTAGTTTCATGATACAAAATTGTCTCTTAGTTGTCTGATGATAGTAATCACAAAAATATTTTTGTGTTTTTTATTCCCTTTTCATGTATTCAACCTTATTGTTTACTTGTATTTAACTTTTTTCATGCAAGTCAGAAGTTTTCCTCAAGTGTCTAGTGATTATCCATTTATACTTAAGATTGAGGCAAAACGAATACAGATTTCATCCTAGAGTTGCACTGTCCAATATGGTAGCCACTAGCCCCAGGTGACTATTGAGAACTTGAAACATAGTTAATCCAGATTGAAATGTGTTCTAAGAGTAAAGTAAAAACAAGACTTTTAACACTTTGTGCCCCTGCAAAAAAAAAATCTCATTAATAATTTATGTTGATTTAAATGATAGTATTTATGATGTTGTAGTAAGTAATATATAATATTAAAAGTATTATTACCTATTTACTTACATTTTCAGTGTGGCTACTGGATATTTCTAGGGATATTTAGCATGAGGTTTGTATCATACTTGCACCAGACAGTACTACTCTGGATTGAGCAGAAGGTCCTGACCATAATTCACTGTGCTCCCTGACCTTCCCCCACTCCCCACACTTCAGCTAATAAATAGTCTCAAGTGTTTTCTCTTGTGCCAGTTTCCTTAGAAAGGAATCCTGTAATGTTTTGCCTGGTAGAGTTCTGGAATTGGTAGTGGAAGAGAAATCAGTGTGTGGGCTTAAACTTATTTCAACATGGATCTCCCTCATACCCCTAGCTGGGCTTCCTTGTCTTAGGTCCAGAAATCTCTTACTCCATGTCTCAAAAGAGGAAATACCCTATCTTCTGACAGATGAGGAAGGAGAGTGAGCAGGCTGTGTAAAGTATATGGGGAGAAGATTTAGGTTTAGGCCTTCCTGAGATACTCAATCAAGTTAAGACTCTGCTTTCCATGCACCCATGGTCCTATGTGGACTTATACAGTAGATTCTTTTTGCTTCTGCTCTAGGTGTACATGTTTAGAATCTGACATGCAGGATGTTTGAGCAGTTACCAGTAGTCCATTATGCTTTCTATATGTTGACTGGTTTCTTGTCTTCACTCATCTAAATCTTTGAGCTGAACATATGTATTCTTATTTTTATAAATTCTACCGACAACTTTCATTTTAATGCGATTTCAGATGCAAGTGAAAATGTATTCCACCTGCCATGTTTAACCAGAGGTCATAATTTTAAATCTTAATTTAAAGATTAAAGGGAAGGGAATTGTTATTCCCTTCCATCTTTTTTGTCAGATTATATTCAGGTACTTAAGTCTCCTATAACCTGCTCTAACATGTCCATCTCTCTGTAGATAGGAACCTTTATGGCAGGCCAGGTTTAGCTTGTGTACATGCCTTTTTCCAACCATACCAATTACATTTCTAAATGATTTACGTGATTTATCTAATTTTATTTTCCACGAATCCCACTTCCTTCTACTTTTTTACATTTAACTCATCTTCTAGGGAAGATTAAGGATGTCAGAGTTCTATGAACATATTCTTAGGAATTCAGTCCCCACTGATCTCTTTCTTAGCTAAACTTCTATCATGTCTGTGTTCTCCACAATTTATAGTTTTTTATACTATGATAAATTATACTATGAGGTATTAATCCACATGGTTTTATTCTGCCCACTTCATTCTCTTTTCTAACTGCAAGATATGAAGCTGCAAATTGAGGGAGAACTTTTAGTGGACACAAGGAACTGACATTTAGTTACTATTCAGTCTTACTAAAGACTAGGAAAATAGTTGTGCCCTAAGCATTGGATAACAGAGAAGGCAATGGCACCCCACTCCAGTACTCTTGCCTGGAAAATCCCATGGATGGAGGTGTCCTGGTAGGCTGCAGTCCATGGGGTCACTGAGGGTCGGACACGAATGAGCAACTTCACTTTAACGCATTGGAGAAGGAAATGGGAACCCACTCCAGTGTATCGCCTGGAGAATCCCAGGGACGGCGGAGCCTGGTGGGCTGCCATCTCTGGGGTTGCACAGAGTCGGACACGACTGAAGCCACTTAGCAGCAGCAAGCATGGATAAAAGGGAAACACAGACTTTAGACATGACCGAATCCCAGAGAGCTGCTGTGATCTGTTCTGCAGCAGACTCACTCCTAAAGGCAAGTTTTCCTCTCCCTTTCAACTCTCAAGTGGGAGGACCTCAGAATACAAGTGTTATCAGAGAGAACAAGCCTCAGAAAACACTGCCTCAGAGACTATGGCAGTGGAGTAGCCAGGGCCGTGTGTGGTACGTAGGCTGTTGTTTAGAAGCACATTCATGGAGCCCATTGGACCCTAACACTGAGCTCAAGGCCCCTGAAGGTTATGCAAGTTAGTTGAGAAAAAGAAAGGCACCACCTGCAAAGTGCTCAAGGCCAGAACAAGGGAAAGTCATAGCCACAAATTTAGAGGGCATGCTCTGTGTTCTCATCTCCTCTGAAAATAGCTTGTACTGAGAAAAATGTAACAAGAGTTTTAAACTTGAAATGACTGAGGGATAGCAAAAATGAAATTTCTTAAAAATGACTAAATATGCTATATCAGACAGAATGGAGGGTTGAGATAAAATAATTTAGTGCAACAAAATTTCGTTTTTGCATACCTGAGTCTGTGATTGTAAAACTCATTTCCATTTCAGTAATATATAGTATACAGTCATTCCCAAAGTTTCTTTCTCACAAAAAACAGACAAAAAAGAAAACCTTTTCCAGGTAAACATGATTATTTTTCTTTGTTTTAGGTTAATTTTATATTTCACATTCCCTTTGTCAGGTTAAACAGTTTTGTTTCCCAGAGTGATAGAAACTTGGACTTAATTTTTATTTTGAACTTTGATTTTGAAAACTTAACATGTAATATTTTCTCCCTTTAAATAATTATACCCATCTAGGGGACAGGAGATGGTCTTGATTTTGAGTTGATTATATATACATACACATGTATATGCAATTTAAGAAATAATTGTATTATCAAGATGGTATGACACCTCAATGGTTAAAAATGGCTGCTTTAGAGAAGAGCTAGAATTTTGGAAGCTGATGGTTATTTCCTAATATTTATTATTTGACAAGAAAAGTTTCCCCCATATTCTGATCTACTTTTATTGGAGCATTCTGTTACTTGCAGAAAAAAGTGTCCTAAGTGATACAACCATACCTTCGCATTCTTTGACCTTGAGCAGTTTACTTGACCTCTCAGTCCTTTTGCCTCTCAGTACTTTGGTACTTTTCAGTTCAGTCACTCAGTCATGTCTGACTCTGAGACCCCATGGACTGCATGGTACTTTTACTATTTGTAATGTCAGGAAACTAACAATTCTTACTTCAAATTATGGTTCACTTCAGTTCAGTCGTTCAGTTGTGTCTGACTCTTTGCGACTACATGAATCACAACACGCCAGGCCTCCCTGTCCATCACCAACTCCCGGAGTTCATTCAGACTCGCGTCCATTGAGTCAGTGATGCCATCTAGCCATCTCATCCTCCGTCGTCCCCTTCTCCTCCTGCCCCCAATACCTCCCAGCATCAGAGTATTTTCCAATGAGTCAGTTCTTCGCATGAGGTGGCCAAAGTACTGGAGTTTCACCTTTAGCATCATTCTTTCCAAAGAAATCCCAGAGCCGATCTCCTTCAGAATGGACTGGTTGGATCTCCTTGCAGTCCAAGGGACTCTCAAGAGTCTTCTCCAACACCACAGTTCAAAAGCATCAATTCTTTGGTGCTCAGCCTTCTTCACAGTTCAACTCTCACATCCATACATGACCACTGGAAAAACCATAGCCTTGACTAGACGGACCTTAGTCGGCAAAGTAATGTCTCTGGCTTTTGAATATGCTCTCTAGGTTGGTCATAACTTTTCTCCCAAGGAGTAAGCGTCTTTTAATTTCATGGCTTCAGTCACCATCTACAGTGATTTTGGAGCCCCAAAAAATAAAGTCTGACACTGTTTCCACTGTTTCCCCATCTATTTGCCATGAATGATGGGGCCGGATGCCATGATCTTCGTTTTCTGAATGTTGAGCTTTAAGCCAACTTTTTCACTCTCCTCTTTCACTTTCATCAAGAGGCTTTTGAGTTCCTCTTCACTTTCTGCCATAAGGGTGGTGTCATCTGCATATCTGAGGTTGTTGATATTTCTCCTGGCAATCTTGATTGCAGCTTGTGTTTCGTCCAGTCCCACATTTCTCATGATGTACTCTGCATAGAACTTAAATAAGCAGGGTGACAATATACAGCCTTGACGTACTCCTTTTCCTAATTGGAACCAATCTGTTGTTCCATGTCCCGTTCTAACTGTTGCTTCTTGGCCTGCATACAGATTTCTCAAGAGGCAGGTCAGGTGATCTGGTATGCTCATCTCTTTCAGAATTTTCCACAGTTTACTATGATCCACACAGTCAAAGGCTTTGGCATAGCCAATAAAGCAAAAATAGATGTTTTTCTGGAACACTTGCTTTTTGCATGATCCAGCGGATGTTGGCAATTTGATCTCTGGTTCCTCTACCTTTTCTAAAACCATTATGTTTATGAAGATTAATTTAGATAATACATATAGAGTCCTTAGAAAGGTGTTTGCCTGTACTAAGTGCCCTCAATGTTAGCCATTTGTATTACAAGACACACTTTGGGCTTTTCAAAAAAATGTGCTTCTGATAAGTTTTATCATTTCACATATTAAAAACCAAGTGGTTTTCCAAGGAATAAAATATGGTGATGTGATTATTTTAAAAGTTAGTCAACACACAAGAATTTGTCCGCTCCCCTCCATAAGATTCTAGAGATAAGTTCAATGACTTTTAAAAGCACTCACCATATGTACACATATACCCCCTCTTTTTTTGATATCCTTCCCATTTAGGTCACCACAGAAAACTGAGTATAGAGTTCCCTGTGCTGTACAGTAGGGTCTCATTACTTATCTATTTTATACATAATATTTGGAGCTCCTTTCTATCTGCTAGATTGGATGCTACCAGATTAAAAATGATATTTGCTCAAATAAGCTCAATATTTAAAAAATATAAAAGTACTCATCAGAAATAGCTTTGGTTGCATATAGTCTAAAGGAGGACAGGACATTAGACACCATTTAGGTGGTATTTTCAATTAGACCTAAATAATTATTTTATTAAATAATCTCATTTAACAAGGTTTCCCACATACCTGAATGTTTATTTGTGGTTTTAAACCTGGAAGCTCTGTGAATTTCAGGGCAACAAGAGTCCAGTGCCTGTCTCCAAGGACTTTGGGAGTTATCTATCTGATAGGGGAGAGCAAGACAGACTCTGCCTTTTTTTTTTTTTCCCCAACACCAAAAACATCTTGTAATGGGGTATAGCCAATTAACAATGTTGTGAAATTTCAGGTGAGCAGTGAAGGGACTCGGCCATGTATATACATGTATCCATTCTCCCTGGAGAAGGAAATGGCAACCCACTCCAGTGTTTTTGCCTGGAGAATCCCATGGATAGAGGAGCCTGACAGGCTACAGTCTGTGGGGTCACAAAGAGTCAGACACGACTGAGTGAGCACATCCATTCTCCCCAAACTAGCCCATAACACTGAACACAAGTTTCATGTGCTATGCAATAGGTTTTTGTTGGTTATCCATTTTAAATACAGCAGTGTGTACATGACCTTCCCAAAGTCCTTAACTATCCCTTCCCCCTAGCAACCACGAATTCATTTTCTAAGTCTGTGAAGAATCTGCTTATTACCTAAATTCAGTTGAGCAACAGAAAAGAGGGAAGGAGTCCAGGACACACTGCTGGACAGAGGCCAGAGGGAGGGTTACACAGAGAAAGAACGTGCTGCCCTCATACTGCCTCTGGGTCTGGTAAGGTTAGTACAGCTTAGAATTGAATATGATCAGAAAGCATTATAACTGGCTNCAAGTAATGCATTTTGGACTCTTTTGTTGACCATGATGGCTACTCCATTTCTTCTGAGGGATTCCTGCCCGCAGTAGTAAATATAACAGTCATGTGTAAGATTGCACTGTATATTTATGTCATATATACTAACAATTAAATTTAAACTCTCTTTTAGTTCTTCTTAGAAGTCCCATTGTATAGAAGGCATAAGAACTTTGATATCAGTAAAAATCACACAAAAGATTTGTGGTACATGTTAAAATTATGGCTTTCCTTACCTTCATTTCCTACAGGGTGTCAACTTTAAAACTATTATGCAAAATTTTACAAAGACATGGAAAATAGGTGGATCGGTTTGGCTTTAAGATTATGTAGATATTGTTGTTTTACAGTTTCAAAATATTTCTCTGATAGCTCAGTTGGTAAAGAATCTGCCCACAATGCAGGAGACCCTGGTTCGATCCCTGAGTTGAGAAGATCCCCTGGAGAAAGGAAAGGCTACCCACTCCAGGATTCTGGCCTGGGGAATTCCAAGGACTGTACAGTCCATGGGGTTGCAAAGAGTCAAATATGATTGAACTACTTTCACTTTCACTTTTCATAGCTTCAAAATATCAGATAAAATTTTGATTGCTTGTGACATCATTTTAGTCCATTTATGAATGAGATTTAAAATTTTCATATCAAAATTTTCTCATAAATGTTTCTAAAATCAGTAATCTATAGATTATCATATAACTTCTATGTACTTAAATTTTTAAAGTTTATAATAATGTGAATGTGGTTAAGTATAGTTCTCTTGTTTGATCAAATAATTATATTTCACACATGTTTATAGATTTCTAAGACATCCTTCATGTTTTATCTCTTAAAGATTTTCAAAAGTTTAGCTCTGCTTTTTCGGTAAAAGACGAGGAGAAAAAGTAAATTTCAAGAAAGGTACACCTGCAAAACAGATTGTGAATTAAAATATTTTTCTTTGATAAGATTTTAATTTTAACATTATGTAATCATTATACATAAATAAGAGAAAAATAAATGCAGTCTAATTAATAATTGGAAGAGAGATTCAAATTAATAGCTGCTAGTGTGAAATCTGGGATTCTGGATGTTCTAATCTAACATAAGCATTCATTTTAAATAGCAATTATAAAATTTCAATGAAGCTTACTGCTAATCAGAATCATAAAACCAAATCCTTTCACCTGCCAAACACACACATTCACACAGAGGCCAAATCTTTAGGACATATTGCTAGTGCAATGTTTTTCTAAATAGACACGAAAGGTGAAAATCAAAATATATGAATATACTCTGAGCAGATGTTGTGGGCTTCATATTGTGCTGCAGTAGAAACCTAATGTGGTACGTATTTAAAATAAGGCTTCAGTTTTGAGGTGGTTGTTAGAATAGTTGATCCAGTACTTATGAATCAATAGTTTATAATATAATAAAGGATGGAACCTGAAAGTCTTGGATGTAGGCCCAGTGTTACTCTTCATGGTTTTTGATGTCATGTCTTATGATTTATGAATAGATATATGAAAGAGGTTGTCATGTCTTATGATTCTTTTGATTATGTCTTATCATTGGTTGCATTGTACAAACTATCATATGGGAGTTAAAAACTCAGTCATGTATTTATTCTTTCAACAAATTTAATGTCTACTCAGTATCAGAAACTGTTTATGTGGGTGAGATTTCAGTAGTATAGGAAATGGCAAAGCCTCTGCTTTCATAGAATATTCATTACTTTATAAAGTAGATTGAAACTGAAAATGAGCAGATGAACAAATACTTTATGTCAGGGGATGGCAAATGCTGTGCGGGAAAACAGAGCAGAATAAATGGATGTGATAATGAAATCAATGTCAATAGGCTCAAACCCACCATGTTTTTTTTTTTTTGTCTTAAATATACAACTACCAACTGCTATAAATTCAGTGTTATTGTCAGTGAAATACTATCACATATTCATTCATCAGGTCATTCTGGGATATTTAATACAAATTTATTATGTGTGAGATATTATAGCAGTCATTATTTTTATATGAGTGGTGTCATTACTCAATATGGAATAGATTTTGAATTAATGATTATCTGACTTTATAACAATATATTTGGATTATATATATCAGAGGGATGGTACGGGGAGAGAGGTGGGAGGGGGGTTCAGGATGGGGAACACATGTATACCCGTGGCAGTCATGTTGATGTATGGCAAAACCAATACAATATTGCAAAGTAATTAGCATCTAATTAAAATAAATAAATTTATATTAAAAATATTTTGTTATGTATCATGCACTTCATTGCAATTGTGTCATTATGTCATAAGTGGAAAAAAATTACCAGTAAAATATAAAGCATAGTGAACAGCATAAAGTAATCTCTTTCATATGTCTATTCATACTTAAAAGGTTTCTTTTATGAGTTGTTATATACCGGTGTTAGTTACAAATTGTAAATGGTGACCATCATAATACTTTTGCAATTCATGTATACTTAAAGTTGACTGTCAGTTTGCTTTTATATCGGGCTTCCCTGGTGGCTCTGATGGTAAAGAATCTTCCTGCAATGCAGGAGACTTGGATTTGAACCTTGGGTCAGGAAGATCCCCTGGAGAAGAAAATGGCTACCCACTCCAGTATTCTTGCTTGGGGAATTCCATGAACAGAAGAACCTGGGGAGCTACAGTCCGTGGGGTCACCTAGAGTTGGATACACTGAGCAACTAACACTTTCGCTTGGTTTTTGTATCAATAGCATACACTATTCATCACTAGGCTCTTCCCTCCTAGCTCAGTCAGTAAAGAATCTACCTGCAATGCAGGTTCTAACCCTCGTTTGGGAAGATCTCCTGGAGGAGGGTGTAGCAACCCATTCTAGTATTCTTGCCTGGCAGGCTACAGTCCACGGGGTCACAAGAATCAGACTTGACTTAGCGAATAAATCACAACATTCATCACTAACTAATATATTACTTCATCTAGAGTGAGACCTAAATTTAACCGATACTTCCTTTAGCAGGAGAACAGTTTCTTTCAAAAATACTGATACGTATTTAGAGTATCCCAAATCTAACATTTTAATGCTGTGGATAGCCTCCAAAGTTATGTTCCCTTGACACTATGGATAATAAGTTTTAGACGCAGATATTAATATTCAGTTACTGTAGAGGCAAATCTAGACCTCTGTCTGCACAGAGGAAATGCTCAACAAATACATATCTGATCAGTGAATAATTATGGGTGAATTATTTTTATGGCACAACTCAGAAATTTTAGCCTCTGTTTGAAGCATTGTTTGTATGAATAAATTAATTCTTTATTACCAATTTATCAATTTTGAGTTAAATATAATCATAGACTAAAGTCAGTCTTTCAGTAAGTGGCAGGTAAGAATGATATCACAATGTAAAAAAATCCCACTGAAATCGTAGACCTATCAGCAATAAGAAGGGGAAGAAGGAAGCTGTCATCAGTGGATGTTTGTACCTGTGACTTGGGTTACCTGAGTAGAGCATTCAATGGTTTTTGAATAATGCAAGTATATGTCATGGGTATTTTATACATCATAGACATATTTGGGGATGGAGAATGGGGTTCTAGATTGATGAATATAAGATGGCATTCAAAAATATTAATGATCTGTCCCTTGCTTATAGGCCTATTTCCTACTTATATTTCTGTAGTACCAAATGTATGTATTTACCCAAAGAAGCTTATGACATCATGACTTTGTGCCTTGTATGATACATGTCTTGTATCGCTCATTGTCATGAACTCCTATTTATCCATAAAAACTCAGCTGCTGTGTTTCCTTCTTTGATAAAGCCTTCCTTGATCCTATTCTCCAAAACAGTTAACACTTTTCTTATCTTTATGGCATTTATATGTTTAATATTATTTCTCATTATACTCATCAAACTATATGATAAGCATGGTCAGATGTTTTTCTCCTCAAGCTGTGTGCTTCTTGGCCTTTTCATGTGGCTGAAGTATATGAAACTACCATTTTTTCCTTAAATCAGCTCCATATGTTTCAATCTAATAACATAATTAGGAACAATTATAATATATACTTAATAAAGAAATAGATATACTTGTATAATGTATACAAATGCTTCCCTGGTGGCTCAGAGGGTAAAGTGTCTGCCTGCAATGCAGGAGACCTGGGTTCAATCCCTGGGTCAGGAAGACCCCCTGGAGAAGGAAATGGCAACCCACTCCAGCACTCTTGCCTGGAAAATCCCATGGACAGAGGAGCCTGGTAGACTACAGTCCACAGATCGCAAAGAGTCAGATATGACTGAGTGACTTCACTCATTTCACTTGTATAATGTATACATAAATTATATACATTTATATAATATATAAATGATTATTATGATTTATAATATGCTGTATAATTAATTTTTACTGTAAAGGTAATATTGCTTCCAGCATCAGCTCCAGAACCTAAGGAGGTCTCTGGTACATAGTGTGTGAGTGTGTGCTTAGTCGCCCAGTTGTGTCTGACTCTTTTTGACCCCTTGGATTGTAGCCCACCATGCTCTTCTGTCTTTGGGATTCTCCAGGAAAGAATAACTGTAGTGGGTTGCCATTTCCACTTCCAGCAGATCTTCCCAAACCAGGGATCAAACCCACATCTCCTGCATTGCAGGCATATTCCTTTACCTGCTGAGTCATCAGGGAAGCCCTCATATACAGTATGTACTCATTAGATATTTCTAATTATAATAATGGTGTTGCGATTAGTCTCAAATGATGAAACAACTGTGACTTTTGCTGAATTTGGAAATCAAAACAGGTTTTCTATTCCAATTCTGCAAGAGATATCAGTGATTCTGGCATTAAACACCAGCTTGTTTTTATTCCAGGTAGAACAGCAGAGCATGAAATGAAGGGACAAGCCTATTGAAGGATTGTTATGAGTTGCTATAAGTCTTACCCAAAAGGCCAGTCTAGCATCTAGGTCTTAAAGATTGTTTATCTATATCTTGGGTTCACTATATTCATTTATATTTTGGCTGATTGGGGCTTTAGAGTCTGCACATGTCCTGGGCAGCACAAGTGAGGTTTTTCTGATTATAGTAGATATTAGTTGATAGGAAAGATTAGAAAATAACAGTAATAGATGTGTAGTAACACCCCACGTAGAGGAGCGGTGGCTGCGCAGGCAGAGGAGGGCTGAGAGAAGCTACTCCACGTTCAAGGTCAGGAGAGGCGGCTGTGAGGAGATACCCCTCGTACAAGGTAAGAGAAAACAAAGTAAGATGGTAGGTGTTGTGAGAGGGCATCAGAGGGCAGACACACTGAAACCATAGTCACAGAAAAACTAGCCAATCTGATCACACGGACCACAGTCTTGTCTAACTCATTGAAACTAAGCCATTCCGGGTGGGGCCACCCAGGACGGGCAGGTCATGGTGGAGAGGTCTGACAGAATGTGGTCCACTGGAGAAGGGAATGGCAAACCACTTCAGTATTCTTGCCTTGAGAACGCCATGAACAGTATGAAAAGGCAAAATGATAGGATACTAAAAGAGGAACTCCCTGGGGTGGTAGGTGCCCAATATGCTACTGGAGATCAGTGGAGAAATAACTCCAGAAAGAATGAAGGGATGGAGCCAAAGCAAAAACAATATCCAGTTGTGGATGTGACTGGTGATAGAAGCAAGGTCCAATGCTGTAAAGAGCAATATTGCAGAGGAACCTGGAATGTCAGGTCCATGAATCAAAGTAAATTGGAAGTGGTCAAACAGGAGATGGCAAGAGTGAATTGAACGTTCACATTCTAGGAATCAGCAAACTAAAATGGGCTGGAATGGGTGAATTTAACTCAGATGACCATTATATCTACTACTGTGGGCAGGAATCCCTTAGAAGAAATGGAGTAGCCATCATGGTCAACAGAAGAGTCTGAAATGCAGCACTTGGATGCAATCTCGAAAACAACAGAATGATCTCTGTTCATTTCCAAGGCAAACCGTTCAATATCAGGGTAATCCAAGTCTACGCCCCAACCAGTAATGCTGAAGAAGCTGAAGTTACATGGTTCCATGAAAACCTACAAGATCTTTTAGAACTAACACCCAAAAGAGATGTCCTTTTCATTATAGGGGACTGGAATGAAAAAGTAGGAAGTCAGAAACACCTGGAGTAACAGGCAAATTTGGCCTTGCAGTACAGACTGAAGCAGGGCAAAGACTAATAGAGTTTTGCCAAGAGAACACACTGGTCATAGCAAACACCCTCTTCCAACAACATAAGAGAAGACTACATATGGACATCACCAGATGGTCAACACCGAAATTAGATTGACTATATTCTTTGCAGCCTAAGATGGAGAAGCTCTATACAGTCAGCAAAAACAAGACTGGGAGCTGACTGTGGCTCAGATCATGAACTCCTTATTACCAAATTCAGACTTAAATTGAAGAAAGTAGGGAAATGGCAACCCACTCCAGTACTCTTGCCTGGAAAATCCCACGGATGGAGGAGCCTGGTAGGCTGCAGTCTATGGGGTTGCTAAGAGTCAGACACAACTGAGAGACTTTACTTTCATTTTTTACCTTTGTGCATTAGAGATGGCAATGGCAACCCACTCCAGTGTTCTTGCCTGGAGAATCCCAGGGACGGGGGAGCCTGGTGGGCTGCCGTCTATGGGGTCGCATAGAGTCGGACATGACTGAAGCGACTTCGCAGCAGCAGCAGCATCAAGGGAAACCATTAGACCATTCAGGTATGACCTAAATCAAATCCCTTATGATTATACAGTGGAAGTGAGAAATAGATTTAAGGGACTATATCTGACAGACAGAGTGCCTGATGAACTATGGATGGAGGTACATAACATTTTACAGGAGACAGGGATCAAGACCATCCCCAAGGAAAAGAAATGCAAAAAAAAAAACAAAAACAAACAAACAAAAAAAAAACAAATGGCTGTCTGAGGGGGCCTTAAAAGTAGCTGAGAAAAGAAGAGAAGTGAAAAGCAAAGGAGAAAAGGAAAGATATAAACATCTGAATGCAGAGTTCCAAAAAATAGCAAGGAGAGATAAGAAAGCCTTCTTCAGTGATCAATGCAAAGAAATAGAGGAAGAGAACAGAATGGGAAAGACTAGAGATGTCTTCAAGAAAATTAGAGATACCAAAGGGAACATTTCATCAAAGGTGGGCTTGATAAAGGACAGAAATGGTCTGGACCTAACAGAAGCAGAATATATTAAGAAGAGGTGGCAAGAATACACAGGAGAACTGTACAAAAGGTGCTTCATGACCCAATAATCATGATGATGTGATCACTCACCTAGAGCCAGACATCCTGCAATGTGAAGGCAAGTGGGCTTTAGAAAGCATCACTATGAACAAAGCTACTGGAGGTGATGGAATTCCAGTGGAGCTACTTCAAATCCTAAAAGATGATTCTTTGAAAATGCGGCACTCAATATGCCAGGAAATTTGGAAATCGTAGCAGTGGCCACAGGACTAGAAAAGGTCACTTTTCATTCCAATCCCAAAGAAAGGCAATGCCAAAGAATGCTCAAACTACCACACAATTGCATTCATCTCACACACTAGTAAAGTAATGCTCAAAAATCTCCAAGCCAGGCTTCAGCAATATGTGAACCGTGAACTCCCTGATGTTCAAGCTGGTTTTAGAAAAGGCAGAGGAACCAGAGATCAAATTGCCAACATCTGCTAGATCATTGAAAAAGCAAGAGAGTTCCAGAAAAACATCTATTTCTGACTTATTGACTATGCCAAAGCCTTTGACTGTGTGGTTCACAATAAACTGTGGAAAATTTTGAAAAGAAGGGAGTACCAGACCACCTGACCTGCCTCTTGAGAAACCTATATGCAGGTCAGGAAGCAACAGTTATAACCGGACATGGAACAGACTGGTTCCAAACAGGCAAAAGAGTATGCCATGGCTATAATTGTCACCCTGCTTATTTAACTTCTATGCAGAGACCATCATGAGAAATATCAATAACCTCAGATATGCAGATGACACCATCCTTATGGCAGAAAGTGAAGAGGAGCTAAAAACTTTGATGAAAGTGAAAGAAGAGAGTGAAAAAGTTGGCTTAAAGCTCAACATTCAGAAAACGAAGATCATGGCATCTGGCCCCATCACTTTATGGGAAATAGATAGGGAAACAGTGTCAGACTTTATTTTTTGGGGCTCAAAATCACTGCAGATGGTGATTGCAGCCATGAAATTAAAAGACACTCACTCGTTGGAAGGAAATTTATGACCAACCTAAATAACATATTCAAAAGCAGAGACATTACTTTGCTGACTAAGGTCCGTCTAGTCAAGGCTATGGTTTTTCCAATGGTCATGTATGGATGTGAGAGTTGGACTGTGAAGAAAGCTGTATGCCGAAGCATTGATGCTTTTGATCTGTGGTGTTGGAGAAGACTCTTGAGAGTCCTTTGGACTGCAAGGAGGTCCAATCAGTCCGTCCTAAAGAAGATCAGTCCTGGGTGTTCATTGGAAGGACTGATGCTGAAGCTGAAACTCCAGTACCTTGGCCACCTCATGGGAAGAGTTGACTCACTGGAAAAGACCCTGATGCTGGGAGGGACTTGGGGCAGGAGAAGGGGACGACAGAGGATGAGATGGCTGAATGGCATCACTGACTCGATGGACGTGAGTCTGAGTGAACTCTGGGAGTTGTTGATGGACAGGGAGGCCTGGCGTGTTGCGATTCATGGGGTCGCAAAGAGTCGGACATGACTGAGCCACTGAACTGACTGACTGACTGAGAAACAATTACAGAAACAAAAATTCTTCAGTGACCTTTCCCTCTCTGCATCTACTTTCTACTAGACAGGTCACAATAGGGTAACAATTCTACTTTATTTTTCATAATAAATATTTGTGAACATCATATATGCCTTATGGAAAAAGGCATTCTTTATAGATTATAATGATATTGAAAAAATTATAAAATCCTGAATTTATTAACAGAAATTTTAACTTAAAATTTATCAAAGAAATTTTGAGTAAGATGGATATTTTCATAATAAGCTGTTGGTACTTCTTTGTCAATATCACTTATCCTTATTTTTTGATACAAGAAAATATTAAACATCCCATCATCTGTACAATCAGTGATCACTGACAATCTCAGCCTTAAAAGCATTATACAGTATTAGAGAAGAAAGCAAAACTTAAAAAAGGATTTGTGTTTTTACCTTTCGCTGCTTTTATTATAAGGACAGTCAGTATTGTTGCTATAAAATCTATCAAAAAATAACCGGCTGCTTCTCACTTTGTATGAGTTGTCATTTTTTAAAAAAGAACTCTCATTACTAGGTACTTAATTTCTCATTCATTCATTTTTTAAACATCTTTTATTGGTGATCTTTTTCTTCCTGTGATGAATTAACAGAGGTCAGATATTCTCTGTCACCTGAGGCTATCAAAAACTGGAAACAGTATGTGAACAAATAGTTTACAATACACATGACATCATGCATTTCTTCTAATTTGATACTTGAATCCATAATTGAAACTCCACAATCAAAAGTTCACTACAATGATATGTCTGAAGATCAGAAATACTTTAGATATGAACCATAACTAGTGCTTTGCAGCAGCCTACAGTTAGAAACTTTAGCACTAGGGGAAAGAGTTAAAGGAGGCAAAAGAGCTGGAAAATAAGCATTAGTTTTACCAAGAGCCAACTTTAAAACCATTACCATTTTGGCAGCTTATCCTTAGTAGGACTCCGTTTCTAATATGAGTAGTTGGAATTCTTTGGAGCATTCCTGTTGGTAACTCTGAATTCTTTATCCTTTTGCCACAAAGATGTGATCTTGGCAAAATAAAATAAATAAATAAATAAGTAAATGCTTTGACTTTAGAGACAAAAGCTATTTTAAAACACTGCTACTGCTACTGCTAAGTCGCTTCAGTCGTGTCCGACTCTGTGAGACCCCATAGAGGGCAGCCCACTAGACTCCTCTGTCCCTGGGATTCTCCAGGCAAGAACACAGGAGTGGGTTTCCTTTGCCTTCTCCAATGCATGAAAGTGAAAAGCGAAAGTGAAGTTGCTCAGTCGAGCTGACTCTTAGCGACCCCATGGACTGCAGCCTACCAGGCTCTTCCGTCCATGGGACTTTTCAGGCAAGAGTACTGGAGTGGGGTAGGTACCATTGGCTTCTCCGATTTTAAAACACAGGAGATTATAATTGACTAGTTGATGGTAACATTGCAGCACTACAAACTGAGGGTGTTTTAAATATCCTACTGAGTGACTCATGCTGCAGTCACAAGGGATAGCAATCATATAGTAAAAGAAAGCTACAGCGCACTTTCTCCTCTGGCTCAGTCTTAGTATTCTGTGGAAGCTGATAAAGAATCCAGAATCAAAAGAAGGATGACTTGGAGCTTATTTTGTAGAGAGGAATGTTTTACTAGATGCTTAGAATGGGATACCGTGGCCTGTGTTAAGCCCAATAGTAAAGGCATCACTAATTATTTATATCCTGCTGTTAAGTGTAAAACAGGCTTGACTGCCCTTACAACAGCTGCCGGCTCACCACGTGTGCGGCACCATGAACTTTATGCGTGAGCTCTTCTGAAGAGCTTTCAGGGGCATGGGGCACTCCAAGCAGGTAGAATCCTTGTCAGAAGAGCCTTCTGAAGGGTCCTGGTGCACTGGCAGCAATTAATGCAGGTGGTATTTTAGACAAGGGAGCTAATGAGCTTTAATATGCGCGCAGGTGAGGGAGCGCTGAATCAGTAGAGCCATTAATGAACCGATGACAGCCTAATTAGCTACAATTTAAAATCTATGGAATCTAATCAGAGGAGCTGAACACTGCTGAAAATCTGTTTATGAATGAGTCTTTCTAAATACTCCAATCTGTTGCTTAGTCACTGATTGATAGTAATTGCTTTTTTTCCTCTATTGTGTATAGGAAAATGCCCAATTTTGCTCTGATAGGGGAGGATACAACATTGAAGTTAAATGCCTAAGATGTTTGGCTGCTTAAGTTTAATCAGTGGATGTTTTTAAAAAAATCAAAGTAAAATTAATTTTCAACTCTGAATATAGATGATTAAAAATGTACCACCAACTTCTTATACATTGTGTTGGCAAAGGTTCTCTAGTTGTTTATCAACTCCAAATAGCATATCTGAAAACCAAGCAAAGACAGTACAACATGCAAATGCAGTTATTAATCCATAATTTGTTTAAAAAGGACTTATTTATGCTAGTTATCAGATACAACAGGCAAAAATATTTTTACAGAATGCTTGAGATAAGGAATAGTTTTCTAAGGTTAATATAATCTATTAAAATTCCTATTTTTAAATCAGCTGAACTAAGCATTCTTTCAGGAAATTGAGAATACTTTAAAGAAGGTGGGAGGTGATACTATTTTGTAGTGCCCATTTGGTAATAACTGATGTATAAAAGGTACAAGCAGTGTTTTGTACTCTGACATTTCACCCTGATACAGCACAATTCACCTGAGAACCTTAACTGTGTAGGCTTTGATTTATTGAGTCTTGTAACACCACTGGAAGACAGGTCAGTGAGGCTGTCCTTGTTTTACAGTCAGATCAACTGAGCGCCATTTGCTGAAGGTCACCAGTGAGCTGATGCAAGAACTATAAAGAGAGACCCAAGAAAGCCCAGAGTGTTACCTCCCTACTTATTCCATTTGACAAATGATATACCTCATAATTCTGTCATTGCAAATAAAAATTTATGTATCAAAATTTTGAATATCAACTTAGAAAAAATATGGAATGCAGAGCAGACATAATTGTGAGTTATTTTTAAATGCTGATGTTAGTTACATAAGTATGATATCAGTGAACATGTTAATGAAAAGAATGGTCACATTTCGTCACTGGTGTGGATGGAAGTGATCTTCAAGGATTGTGTCTGTTAGATTAGCCATCGGGTACTGAGGTTTAAACACAGAGCCAAAAAAGGGAAAGTTTTCTGTAGTTGGAAACATTTAAAAATGAAAAAAAAAAAAAAAAGAAAGAAAGAATAGTGGGAGGAAGAAAAGTATGAAAGGATGAGGGGAAGAGAGATAAAATACACCCCACACATAAATGGTGCACTAAATAACTTGAGTGAGCGAGTGAAAGTTGCTCTGCTGCTGCTGCTACTAAGTCACTTCAGTCATGTCCGACTCTGTGCAACCCCATAGACAGCAGCCCACCAAGCTATCCAGTCCTTGGGATTTTCCAGGCAAGAACACTGGAGTGGGTTGCCATTTCCTTCTCCAATGCATGAAAGGAAAAGTGAAAGTGAAGTCGCTCAGTCGTGTCCGACTCTTTGCGACCCCATGGACTGTATAGTCCGTGGAATTCTTCAGGCCAGAATACTGGAGAGGATAGCCTTTCCCTTCTCCAGGGGATCTTCCCAACCCAGGGATCAAACCCAGGTCTCTCACATTGCAGGCAGATTTTTTTTACCATCTGAGCCACAAGGGAAAGAGTTGGCTTAATAAACAGATGATGCCTGCAGAGAAAAAGTGTATGTAATCCATTTCATTTGATTTTAGTGGAATCTCTGTATAAGGAGAGAGAGAGAAGGAAGAACGTGAAAGGACATAGGCAACGCAATACATTAAAAGTTTAAGGTTATGTCCTGGTACTTCAGCAGATCTTAACTGCAGGTTTTTAAAAAATGTTTTGCAAGGCTATTTTATGAAATCTAGTATGTAAATGAAAAGTACTTGATCCCTGGTTCAACAGATTTTTTTTTTTTCAAATTTGGCAATATTTTGATGGGATTTTCTTTTCTGTTGTGTTCACCATTACACATCAAATTTGTGAGTAAAATAATCTGTAAGCAAATATTTTTTAAACTCCTGCTAATGTTACAGTGTTTATAAAACTGTCCATTTCCTAGTGGCTCAGATGGTAAAGCGTCTGTCTACAATGCGGGAGACCGGGGTGCGATCCTTGGGTCGGGAAGATCCCCTGGAGAAGGAAATGGCAACCCACTCCAGTACTCTTGCCTGGAGAATCCCAGGGAGGGAGGAGCCTGGTAGGCTACAGTCCATGGGGTGGCAAAGAGTCAGACATGACTGAGCGATTTCACTTTCAATGTGACAGTGTTTACAAAACTGTCCATTTTCTTTGAAATGGCAAAAAAAAAAAAAAAAAAAGTCAAAACTTTGGTATTTTAACAACTAAAATTTTATTCTATCAAACAGAATACATTTTATGCTTAAATCTATCATACTTGATCACTGTTTTTCTTAATTCAGGGCTTCCCTGGTGGCTGAGAGTTTAAAGCGTCTGCCTGCAATGAGGAGACCTGGGTTCCATCCCTGGGTCAGGAAGATCCCTTGGAGAAGGAAATGGCAACCCACTCCAGTATTCTTGCCTGGAGAATCCCATGGATGGAGGAGCCTGGTGGGCTACAGTCCATGTGGTCCCAAAGAGTTGGACACCACTGAGAGACTTCACTTTCATTTTCTTTCTTAATTCAATTAGCAAGAATAAGCATTCTCTGTATGCCACTTTGTTTCCATATACTGTGATGTAATAACAGTTAATCAGAAAACACTCTATTATGTCTTGGAATTGACTTTCTTTTTTATTATATTTGTGAATATAATGTGAGAATAATTTTTTTACTAGTTCTCATAATAGCTTCTTTAGTGAGGTGCTATATGTATTATTGGGCTTCCCTGGTGGCTCAATTGGTAACGAATCTGTTTGCAATGCAGGAGACCTGGATTCGACCCCTGGGTTGGGAAGATTCCCAGGAAGAGAACATGGCAATCTGCTCCAGTGTTCTTGCCTTGAGAATTCCATGGACAGAGGCCCTGGAGGGCTGTAGTACATGGGGTCTCTAACAGTCGGACATGACTGAGCAACTAAGCACAACACAGCACATATATATTGTTAAGCATGATCATATATGTGATATTATAATTAATCTGTTTGCTAAGTAAGAGTGCCACATATATTTCAATGGTCTTGCAAGTTGGAGTTGGAAGATTTTATTGAACACACTATAAATATATAATATTATTTGTATTTTGCATTTTTCTAATATAAGCAAATACAAATATTTTATACTAACATTATTTTAAAGATAACACGTTTTAATTATAGTTAGACAAATTTATAATAATAAGCACTTTATAGAAATGTACATTCATTCAGTAGTGTGAAAAATTTTAAAGTCTATCAATAGTCAAGAATTTTTGATTTCACTCCTTTTTTTACTCATTTCTTTGAATAAAATCCCATGTCATGTTCTTCTCACAATCGTCACCTTAGCTGTCTGTTCTTGGGATTATTAATCTCTCTGGGTTCAGTATCTTATCTGTAAAGGGGATAATATAGTATTTTCTTCAGTGTATATCAAGAGAAATAATTGAAATTAAATGCCTTAGGACTTGCACATAGTAAAAACTCAACACAGATTGTATTCTTTAGTTTGTTTGTTGTATTAACTACCAGGAACAGTTGTCCACAATTTTTAAAACAGATGCCATTTCTGCTTCAAGATTTTACTATTTTACTATTTTTGACAGTAAAAGAGTATTTGAATCAGATTTTTAATATATATATTTTTCTATGCTGCCTCTAAACCAAAAAACATACAAGTATTCAGGTTCAAATAATATTTGAAGATGCAACCATTATATATTCGGGAACAAGTGAACAAGTTAGTACTTGGAAGTAGACTATTTTCCACATATTTAGAATATTTCACTCAGTGGGCCAATTTTGCTGGCCTTTGATTTTAGAAATCCTAATGATTTAAATACAAGCAATGACCAACTGGATAGCACAGAGAACTGTGCTTAATATTTTGTAATAACCTACAAGAGAAAACACTCTGATAAGGTATATGTATATGTAACTAAATCACTTTGCTATGCACCTAGAACTAATACAATATTGTAAATCAACTGTACTTCAAAAAATAAATTTTTAAATAAGTAAAATTAAAAATAAATAAATGTGAGCAGAATCCTTATATTCATGAAACAATAAGCTGTATTAAAAGCTTGGTTGGATATAGATTAACCTTCTTGAGAAGCTAGGTTCAGATATATCTGAAGTAAACTTTTGAATATATTAGAATCTTCAAAGGCTTTTATGTTTTTTTTGAAAACTCATTTGTAAATCAGACTTTTTTCTCTCTCTAAATATTAAAGATATCAATATTGGTTATTATGTTTTATCAATATAAACCATTTTACATTTTTTGAAACTAGAAACTATACCTAATATGTTTTCATTAATTTAATTAATCCTTCAATACAGATCTTTAACACATGAATATATACACTTACTGAGTAAATGTTTATATCCTCTCACAGTGCCAGGCATTAGCTACATTATGGGTACTTGGAAGTAAATTAAACAAACATGATAGATCTCTTCATAGAGGTAATAAATGATACTTCATTTTTATTTTTTAACGCTATGAAAGTTAGGTTGAGATAGCAGTTGGGAAACCTCATCTGAATTATAATGTCAGAGAACACCCTTTCAGAAAAACAAACAAACAAACAAAAGCAATTAATTTTACAAAAACTTGGCCCAATGGAGCATTCTATAAAAAGAAAATTACATATGGAAAATATATACATAGTCAACCAACTAAACAAAGATGAAACAACAAAGAGAATAAATATATGACCGATGAGATTGAGAGAAGACATATAATTCAGCAACTTCTTGGCCAAGTTACAGATTTTAGATTTGTGCAAAGTGGGAAGAATTACTTGGATGGAATTTAAAGATAGGAATTGTGTAATTTAGTTTACATTAAAATTGGACACATCTTACATCATTAAAAAAAAAATCTTGATGGATTAAAGACTTGAATATAAGATGTGAAATCATAAAATTCCTGGAAGTAAACACAGGAAATAAGCTCCTTGACATTGGTCTTGACAGTAATTTTTTTTTGGTATAACACCAGAAGCAAGTGTAAAAAAAGCAAAACTAAACAAGCAAGACTATATCAAACTAAAAAGCTTTTGCACAACAAAAGAAACCATCAATAAAATGAAAAGACAATATACAAAAAATAAACCACCCCTCCAAAAAAACACTAAAAATACAATGTGATATTTAAAAGCTTGAATTTTATAAAAGCCTTAATTCATAATATTTTTATAAAAAGTTTTAAAATCTTCTCATGATGTCTGTCTTTAATACATTTCTTTGTATAAAATGGAATTCTTTGATTTGTGTTGAAAGCTAAATCCAGAAAGGTGGGACAACTTCACTAAGATCAAACAGATGTTCACTGACCAAGTCAGAGGATCGACTCTTGGCCCAGGTCCATCACTATACATCGCCTTGTTATCTTTAGTTTCTGGATAGAAGCTGGTTAGTGATAAGATGAGACAGATGTTCTGACAAACAAGAGTATCTTAGTTCATTGGTGAAGGTCTATTGATCATGTTAATATATTTTTCAGTTGGCACACAGCATTATAATCTGACAATATCAGAGTTGGTGTGTAAATCAAACCTATAAAAAGAAATTGCCAAATTGAAAAACAGTCATTTTAGTAGAATTATTGCATTCTGAAACCATAGATACCATGCAAAATGTGATTAAAAGTATCAAACTTTTCAAAGACTCAGCACCTTTGTCTAACAAAAATGAACACACAGACACACCAGGATGCCACTGTAGAGACTTGCATTCTTTTTCAAATTTTTGCTTTGCTTGGATGTGAAGATACCCTGTGTGACTGTGCCATCTCATACTGAAGAGTCAGCACGGCTGGTGCTGTTGAAAGAGCTATATTGAGAACTTTATTATGCTCATCTGAAAAGCCAAATCAGTGATTATGAACAACTTATGCAGGACAGCTGAAAGTAGTTAAATCATTTTCTTGTAATACTCCCAAGATCTTAAAATGCTACAATATATAAAACGCATTCAGTCGCTGCAGCACTTTACACTCAGATGAACCCTCTTGAATCTATGGGGGCTTTTCATTTAATCCCTTTCTCCTTACTCTGTTGTGAGACAAAAGGATTCACAAGTAGACAGTTTCCAACTTCTTGCTTTGAATTAGAGATTTAAATTCACATACTGTATTCAACCCAAAAAAAAATTTAATAAGAGGTTTTTGTATGAGATACTGTGTATTTAGAATCTTAAACTCCCATTTTACAGGTCTGGACAAGGTGTTCAAGTCCTCTGTTGGTTACTTGGTAGCTATATATCTAGGAAATTTACCTATCCTAAACAGAGTCAGTTTTCCTATCTGGAAAATGGGGGCTAAAAGGTGAATATACTTCACCTAATTACCAGTATTAATTTGTAGTTTAAAGGTGATATCAGGAGTGAAACAGTTTGTGTGATGGTTAAAGGCATGAGTTCAAACAATGGATTTGCCACCAATTGCTATTTGCCATCACTTGTTGAGAACTTTGGGGCAAGATTTTCTAATTTATTTTAAACTTTTATTTTAAAACTTCTAATTTATTTTAAAGTTTCTTTTTTTGCAAAAAAGGAATAATTCAGCACTTACCTCATAAAGCTGTATGAATGTTTAAATGAGAGCATGGCTTTAAAGCTATTGGTTTGCAGAGATTCCTGTGTTCCCTGACTTTTCTATCTGATTAAGATAGACTGGACTGTCCCAGATCAGTCCAGTAAGGGAGTCTTGTGATTTAGTCATTGCCTTGACTTTTACTCCATACTTCAAGCGATATCTGTCACTCCAAGACTTTTAGTTTTAATTCATTCCCAGTATCCAGATGTGGGTTTGATCCCCCTGGAGGAGGGAATGGTAACCCATTCTGATATCTTTGCCTGGAAAATCCTATGGACAAAGTAGCCTGGCAGGCTACAGTTCACAGGGTCGCCAAGAGTCAGACACGACTGAAGTGACTTAGCACTATCCCTATAACCTTTTCCTCAAAGCTATCTGCAATGTCATATTTCTGTTTATGATAGATACTACCAGAATTCCAGCCTCCTCCATGAGTCATCACCATTATCAAGACTCGGGGGACCCACTTTTCAGATCCTCCTCTGTGTCCTTGCAAACCTTTCCAATGAGCCTTCTCGGCTGCATCATTTCATTAAGGCATGGTAATGTGTTGCTACTAGTCTTCCTTGTCTACAATGCCATTTCCAAGTTGTTTTCCCTTCCTCCTCATTTAGAAACTCCTCACCCCCAAATTTTTTATCCTTACTGTAATTTCTCCACATCGCTAAAGTGATTGCACATTTTCATTATTGCCGCTACTCTCACTGCATATTCAGCTGTTATTTCTGTGATTTGTCACAATAAACACTTCTGTGCATCAGGCTAAATCTCCTTGGCCTTCTCTTTCTTTATCATATTTCCTGGATTGATTGACTTGGTATTGCTCACCTTTCCATTTTCAAATCTGTCAGTCTCACAATATCTTTGTTCACTCTTTCCCTGTTCTCCAGTTATGTTGAATAAAATACTCCTACTCTGATGAAAAACAAAAACTCTCACCTTTTTGAGATCTTCCTGCATCCTTACACTTAAACTTCAACAGTGTTACAGGTTGATAACCTCAATTTTATCTCCATCTTGAAGTGGGTCACACTGAATTGGGTCAGTTCAGTTCAGTTCAGTCGCTCAGTCATGTCCGACTCTTTGCGACCTCATGGCCTCCCTGTCCATCACCAACTCCATTGTGTAGCTTTCTCCTAATAGATCCTGTCATAACTCAAGCATTTATGTACAACTAACCGACTGATAGGAGTCTCCTCTTAACTGTCTAAAGGCAGGAATGGATCTATCTTAGATATTCAGTTTTATGGAGGCTTGTGTTTAAGAAGGCCCCCTGTTTGGTTTAAAGCACTATGGTCACCATTTTGAAGTTCTTAATAATTATGAGCAAGGACCCAATATTTTCTTTTATACTGGGATCCACAAGTAGTCAGTCCTACCTTTCTGCTGCTGCTGCTAAGTCACTTCAGTCGTGTCTGACTCTGTGCGACCCCATAGACAGCAGCCCACCAGGCTCTCCCGTCCCTGGGATTCTCCAGGCAAGAACACTGGAGTGGGTTGCCATTTCCTTCTCCAATGCAGGAAAGTGAAAAGTGAAAGTGAAGTTGCTCAGTCATGTCCTACTCTTAGCAACCCATGGACTGCAGCCCACCAGGCTCCTCTGCCTATGGGATTTTCCAGGCAAGAGTACTGGAGTGGGGTGCCATTGCCTTCTCTGCAGTCCTACCTTGCTGCTGCTCCTGCTAAGTCGCTTCAGTCATGTCCAACTCTGTGCGATCCCATAGATGGCAGCCCACCAGGCTCCCCCGTCCCTGGGATTCTCCAGGCAAGAATACTGGAGTAGATTGCCATTTCATTCTCCAGCAGTCCTACCTTATCATGTCCTACTCTTAGCAACCCATGGACTGCAGCCCACCAGGCTCCTCTGCCTATGGGATTTTCCAGGCAAGAGTACTGGAGTGGGGTGCCATTGCCTTCTCTGCAGTCCTACCTTGCTGCTGCTCCTGCTAAGTCGCTTCAGTCATGTCCAACTCTGTGCGATCCCATAGATGGCAGCCCACCAGGCTCCCCCGTCCCTGGGATTCTCCAGGCAAGAATACTGGAGTAGATTGCCATTTCATTCTCCAGCAGTCCTACCTTAGGTACCTCAAATTTAATATGGCCAAACAGATTACTTGATTTTTACCTACCAAACCAATTATTTCTCTCTTTATCCTGCTTCTAATATCTGCACAAAATGTACATAAAATGTAAATCAGGTAAGATCACTCGCTTCATTAAAATTCTACTGTTTTTCCATTGCATCTAAAGTGAAAATAAAATTACTTTGTATTACCCTGCATGATTTTTCATTACCCACCTTTCTGCCCTCTTAACTCCTAGCCTTATTTTCTTTCTCTGTGCACCAACCATAAAGTCCATCTTTTTATTTTGTGATTATAGCAAACTTGTCTTTGGTTCAGGACATTCTTATTTGCTGCTATGTTGGCATGGAATGTATATACCTATCTGTCTCTTCCTTGTTCTTCACATCTCGCTTCAAATGATATTCATTCAAAGTGATCATCCATGTGACATTCTAAGTTAGTACCTGGTCCACCACTCATTATCTCAGGATTTTTTTTTTTCCTTTTTGAAATATTTAGTATATTCCAATTTATCTTGCTCATGTATATACTTATTTATTTTACTACCCTTTCAACATGAGAGCAAAGACCATGTATATGCAAAGTTTGTGGGTCTGGGATGAAATGTTTAATGCATTGGAAGTATGGGACTTCAAACAATGCCTATGATATATTAAGTTTTCAGTAATTATCATGTACTATCATATGAACTTTAATCATTTGTAGAGTTCAACTTGAAAGCATTATAAAAATTATATTGAAATTTGTTTTTATATGTAAAATTATAGTAGTACTAAAGGACTCTGAAAGTACAAGTAGGTAATGTGTGTTTCTTAATTTTTAGGCCCCTATAGTCCAATTATAGTCTCTGTGGTGGCTGGGCGGGCCCAGGAGGGCCTAGAGGAGCTATCCTACGTTGAGGGTCGGGAACGGTGGCGGTGAGGAGATACCCCTCGTCAAAGGTAAGGTGNTTAAGTAGAGTTGTCTGTGCTATATACAGTATGTTCTCGTTAATTATCTATTTTATACATAGTATCAATAGTGTGTCAATCCCAGTCTCCTACCTCCTCCCACCATCCCCCCAACCTTTCCCTCTTTGTATGCACATGTTTGTTCTCTTCCCTTGTGTCTCTATTTTTGCTTTGCAAATAAGATCATCTATACCATTTTTCTATACTCCACATGTATGCCTTCAGTTGGGTCCCCAGTGAAAAAAGAGTCAACAGGAACATGGAGAAAACCACATTGATCAGGAACTGGTAAGCTTTTTCTGAATGGCTAGCTTGCTAGACCAGTTTCCATTGCACCTAATCAGTTCTGCTGTTGTATGGAGGCAATGCAGAAAATATGTAAATGAATGGGCCTGGAAATAGTCTAATAAAACTGTTTACAAAATCAGGCAGCTGGCTGGATTTAACTGGTAGTGTACAGTTTGCTAAGCCCTTAGAGCTAAGAGGCTGAAAATATTCTTCAATGGGTATAATTGTGGTACTTAATAATCCATGACATATTCCTGAGAACTGTAAATTTTTTCTAATGTTGTCTTCTAAACATTGCAGTCATATAAGTCTTAAGTGGCCCAACCCTTGTGAAATATAGCTACCAATTTTGGGGAAAAGAATACCTTATGAATAGAAAGCTAAATTACCTAGCTTCAAAATCAGATTTCTGCTAGAGTTTGCCTTTAAAAATCAACTAGAACATATCACCTTCATTCTACTTCCCTCTCTCTCTCTCTCTCTCTTTTTTTTCTTTACCCTGTGACCTAAAGTTTCCTGTTGCTTATTATATGCTTTGGTTTGGCATATTCTAAAACTGACTTAGTAACCAAATACATTCTGTCCATTTCAGTTCTAATTGGGCTGCTCATCAAGACTCTGATGAACCACTCAAATTATTTTTCAATAACTGCCTGAGTCTCTCTCTGTTTTAAAATTTTCTGTTCATATTCTGTTACTGACCATTTACAGGGAGGATGCCCCAGTCTGTAGCCAGGGATAGGGACCTCTACATCTCTCAAGGTACCATGTGCTGAGTTGTATTAGATGATATATTTCTCTCTAATATCTGCATATCCTATTTCCTCTATTGGGCTGTAAGCCACTTTAGGGTAGGATTCATTTCTAGCTTTATATGACAGAGTCTAGGGTAGTCTTACTTAATAAATACATTTTGAATGATGGTTGGGTTTAATTTAGAGAGACTGTTAAGTGAAACAAGTCAGACAGGGAAAGACAAATACTGTATGATATCACTTATACGTGGGATCTAAAAAATAAAATTAGCTAGTGAATATAACAAAACAGACACAGACTCACAGATGTAAAGAACAAACCAGTAGTTGCCAGTGGGGAGAGGAAATATGGGAGGGGCAAGAGACAGGTAGAGAATAAAAGAATAGGGTTATTATGGGCTACCCACTCTAGTATTCTGGCCTGGAGAATTCCATGGACTGTATAGTCCATGGGGTCGCAAGGAGTTGGACACAACTGAGCGACTTTCACTTTCACTCCACTCATTATGGGATTATGTGAAAGCATGTGTGTGAAACTTCTGAAAATTGTATGTATGACACTATAGAATTTAAAGAATCATTCATTCAATAAAAAAGGAAAACAAAAAGCATGACACTGAAGGAAATTTTACTGCTTAGATATCAAAAGAAAAAAAAAAAGAGATTGCAGAGAATGCTTTTAAAGAACAGATAGTTTTAGTATATTCTATGTCCACAGTGCAGGAAAATGAATTGGGTCAATCAGTGTAGGCATAATCTTTATTAATGGAGATGTAAGAGACACAAACTTGACACCACTCTCAAAAAATTCTTCAATGGAATTGGAGAGGCTAAGCCTACAAAAATGTTGAAAATATAAATAAACACAGTATGCTTCCAGTGGTTTCTTCCAAAATAATGTCTCTAGGGTAAACTAACATGAATCATTAAGCTACATTTTCAATGGTTGCTAAATAATAAATGTTTCTTAAGTCTTTTAACAAATATTTATTGACAATTACTATGCACCAACTGTTTTAGGCACTGGATTTATGGCAGTGAACAAAAGACAAAAAAGGCTTGCCTTCATGGATCTTATATTCTTGTGGGAAAGACAGACATTGAGAAAGATTAAAAAGGCAGACATTAAAAAAGGACAGTAGATTGTGAAGGGTATCAAAATACGCTACCCCAAGCTATGTCAAGTAGGCATATGGATTATTTTGAGCCAAAGGCTGCTGAGAAGTAGCAGATGCAAGAAAAGCTCTAAATACAGGGCAGGAGTTTTCCTTTTGTAAAGGAAACTTACATTTATAATGAAATTTCTGTTTGTAAAGACGCCTCCCTCTCCTCTACCTGAAAGACAAAGACTCTTAACTTTTGTAAATGGAGAAGGCACTGATTTAAGTCTGCATAACAAACATGGCACCCCACTCCAGTACTCTTGCCTGGAAAATCCCATGGACGGAGGCGCCTGGTAGGCTGCAGTCCATGGGGTTGCTGAGGGTCGGACACGACTGAGTGACTTCACTTTCACTTTTCACTTTCTGGCATTGGAGAAGGAAATGGCAACCCACTCCAGTGTGTTTGCCTGGAGAATCCCAGGGATGGGGGAGCCTGGTGGGCTGCCATCAATGGGGTCACACAGAGTTGGACACGACTGA
>SJXQ01003552.1:303788-376268 GCA_006408695.1 Aepyceros melampus
CGGGCGGGGGCGCTGAGGAATATTTCACTTGTCCAAATTCCATGGGGAATCAGTTCAGGTTTTCATAGTCATACCTTCTGTCCCAGGCTACAGCTTTAAGAATTTGAAGATTCCACCATGTTTAATAAGCTTCCCCAGTGGTTCAGTGGTAAAGAACCCATCTGTATGGAGGAATCGTGGGTTGGAGTCATGGGTTTGAGTTGTGGGTTGGGAAGATCCCCTGGAGAAGGGCATGGCAACCCAATCCAGTATTCTTGCCTGGGAAATCCCATGGACAGAGGAGCCTGGTGGGCCACAGGTCATAGGTTTGCAAAGAGTCAGACACAACTGAGCAGCTAACACACACCATGTTTAATACATCAGTAAATGCAACTGCAGAAAATTTACTTACATCAATCTCTCTCCCTATTATGGTATAATTTATTCTCAGAAAAGGGGCAAATACTTCTAGAACTCTACCCCAAGTGAATATGATACTAATGAATATACAAGTACTAATGAATACATACAAATATATTCAGAAAACAACTGTTGGAAATAATTAGAAAGTGATAAACTGAATACCTAACAATGGAAGTATGGCTTAATGCAGTCATTATGAATCATTTTCCATTACTTTATAATTTTGTATTAAATAAATATTTTATTCAAGTATAACATACAGAACAGAAAAATACACAAACCTTGACTATGATCTCAATAAGTTACCAGAAAATTATACTCTTTAATCACCATCCAATTTTTAGAAATAAATTATTCCCATTATACCAAAAACCTACTTCATGATCACTCTTAAATACTATCCTCACTTTCTCAAAGATATCTATTAATTTGACTTCAAATAGTATAAAGGGAAACACCTATTATAAGTAAAAATGTCAGAAAAAATTGTTTATGTAGTGTTCTCCTAGTTATGAGATTATTGATATGTAATAAATGTGCAGGAAATTGCTAGAGTGAAATAACAAAAATGTTCTCAGTGATCATCTCAGTAAGCAGATTAGGCATTATTTTTATTTTCTTCTTCCACAGAAAGTATACATTATCTAATAAATAGTTGAAGGTCAAATATTATGTAAATGGAGTAAAATTTATTGCAATTAATTACAAAATGATTTTTTCATATTTGCTAGGAGTTGGCATTATTATTATAGTCCTAAAAAGTGGAAAGGCTCGAAAGTTAGCCTATGAAGTTAGGCTAGTACATACAATGATATTTAGAATAATATGTTCCTTATTAGAATGTAGTCAATTATCATACACCTTTGGTTACACCATGGACACAGTTACCATGAACCCCAAACACACATCATGAAACCACATGTGGTATGGTTAACCCTCCTAGCTGGTGTGAGTTTGAATTTGCTGCCAGCACAAACCTTCTAAGGTTCCCATTATCCAAGCTTTGCCATGTTCCAGATAATTTCTTCCCTATTATCCTGGCTCTGCTTGGGAAAGAAAAAAAGCAGAAAAAGATCCTGTAGATGGGGGCAGCAGAAGGTTCTGAGTTTGGGACATCAGTTGAAATCCACGAGTATGTAGACAGCATTTTTTGCATCTTACTCAAAATTAACCAGAAAAAATTATATATCTGTTACCTTTGTTTTTCCAGAAAGTAGGTAATGTATTGATGTGAGGATAGAGATGTGGAGAAAATTTTAGTTCTCAAAGAAGCCTTAAATATATGGCTCAGAAGGTAAAGAATCTGCTTGCAATGCAGCAGACCCAGGTTTGATCTCTGGGTTGGGAAGATCGCCTGGAGGAGGGCATGGCAACCCACTTCAGTGTTCTTGCCTACAGATTTTCACAGACAGAGGAGCAGGGAGGGCTACGGTCCATAGGGTCCCAAACAGTCGGATACAACTGAGCAACTAACACACACACACAGAGTCAAGATTAGCTGGATTCCTTTTCATTCTACACTTTCTCCTAATATTTCTTTTATTGCTTGTATATTTATTTTGAAAACAGATTAGAATTTACTATACAGAAGGGATGGATGAGACCTAGAGGGAATGAAACAAGAACTAAATAGAAAACAAATGGAAAAGAATTCAACAAAAGTAATTCACAATATCCAAGAGAGAAGCTGACAAATGTCCTAATCACAAAAACTTCCCTCTTGGGAAGTCATTTTCCAAGAAGGAGCTGGAGAAGGGAACAAATATTTAAATCATTGATGATAAAATACTACTCCTCCATCCAGGCAAAGGACCCTGACTCTGCTCTGTACTGTGGAGAATATTCCAGATGGAGTTGTCCAGGTTGCTGAGAAATTGCAAAATTTGAGCTGGGGAAAGGGAGTGGAAATTGTTAAGAGTCTGTGGCTGAAACCTCATAAATAGTAATGAAGTTAGCAAATCTTAGGCCTCAAACTGCTCTCTCTATTGTCCAGGAAGATACTATTTTTCCTGGAAAGAAAAGCCCAGGATAGTGGAATGTCTAAAAATCCTGCTGTAATAGCCAGACTGTAGAATTTAGTGTCCAGCAGTGACCCAGAGTGGTAATTTTTCAAACCCTGACATTTATTTAATGCCTTTAATGTGGTTATGTAAAAGTATTTCACATACACACTATTAATATTTAGGTGCCAGGTGGCTGCTAGGCATAGTGGTTTATTATTTATGAGTCTTTTTCTTCTGGTTCGTGGGAAGATGAGTGACTGCCATTGACCCAAGAAGGATTCCTTTAACATCACCCATTAAATTCTTCAGAGAAAGAATAACAGTATCTTGCAGTGGGTGGAATTACAAAGTATAGTAATGTACTAGAACAGAGATCAAGAGAATTGCATTATGGTTGTCCATTTGTAACAAGTAAAAACTGGAAGTGGGTGCATTTGCTTAGCCTCTCTGAGTCTCAGTTTCTTCATCTGTCAAATGGGAATGTTAAGGGTGTTTTTCTCAGGGCCACATGCTGTATGCCTGTCAGAATGCTTTGAAAATAGAAAACACTTAAAACTCATTTTCTATCTCCATTTAGAGGTTTCAGTTCCCTCATATGGAAGAAAATAGTCGTTAGACGTGAAATGTCAAATAGTTTCATTTCACCTGATAACCACAGCCAATTGATATTAATTTCTTGGAGTGTGCCCTGAAAAGGATTTGAAATCCAATGTGTCTGAAAATGCTAGATAGATTATTCACGTCTGCCTTGATAAAGAAAGAAAAATGCCTGCCCACGTGGAACTTATTTCCCAACCCCCACCCCAACTCCAAATCCTAAAGTCTCTGATTTTGAACTTGGCCTTTGTGTTTATGAATTACCTGGGGGAAAATTAAGGAAAGCTAATTAGGATCAATGTTACTAGATCTTTAAAGCAGCCCTAATAAAACTGGGCAGAGCCCGGCAATTTCCCTACTCAGCTTAGGGCCTTTTGCTCACAGACATTGCACAGAAGCTTGCCTTGCTAACTTTTGACCAGTGAAGCTCTAAGTCAATGGCTGGTATTTGAATACTTGCCAGTAAAAACAACCTTGTGGAGTTTTATTACCTTATATATTCCCAAAGGAGTCATGATAAGATCTCTGCTTATCTTATTTTTTTAAATGATTCCACTCACCTTACTTTACTTCTCTGAATTTCACAGGAGGAAGACAAGGAATTATGTGATTGGGATAAATGAAATGTAGTCAACAGTTTGGTCATTAATAAGTATAAAAAGTATTTTCAGAAATTAAGTGCATCCTCATGTATAATTACTGAATTTACTGAGACTAATGTTTTAAATATTAAGTTCAGTTTTCATGAGTTTTTCACATTTATGTAAAAATTCTTTTAAATATTACTTTTTAACTACCCCAAAAGGTTGCAGACTTAATGCACCTATTATGATTAGAATTTATTCTATTCCAGGTGTTGTATATTTACATATGTATAGTTATTCTTAGCGGTTGTAAATATAACAGTTATAATTTTAAATTCTCATTCATGCAGAATTATAAATATTTTCCTGTGTTTTTCATCTTCATTATAAACAGAAGAGGTCATGCTAATTGTATCATAGTATGTCATCAATGTTTGGACCAGAACTGATTAGCCATTTGCTTCTCATAAAATTTTTATATTGTCAGAGCCATATTATGGTTTGAACTTAGGATTGTCTACACATTCCAACATGTTATACTACACAGACCAATCGAGCTTTGCTCTTTTACATTGAAGAAAAATATTTTGTTAAAAAAACAAGCTCCATAGTCCATCATTAATTGTTTGAAAAATAACAGTCAGAATATGTCCTACGTGAAATATTTCACACATTTTGAAATAAATAGTTTCATTGCTTTCAACAATGTCGTACAGTTTTGATATAATGAATATAAAAACATTCCTTTAAACATTGTGCCATAAAAAATGTTATCATGATATCTGAAACATTCATTGTCATCTTAAATTTTGTCAACATAACTAGCCAACACATTTTTAGCTATGAACCTCCACTGGGCATTCATGGAGAATTAGTGGAATGAGTTACCACATCTCTCCCTGGTATACAAGAAACCTCCTAAGTGGACAGTCTTTAAAAAGAGGTGAAATGTAGTTGAAAAATATAATAGGGTGGTTTTTAAATAAGACAGCTTGGGTAACTTTGCTGTGTGATCATGGCAACGTCATTTAACTTCTCTGTTTTTGTTTCCTCATCATATAATTGATATAAAGACTCAACTGCTCTTTGAACAGTGTCTAACATATAGTCCCTCAATACATTTTAGCTATTGTTCTGAAGGAGATCAGCCCTGGGATTTCTTTGGAAGGAATGATGCTAAAGCTGAAACTCTGGTACTTTGGCCACCTCATGCGAAGAGTAGACTCATTGGAAAAGACTCTGATGCTGGGAGGGATTGGGGGCAGGAGGAGAAGGGGATGACAGAGGATGAGATGGCTGGATGGCATCACTGACTCAATGGACGTGAGTCTGACTGAACTCCGGGAGTTGGTGATGGACAGGGAGGCCTGGCGTGCTGCGATTCATGTGGTCACAAAGAGTCAGACACGACTGAGCGACTGAACTGAACTGAACTGATACAAATTTACTCCTAAGACAACGAACCAGGATTGCAGGGAGATAAGATTCCAAGAAAGGCAAGATGCTTGTCATCCTGATGGTCTTCTAGGTCATCTCCTAGGAACTCATGACAAACTCTGAGGATGGGAATCTACTGAAATAAATAAAAAATGAAAACAAAAAGAATCATTTTGGAAAATTTTCAGCTCATTAGAAGAGAAAGTAGCCAGGTGACAAAGTCTCCCAGGGGGTAGATGAGGACACTGGTATCCTCACATCAGTCCACACACTCATCTTTGATGCTGTCATTGATTAAAATCATCTACAGCAGTCCTTGACATGACAGATAGCCACGCATGCATATTTGCCACTGGTAGCAAAGAAGACATGATCCTAAAAAGGCTAGAGAGAAGATGAAAATGTGAAAAACAAAAAACAAATTTCCCAAAATTCTCAAAGAAGAAATTTAGAGGGTCTATTCCTGATGGTGGGGGATTTGCTACTGAGAAATAATGTTTTTGGCACTAATTTCACCCACCGGCAGTTATGATATATTGTACCAAGTTTTAGTGGTGTGAATAAAATAATGATTTGCTACAAAAATCCAGAAATTGGTTTATTTGACAGGCATTTACTGAACAGCTATAATTGTTGTTCAAGGTTCAAGGCACTGTTTACTGTACCAGTGAGAGTCAGATAGGTGATATCATCATAACGAAGTACCCCCAAATCTCACTGATTTATAATAACAAACATCATTCTTCATCTATGATATAGGTCTCTTGTGGTAACATTGGCTTTCCTCAATCATCATCTTCACTTAGGAGAGGCAGCCAATGGAGGAACTTCTGTGTGGTACATTGATGGTCTTATGCTAGAGAGAAAAGAGAAAGGGTGAAGCACTAATTGAATGATGAAGCCCTTCTGTGCTCAAGGACTATGTGTCAGCCCCTTCCACGACCCTCTGAATTCAGCAGGGCAGGGACATATGATCTCTTACAGAGTAGGAGACCAGGAGTGGGGGAAACATGAATTTTCAGCCAACAGCAACACAATCAACTTGCCATGTAATCTATCTCGTAGAATTTCATCTGGTCAAATTAGTCTGAAATATGATACTTATTGGAGTAAACATGCAGACATCAGTGAAAGCACAAATTTGATAGTACAGTCAGTGTGCTTTTAAGCGTTAGTTCCTTGAGATTATTTGGAATTGGGATCATATGAGTTCAGGGCTCAAGGATTCAAAAATATCTCCAGATTCTTTCATCATTTCCCAAAGGAAAAGCAAGAATAAGTAGGATACCAGACATTTATGCAATCCCTATGAGATCATACAGGCTAACAGAGGAAAGTTTTCAAAAGGCAAAAATATCATACAGTTTGTTTTCAATAGACATTAGTCAGTAAATACAACATCATTCATGGCCTGGAGACATACCTCCTTGGGTTGTGATCCTGGCAGGTATCATAGATTCTAAAAGATGGGGCAAGTTACATTCTTACAGAGAAGATCTTCTTTTGGAACACCCAAGGATTACAAAAAGTGTAGCTGTCCTTCAGAGGACATTTTATTTGGAGTGTTTCTTGTTCAGTGACCCTTCCTAACTGCACATAGGATACTTTTCATTCATTTGCTTTGGCCAACTTTATCCTCAGCAATCCTAGATTTCTGTAACTGAATTGATCTTGCCCTTTACTGAATTTATATAGATGAAATGGTCTTGTTTTAGACTTCTGAAACTATTTGTAGACCTCTCCCTTCACTATGTTTGAAATAAATGTGAGGCATTAATTTTAGTCAGACAACACTGAGCCCAATTCACTTGGGAAAATGCATTTCAAGGTGCAATTTATCATTCAGGACTTGTCCACTACTCCCTGAGAGTAAATTAGGTACTTTGAAGCATTAAACTCCTCCTGGCTACTAGGTACCATTAAGGGCTGTGGGGCAATAATTTACTTAGTGGTAACTTGGTGACCTCAAAAAGTTTATGTTATTTTGAAAGTTCTTAATTTTCTTCCACAAAATAATTAATGCACTAGGAGGCTGGGTATGCTTATAGATATGTTTCCAGACAGGCAACAACTATTGAATAAATAAATAAGACAGTGTCATCAAGCAGATACAGAAATGAAATGTTGCATAAATGTGTTGTCTATCCTATCCACACAACAGATGTTTATCTCACAAAATAATTATTTCTTTGGATTTCTTTTTATTTATAGGACTGTCTTCATTTTATTGTAATTAGTAATGTTTCACAGATATAAGGATTTCCAGATTCACATCACTGGTTTTTCCATAGTACAAAGCACAGTTATCCAAAGTTAGAATAATGTGCTAAATATCTTGAGACTTCTGACAGCAACTTACATCCTGCTTCTTCCTTGACTCACAGCAAAGCTTCATCTAGGTTAACTAAGTTGGTTATTAAGTTTCAATACCTCCTACTTCAGTTGTTCATTTATTCATTTCAGTTCAGTTCAGTTGTTCAGTCGTGTCTGACTCTTTGTGACCCCATGAATTGCAGCATGCCAGGCCTCCCTGTTCATCACCATCTCCTGGAGTTCACTCAAACTCATGTCCATCAAGTCAGAGATGCCATCCGGCCATCTCATCCTCTGTCGTCCCCTTCTCCTCCTGCCCCCAATCCCTCCCAGCATCAGAGTCTTTTCCAATGAGTCAACTCTTTGCATGAGGTGGCCAAAGTACTGGAGTTTTAGCTTTAGCATCAGTCCTTCCAAAGAACACCCAGGACTGATCTTTAGAATGGACTGGTTGGATCTCCTTGCAGTCCAAGGGACTCTCAAGAGTCTTCTCCAACACCACAGTTCAAAAGCATCAATTCTTCAGTGCTCAGCTTTCTTCACAGTCCAACTTTCACATCCATACATAACCACCGGAAAAACCATAACCTTGACTAGACGGACCTTAGTTAGCAAAGTAATGTCTCTGCTTTTGAATATGCTATCTAGGTTGGTCATAACTTTCCTTCCAAGGAGTAAGCATCTTTTAATGTCATGGCTGCAATCACCATATGCAGTGATTTTGGAGACCCCAAAAATAAAGTTTGACACTGTTTCCACTGTTTCCCCATCTATTTCCCATGAAGTGATGGGACCAGATGCTGTGATCTAAGTTTTCTGAATGTTGAGCTTTAAGCCAACTTTTTCACTCTCCTCTTTCACTTTCATCAAGACGCTCTTTAGTTCCTCTTCACTTTCTGCCATAAGGGTGGTGTCATCTGCATATCTGAGGTTATTCATATTTCTCCCGGCAATCTTGACTCCAGCTTGTGCTTCTTCCAGTCCAGCATTTCTCATGATGTACTCTGAATAGAAGTTAAATAAGCAGGGTGACAATATACAGCCTTGACATATTCCTTTTCCTATTTTGAACCACTCTGTTGTTCCATGTCCAGTTCTTAATTGTTGCTTTCTGACCTGCATACAGGTTTCTCAAGAGGCAGGTACCCCTTGCCCAAACTCAGGGCTGGCGACCAGGAGGAGCTACCCCACGCCAGAGGCCAGGGGTGGTGGCAAGAGGAGCTACCCAACCACTGAGGTCAGAGGTTGGGGCGCTGGCCGAGAGGAGCTATCCCATGTCCTAGGAGCAGTGGCTGCGCAGGCGCAGGAGGGCCGAGAGTAGCTACTCCATGTTCAAGGTCAGGAGGGGCGGCTGTGAGTAGATACCCCTCGTCCAAGGTAAGAGAAGCCCAAGTAAGACAGTAGCGTTGCAAGAGGCATCAGAGGGCAGACACACAAACCATAATCACAGAAAACTAGTCAATCCAATCACACGGATCACAGCCTTGTCTAACTCAATGAAACTAAGCCATGCCTGCCGTGTGGGGCCACTCAAGATGGGCGGGCATGGTGGAGAGGTCTAGCAGAATGTGGTCCACTGAAGAAGAGAATGGCAGACCACTTCAGTATTCTTGCCTTGAGAACCCCATGAAGAATATGAAAAGGCAAAATTATAGGATACTGAAAGAGGAACTCCCCAGGTTGGTAGGTACCCAATATGCTACTGGAGATCAGTGGAGAAATAACTCCAGAAAGAATGAAGGGATGGAGCCAAAGCTCATTTATTAAAGTGCCTCAAATTAAGCTTCATCCACAAGTTAAGTGCAAGTTATATCCTCTGAATCTTGCTTTCACCTGGGGAGAGAGAATTACTGATAAAAAGAAATACAGCATTCATCTATTCTAAGGTGCAAAGATTTTCATATGTTGATATTTCTAAAATTTGGATATGTCTTATAACCGATCTGCCTACATTTCTTTGGTAGCATCTTTTTCTCTCTTATTGTTATAAAGTGATGGTACAGTTTGTAACTGATGGCATATTGGATTTTTGAAATGTAAAAAGGCAGTATATTTTAGAATTTTGAAGACAAAGACCTGCGTGAAAATAGCTCTGAGGCTTCCCAGGTGGCTCAGTGGTTAAGAATCCACTTGCCAAAGCAGGAATTGCAGGAGACACAGGTTCAATCCCTGGATGAGGAAAATCCCCTGGAGGAGGAAATGGCAATCAACTCCAATATCTTGACAGAGCACCCTGGAGGGCTACAGTTTATGGAGTCACAAAGAGTTGGACATGACTGAGGGACTGAGTACACTCACAAGAAAATAGCATAAGACAAGCAGAAGCTGATAATGTTTTCATACCCATTTCAACTATACTGTCCCTCTGAATGAGTTTATTCCCACCAATGAGTTTTGCAAATGTTTGAATGGGGCAGAAATTGACTATTATATAAAAGTAAAATGTGTGTGAAATTTTGAGGAAATATATGTATACCATAATAAAGCAACAGAAATATTTGTTTGAATAACTAAAGATTATTCTTATACTGTCCAACTAATAGGAGTTGAAATAGTGACTTGCCAGTGAAGCAGAGTTTTGGTAAGAAGCATTGATCCAAAAAAAACTTGTGCATACAATTAATATATATCTTTGGTGAGTAGAGACCGGTAAGGGGATGTCTTTTTCAGAAAAAATTCTACTCAAATCATTTCAGTTGCATCTACTATGGACCTCTTTGGATGAACCATCAAGTTCACATGTCAGTGACAACAGAGACAGGCGGGTAGAAGCATAGGAAACCAGAAAAACAAAGAAAAAGAAAGGAAAGATAGAGGAAAAGAAGAAACAGAAGAGATTACATGTAATCAAGATATGGAATTCCTCAAATTATACCCTTGATGTTACCCTGAATTTAAAAAGGTATTTGCCTAAATATTCTACACATTTTTATTAACAAATAAATAATGAAAAATATATATGCTCCATTCTCTTAGTAAAAGGTGATGCCTATTAAAGTTTGTTTGCTATATTATCCTGAAGTGTCAACAAACAACTGGAAATCCCACTTCTGATACACAAAATGTCAAAATTCCAAAATGTGATTTCATGAGTATTCCAACACCAAACTCCCTGAATAGGGCACTTTTCAGGAAAGATTTCATTCAAATTTAAACAGCTATGTAATAATTTTCAAATGAAACATATATAGTTGAACATCTTGTGAATTTAAGTCCTAGAGTACAACATAACTGTAAACTATTATATGATAAGAATTACTCTCTGTATCTACATACCTTGATAGCATTGTGAAGAGAGAAGTTAAGATGTGATACACATGATAATATGGAAGATTCTGAGGCCTCTGTACTGTTCCAACCAACATCACAACAGATTCACACTGAAGTTGAATGTGAAATATGCATTTGAACTCTGGAAACTTTAATAATATTTATACATCTATAAATTCTGCATTTGCCTGAAATTACTCTTCAGAGTCTGTTTATAATTGTTCAGTTATAGAGTTAATTGACATGATTAAGAAAGTCCCAACTTCATTGGAAATTAGGGAAAATAATATAATTAATTTTTTCCTTTTAATTCACTTCTATTGACTCTATTGATCCATCTTTACCTTGTGAGTATGACCAGGGTCTGGAGGCAGGCAGTAAAAACTATTAAGTTTGAGAAACATGACCTTCAAACTTTTATTTATACTTGCAACTTTTTAAACATTTAATTACATTACATTCATAAAATAATGATAATTATATTTCCTTTTATAGTTATCAATAGGATTAAATGAGCTCATCTATGCAAACATCTGGCACATCAAGTATGTTCAATCATTGGTTGGTAAAATAAGCCCTATATAGCCAAAGAAATGACTTAGCAGCAGCAGCAGCCAAAGAGTAGTAGTAGCTTACTTTTTAGTTATGTGGTTAGAATCTGCTGCTGCTGCTACTAAGTCACTTCAATCATGTCCAACTCTATGCAATCCCATAGATGGCAGCCCACCAGGCTCCCCTGTCCCTGGCATTCTCTAGGCAAGAATACCAAAGTGGGTTGCCATTTCCTTCTCCAACACATGCATGCAGGTTAGAGTCTACTTGATGATTTACTTCTACTTTCTCCATAAATTTCATAAATTTCAGTAACTCAACTCAATAAATATTTATTGAATGATGTGATAGGTCTAGCTGCTGCTGCTGCTGCTGCTAAGTCGCTTCAGTCACGTCCAACTCTGTGCAACCCCATAGATGGCAGCCCACCAGGCTCCCCCGTCCCTGGGATTCTCCAGGCAAGAACACTGGAGTGGGTTGCCATTTCTTTCTCTAGAGAGGATAGAAATTATAAAGTACCTCCCATAGAAGTGTTCATAGAGAATGTTGACATGTCAATAACTTTCACACGAGAAGAACCCTATACCTCTGTTTTGCAGTTTTAGCAAGAAGTGTGGATTTCCTTATGACAAACCTGTGGTGAAGAAGATGAATGATGGTACCATAAAACCACTGATGAAAAACATTCAGAAAAGATGAACTGAAAGATACTACCTGAAACATAGAAACAGATCCATAATAAGATAAGGAGAAAACCACAAAAAGTATATTAAAATTCAGATAAATTCTAAGATAGCTTAAAGACAAGACGACTAGGCAAATATATCTGGAAGAAATACATTCAAATGAAAAACTTGATCACCTTGCTAATTTGGTAGGTTAAAAAGCAAATAAGCTAAAATCCACATTATCTTTACTGTTAGATAGTTCAGTCACTCAGTTGTGTCCAACTTTTGTGACCCCATGGACTGCAATACACCGGGCTTCCCTGTCCATCACCAATTCCTGGAGCTTACTCAGACTCATATCCTGTGAGTAGTGATGCCATCCAACCATCTCATCCTCTGTCATCCACTTCTCCTCCTGCCTTCCATTATTCCCAGCGTCAGGGTCTTTTCGAATGACTCAGTTCTTCACATCAGATGGCCAAAGTGTTGGAGTTTCAGCTTCAGCATTAATCCTTCCAATGAATATTCAGGACTGATTTCCTCTAGGATAGACTGGTTGGATCTCCTTGCTGTCCAAGGGACTCTCAAGAGTTTTCTCCAATACCCAAAGCATCAAATCTTTACTGTAGCAGACAGCTAATCAGATATCTAATTTAGCTTAGTTCACATACTAGAGTCAATGGTCTTTAGGGGTAAGAAACTATCCTTTCTTGCTTGAAGTCTTAGATCCATGAGGCATGATATGATTTATTTTATTGATAAAGGAATGTGAGATGACCTTGAGGGAGACATAAAATGACTCAAGAATCTGTAGGTCATAAGGAGACTCTGGTCACACTCTTTCAGTGGCCCTGATCCCTCTTCCACTCTTCATCTTCTCCACCTTCCAAAATCACCAAATCTTCCTCTCATTTCCTACCAGACAATTGATCTTTCACATTTGGTTCCCTTAGAATTACATCTTCTAACCCAAACCAGAATATCAGTAACTTTTCAAAAATGACATTTTTTTCCCTACATGGAAGATAAATCCTAGTGCAAACTGTTAAGATAATACTATGTTTGAAACAGACTCATAGACACAGAGAATAAACTAGTGGTTACCCAAAGGGAGAGGGTTGGGGCTTTAGGCAAAATTGGTGAAGGAAATTAAGGACAAACTTCTAGTTATAAAATAAATAAGCCATGCGAATGTGATGCAGCATGGGGAATATAGTCATTAATATTATGATAACTTTGTATGGTGACAGGCAGTTACTAGACTTAGGGTGATCAACTCATGATGTCTATAAATGTCAAATCACTATTTGTATACCTGATGCTGATATAATATTACACGTTAACTATACTTCAATTAAAATAAAAGAAAATGAAGAGAATACTGTGTTCTCATTTGAGCACTCCAGAATACATTACAAATTGTAGTAATTCACATATCTTCCTATTTCTGTTGGCTTAATCGTAAAGCTTTAGAAGGCAGGGGATGAATAGCAGCTGAAGCTCAGCCATAAATTATGTGACCATCTATCATCAACTTGTGAATCAAGGTCATGACTAGAGTGTTGTTTGGTAATAGCATCCTTGATAATGACACATGGAATAGTCAGTTATCCAGCCTTTCCAAAGATCTCTCATCTTCTGTTGCCAAAGCTTCATCTTAAAAAAAAAAAAAAAAAAAAAACACACACACACACAGTAAAGTTTTTAAAAAGAAAATAAATTTTACAAACATTCTAATAAGGAATTAGGAAGATAGGAGAGCTCGTATTTATCCCCCTTAAAGAGCAGGTGATATGAAAATTACTCTGTTTTTACAGGAAAAAAAAATGTGCATAGTAAGGAAGGTGGTCATGGGGGGAGAGCACGTGGTTTGACTATGGGGCTGAGAGAAAGGGGAAGAGGCTCAGTGCCTATCAGGAGTGGGAGATCTGGAAAGCAGGAAAGGTTTCTAATGTACATGTGGACTGTATAAAACTCCTTCAATGAATCTTTAAAATTTAAGTTTTCTTCAAAGAGCCAGTAAACACTGCTGTTTCTTTATATGTTGCACCACATAAAGATTAGACCATATGGTGCCTCAGGTGGTATATGCGATGCAAATTTATATATAGGAAGGTGTTTTTATATATGTATATACATATTATTTTCAATGCCAAGTTCTTATTTATCCTTACATTTTCCACAACACCAAGCATAGTATTTTGCATACGGCAGGTACTCAATAAATATTCACTAAAGTCACACAAATAAGTATGGTTCTCAAACTAGTGTTTACTAACCTGGAAGCATTGTGATATGCTGGAAAGAACAGACGTCTGTTGACATGAAAACATCTCAGCTATACTCCTTGGCTTATTAAACTCAATGGTTTTGGAACTTTTAGCAAGTTCTTTCTCTTTCCTAGAATCTCGTTCTTCTCTGGATCATAAGGGCATTGACTGGGTCATATCTCATTGTCTGTCCAACATTCTAAGTCCAACACTGTACACTTATAGATTTCCAGGTAATTTTATTTGGCATAGATATTATAAGCATTGTGTAGCCCCAGATTCCATCAGTTCTACTCTAGAGTTCTTCAAGTCTATATTTGGTTTCCCACCGTTTACTGTTTTAAGATAAACAGCTGAGATAATACTATGAAAGAAGGGTGATGAAAAGCACTAGTGTACAACTCATGTGGTGTGTGCATGATAAGCTTCAGTCAAGTTCCACTCTTTGTGATCCTACAGACCACAGCCTGGCAAGTTCCTTTGTCCACAGGATTCTCTAACCATGAATACTGAAATGGATTGCCATGCCCTCCTCCAGGGGATCTTACTGGCCCAGGGATCAAACTCGCTTCTCTTACATCTCCTGCATTGGCAGGCGAGTTCTTTACCACTAGTGCCACCTAGGAAGCAGCTCCCCTCCCTGCGTTGCTTAAATGACCAGAGGTGATGAAGTAGCCCCAGTAACAATAATAGCTATTGTACACTGAGTGTTTATTGTGGGTCCTAGGCACTGTGCTGGTCATGAAAGAAACATTTTCTTTTTTGCTTATAATAATCCCGATAAGCGGGCTTCCCAGGTGGCTCAGTAGGTAAAGAATATGCCTGCAAAGCAAGAGACGTAGGAGACATGGGTTCATTCTCTGGGTTTTGAAGATCCCCTGGAGGAGGGCATGACAATCCACTCCAGTATTCTTGTCTGGAGAATCCCATGGATGGAGGAGCCTGGTGGGCTACAGTCCCTAGGACTGCAAAGTCAGACATGACTAAAGTGACTGAGCAGGCACACAGGCAATCCTGAGAAGCAGGCCTCATTGTTTTAGTGGCAACACTCCTTGAAATAAGTATAATAATCACAAGAAAGAGTGCTGGTGGTCATCTGGAATTAGGGCTTATGGACAGGTTCTATTCTTCCTTAGATGGTAACCCATAGAATCACAGCAAGATATGTGCAACTATCCCAAATTCAAATTTGTAAATATGCTGCTATGAGAAGTTTTTGTAAGGAATTGACATCTATAAAAAAACAACTTTAAGAATATTTTAATAGATCTTACTTGTGCTAATGAATTTTATGAAATATATTCTTTGTCCTATTTTCATCTGGTTCTATTAGAATTAGCTCGTTCTTACAAGTAAAAAAACTAAAGATTTATTGTCCTCAGAACATGTGGAAATTAGAAAATGGACTAATGGAATCCATTAATATCCTTTCAACAATTAGATGAATTGTAGATCAATACAGTATATTAATAGAGTCAAACTGATTTATATAAATATCCCATCGGGACAGCCTCAGGAAGCTAGCACTAGTCCGAATTGTCTTGAAAAAGCAAGAGAGTCTTACTTACAAGACAAAGGCCTCTTTCCTATCTTGTATTTTAACAATTTTGAAGTGACAAGTGAAAATAAGCTAGTCTATATTGTTTAATGAAAACACACCACATCTTATTGAAAAACATCTAAGAGTAGCAAAGTGAACAGCATTCTTGTAATATTAATAATATATTAGTTCTTTGTTGTGTATTCCACAGTCAAATGTATGTATTGTTTTAAAAAATGATTTTAGTAATAATTCTTATTTTAGTTTAAATATCTTTTTTGTTTTCAGGATGCAAGAAACTCAGAATAAACAGACTGATTAAATATGATTGATATAACAGTTACCCTCCCCTGTACACATTCCCTATAAACCTCTAAGTCTAACCTCAAAGATTAAAAATAGAATTCCAAAGGAAAATTACTGCAAAAGTACTTTGTGCTAAACTGGCATCAGACATAAAAATAAAATAATGTCTGTAAAGTTTAAGGGACTAATTAAGATTGTAATGTGGCCTCATTCCTAGGAAAATATTAGGACTCGTGATTCAAGAAACCTCATGTTTCACAAATTAAAACAAAAACTATTGAGATAGTTCATCTATTAAAATGTTCCAGGATTGAAATTTAATGAAAATCTTTAATTAATTTTATCTGAATATCATTTTCTCATTATCAGTGAGAATCATTAGGAAAATAGAGAATGGTATGAACTGCCCACATTCCCATAAAAAAAAGAGGTCAAAAGGTAGAGCATGGCAGTTCAGCAAGAAAAAGAAAACAAACTGTAAATTATCTTCTGCAGAAGGACAGCATGTTCAGCCAGACACAACAGGTTTTCTTTCTTTTCTTTTTCTTTTTTTTTTTTTATTGCTCACGTTACTCTGGCACCCCTGCTTATGAGCTTAGACCTACAAAAGCATTAAAAGTTGAAGTATATAGGCATTGGGTATACTCAGCTCCAATGAGGAGTCAGGACACATCTGTTCACACATTACTAAAAGGAGATGGGCACAACCGTAGTAGACATCAGACCCTGTACAATTTGGAGCAGGATGCAGAATAAAGAAGTCAGCTTTAATTCTGGAAGAAAGAGGGAGAAAAGCCCAAACATCCTTTTCCATTTACATTGACAGCAGACAAAAATGGAAAGCAAAAAAGAAGCCCAAGATAAGGAGAAAGTTTCTTATTATTAAGAAACTTTATTATTATTATTAAGTTTCTTATTATTCTGACTCTTAAGAGGGAAAGAAATAATGTATATTGGGTCAACGTGAGGTATTGATTGTCATATCACTGATTATGAATTTAACTACCATTAACATAGATGCTAGAAAAGCTTTCATTGACACTCAAAACAATTCAGTTGCTTAAATGCCCCTGAGATCCCCTTGCAGCTTCCAAAGATAAGGTTAATAAAATTACATAATGCATAATCAAAAGCATCAAATGAAAGATAGCTGAGTCATGATGGTCAGGAATAAGATAAATTTGCCCTTCCCAACTGGTCACACAATTCTAAGAACATCTCTGTTCATAAAACTGAACACTCAGTGACTGCTTTAATTCTTTAAGGAGGCTGGAAAGAATTGATAGCACAGATCAATGGGTACAAACACAAGCTCTTCCCAAAATGAACCCACGAAGGGGGATGTTGTTCATCAAACTGACTTTGATAGTTTCTCTAAAATCTAATCATTTCCTCAAATTCTTAACAGGGAACATGTAGTTAAAAACAGAAGAAATTTGAATATTGCCAGCAAAGTGTTCTATGAAGAATTTCCACATTTAAAAATTTTTAACAGTAACACAAAATGAAATAGAAAGGAAAGTGTTAAGAAGGAGCACAGACTGTTCAGAAGAAATAATACTAATTTAAGGAAGCTTAGGGGCTTCCCAGGCAGCACGCGTGGTAGAGAGCCGGCCTGCCGATGCTGGAGATATGTGAGAGGTGCAGATTCAGTCCCTGGGTTGGGAAGATCCTGCGGAGGAGGGCATGGCAACGCACTCCAGTATTCTTGCCTGGAGAATTCTATGGACAGAGGAGTCCGGTGAGCTATGGTTCATGGGGTCACAAAAAGCTGGACATGAGTGAAGCGACTTAACATGCATGCAAGGGAGCTAAGGCCCACTGATAGCCCAGGTCTGCTTAGGAAAGACATTTCTGCCTCCTCAGTTCTTAGAGAACTGAAGGTGTTTCCTCTGAGAGAAAAATGGAGGAGAACTCCAATTTTTTGGAGGAGGACTTCCCTCAGGTTCTGCATACATTATTTTAGCGTGCTGACTCAGTGTTTAAATCATATTTTTTTAAAAATCAAATCTCTTTTAAAAATGAATAAAATAATACCTAATATGTGTAACAAGTATAATGTCAAAGGCAACATGCCAAGGGTTTTGAAGTATTATCTATTTTGCTCACCACGAGAGTCCTAAGAAGAAGGTACAGTGATTGTCCTGCATTATAAAGATGTGGTAAAATATCCCCCAGGAACAGATTTATGAAATAGTCAATCAGAGATGTATTTTCAACTTTTAACAAGTCTCTGGGCCCCAGTTCTGGTCGTATTACTTCCTGGGACTGTGCTATGAATACAGTAGCTACGAGGCCACGTGTGGCTCTTTAAAGAAAACTCATTTCCTTAATCACAGTAGTCACATTTTAAGCATGCAATAGCTACTGCAATTTATAGTACAGTAGAACACTTCCACATCACAGAAAATTCTTTAGACATCACTGCCTTAGGACATTGGTTTTCCTTTGATGGTGCTGTCAACCTTCTCTTCCATTCCCTACAATATCCTAAATCAGCATTAATCCCCAGAAAATACTTTGATAGGCTGTGATGAATTTTTCCTTCCACCTCCCAGGAAAGGCGTACCATCCTCTTATCTGGAGAAAACTGTTTATATCCCACTTCTCAAAACAAAACTGTTTTCATTTCTAAAAAATGATTAGGAATGAAAGCTTAAAATTATTATCAAATAGAAATGTGATGAGTACTCTCTGGGAGTCAATGTGGGCTTTTCACCAAACCATCTGTATGATCTTTGACGGCTGAGAAAGTAAAGCAAGTAAGATTATTATGAAGTATCTTTTATGGTGATGATGTTATTTTGGCTTCACATAAAATAATGATGAAATTTCACTAGGGAATGCAGTTACGTGCATTTCTGCCTAAAATGATATAGTAGGACGTTCTGAGTCTAAGAACACACATCAGAGAATAATCAGAATGATTCAGTGCTAAATCATGACAAAGAAATATCCAGTCTTGGCCTGAATCCTATAGACAAAAAGAAGATGTTAAGGAGTATCACAAAGGTAAATGAGATCCAGAAGGGAGCAGAACAGGTTATTGTCAATAATTTTCCAATAATGGCAGTTCAATATAATGTTGTTAGTAGTGTAAGTTGTTAATTATTAAATTTGGAAAAGTGTTAGGCAGTATATTAAAAATCAAAGTTTAAACATAATTAAGAAATCAGTTGAGGTAGGACTTCAGTTGTGCTTTTTGAAGGTTGAGAAAGCAAGCACCCAAAAATACTGACAGAACTAAGATAATGATTTCAACTGATCTAGGAAAATATGTGAAGAATGAAATGAAGACTCAGTATTGTTGGCTAACATACTGGCTTACTTGTAGTTTTCATTCCCAAAGTGAAGATATTGTACTATCTTATGAAATAATACACTACATTGAGTTTTTACTTTGAATATGGCACAAGTTTGTCATGCACATACAAAAAATCTTAGACTCTTAAAATGTTCTTATTGAAAGAGGCTTTAGGAAGTTCTCTAGCTTAACCTCTAAATTTTATTGATCAGGATCCTAAGACTCGGGGTCAGTAATTCAACTATAGTTACTTAGTTCATTGGCAACAGAGTTGGGGCTAAAACCATGGCACCAGGTGAATAACTGCAGCGTGTGTAGCAGTCAGCAGCAACAACATTTCCATATGTGTCTGAGGACCCAAGTAGTTTGGATGTGGTAGATGATCTCTAGGGTTCTTTCAACGCTAGTATTTTGAAAAGTCTTTTTTCAATCAAAAATAAACTTTAAAATTTTTATTTTAGAATAATTTTTTAATAAAACAGAAAATAACAAAATGTTTAAAGTCACTATCCAAGGAAGACTAGCATGCCCATCTTAGATCTTACTTTAGAAAGCACAGATATTACATATTGGAAATGCTCTGTGTAGCACACCCAGCAACCATCTCCTTAAAGATAGTAGCCATGTCTCTTTCATTTTTGTATCCTAGACCTGGAACAGTGCCTAGAACATGAAAAACATTAGTGAAATTGAATTGATTTCAAGTATAAAGATGAGGAAACTCAGGCCCATGCTGGCTGGAAACTTGTCTTCTATCAATGTAACTCATACATTCTCAACTGACATAATGTTTCCCCCAGAGTGAAAACTGGTTCTTGAGGGGCAAAAAAATCTAAGTCATCATGTATAAAATACAGATATACAGAGAGTACATTAAAAGATATGTAGTATAGCTGGGTATTAACATTTCATAAGGGAGTGAAAACTAAAAAGGCTTCTATGAGGACAAAAGAAAGTTTAAGATTGAGAAATACTGGTCTAAGCCTATAGAAATTTCATGAAAACAATACACATCACAAAATCAGAGGAAACATACCAATATTTTAGACTGATCCTTTTTTAATTTTTATTTTTATTGTTTTTAACACCAAAAACATTTTGCACTGGGGTATAGCCAATTAACAAGTTGTGGTAGTTTCAGGTGAGCAGCAAAGGGACTCAGCCATGCATACATATGTACCCATTGTCCCCCAAACTCCCCTTCCATCCAGGCTGGCACATAACATTGAGCAGAGTTCCATGTGCTATACAATAGATGTTTGTCAGTTATCAGTTTTACATATAGCAGTGTGTATGTGACCTTCTCAAAGTTCCTATCACTTCCTCTAGCAACCATAAGTTCATTCTCTAAGTCTGTTAATCTCTTACTGTTTTGTGAGTAAGTTCACTCTGGGTTCAATCCCTGGGTTGAGAAGATCCCCTGGAGATGGGAATGGCTACCCACTGCAGTATTCTGGCCTGGAGGATACAGTCCATGGAGTCAGAAAGAGTCAGACATGAGTGACTTTTATTTTCACTTGTATCATTTCTTTTTAGATTCCACATGTAAGGATGCCATATGATATTTCTGCTTCTCTGTCTGACTTACTTCATTCAGTATGACACTCTCTAGATTTGTGCTGCAAAGGGCCTTATTTCATTCTTTTTAATGGCTGAGTATTATTCCATTGCATGGATGTACCACATCTTCTTTATCCATTCCTCTGTCGATGGATATTTTGGTTTCTTCCATGTTTTGGTGATTGTAAACAGTGCCCCAATGACATTGGGGTACATGTATCTTTACAGACCATGTTTCTTTCTGGATATATGCCCAGGAGAAGGATTGTAATTCCAAATACTGGCTCTGTTTTTAGTTTGTTTTTAAGGAATCACCATACTCTTCTCCATAATGACTGTACCAACCTGCATACCCACCAACAGTACAGGAGGGTTCCCTTCTCTCCATACCCTCTCCATCATTTGTTGTTTGTGGATTTTTTTGATTCTGGCCATTCTGACCAGTGTGAGGTGATATCTCACAGTAGATTTGATTTACATTTCTGTAATAACTAGCAATGTTGAACATCTTTTCATGTGCCTATTGACCATCTGTAGTATGTCCACTTTGAAGAAATGTTTACACATGTCTTCTGCCCCTTTTTTGATTGGTTGTTTGTTTTGATGCTGTTTGTAAATTTTGGAGACTAATCCGTTATTGGTCATATCATTTGCACACATTTTCACCCAATCTGTGGGTTGTCTTTTTGTTTTGTTTATTATTTCCTTTGCTATGCAAAAGCTTTCGAATTTAAATAGGCCACATTTGTTTATTTTTGCTTTTATTTTCATCATTTTGGAAGATGAATCAAAAAAGATGTTGCTGCAGTTTATGTCAGAGAGTGTTGTGCCTATGTTTTCCTCTAGGAGTTTTATGGTATCTGATCTCACATATAGAACTTTAATCTGTTTTGAGCTTACTTTTGTGTGGAGCTAAGGAATGATCTAATTTCATTTTATGGCATGTGGATGTCCAGTTTTCCCAGCACCATTTGTTGAAGAGACTGTCTTTCCAACATTGTGTAGTCTTGCCTCCTTTGTCATAGATTATTGACTACAGGTACATGGGCTTATTTCTGGGTTTTCTATCCTTTTCCATTGATCTGTATTTCTATTTTTGGGTCAGTACCATATTGTTTTGGTGACGGTAGCTTTGTAGTATAGTCTGAAGTCAGGGAGCCAATTCCTCCAGCTTCATTTTTTCTTTTTCAAGATTTCTTTGGTTATTCAGGGTCTTATGTGTCTCCATACAAATTTTGAGATTTTTTTTTTTGTTCTAGTTCTATGAGAAACACCATTGGTAATTTGAGATACCATTGAATCTGTAGATTGCCTTGGTAGTATAGTCGTTTTGACAATATTGATTCTTCCAGACAACAAACATGGTATATCTTTTGATGTGTTTCTTTTTTCTTCAGTTTCTTTCATCAGCTTTTTACAGTATTCAGAGTGCAGTCTGTTGTCTCCTTAGGTATGGTTATTCCTAGGTTCTATATTCTTTTTCATGCAATGGTACATGGAATTGTTTCTTGAATTTCTCTTTCTGATCTTTCATTGTTAGTGTATAGAAATGCAACATATTTCTGTGTATTAATTGTGTAACCTATAACTTTACCAAATTCATTGATTACTCTGTTAGTTTTTTGGCAGCATCTTCAGGATATTCTACGTATAGTACCATGTTATCTGCAAACAGTGAGAGTTTAACTTCTTTTCCAAGTTGGTTTCCCTTTACTGCTTTTGCTTCTCTGATTGCTGAAGCTAGGACTTCCAAACCTATGTTATATAAAACATGGTAAGAGTGGACGTCCTTCTCTTGTTCCTGATCTTAAAGGGAATGTTTTCAGTGTTTCACCATTGAGTATGATGCTAGCTATTGGTTTATCATATATGGGCTTTGTTATGTTAAGGTATGTACTCTCTGTGCCCACATTCTGGAGAGTTTTTATGATAAATGGATGCTAAATTCTGTCAAAAGCTTTTTCTGCATATGTTGAGATGATCATATGGTTTTTATTCTTCAGTTTTTGATACAGTGTATCACATTGATTTGAAAATGTTGACAAGTCCTTGTATCACTGGGATGAATCCCACTTGCTCATGGTGTCTGATCTTTTTAATGTATCATTGTATATGGATTGCTAGTATTTTGTTGAAGATTTTTGCATCTCTGTTCATCAGTGATACTGACCTGTAATTTTCTTTTTTTTTTTTGTAGAATCTTCATCTGGTTTTGGCATTAGGGTGATGGTACAGAGTTGGGATGTTTTCCTTCCTCTGTGAATTTTTGGAACATTTTCAAAGGATAGGCATTAACTCTTCTCTAAATATTTGATGAAATTCACCTGTGAAGCCATCAGGTCCTGGACTTCTGGTTTTTGGGAGGTTTTTAGTTATGGTTTCAATTTCATTGCTTGTGATGGGTGTGTTCATATTCTCTATTTCTTCCAGGTTCAGTCTGGGGAGACTGTAACTTTCTAAGAATTTGTCCATTTCTTCCACATTGTCCATTTTACTGGCATATAGTTGTTCATAGTAGTCTCCTGTGAGCCTTGGTATTTCTGTGGAGTCAGTTGTAACTTCATTTTTACTTCTAATTTTACTGATTTGAGTCTTCTCCCTTTTTTTCTTGATGAGTCTGGCTAAAGATATTTGATGTTGTTTATCTTTTCAAAGAACCAGGTTTTAGTTTCATTTATCTATATAATTGTTTTCTTTGTCTCTATTTCATTTGTTTCTGCTCTAATCTTCATGATTTCCTTCCTTCTACTAACTTTAGATTTGTTTGCTTGTTTTTCTTTCTCTACTTATCAAGGTACAAGGTTAGGTTGTTTATTTGAGATTTTTCTTTTTCTTGAGGTAAGATTTATTGCTCTAAACTTCCCTCTTAGAACTGCTCTTGCTGCATTCCATAAGCTTTGGACCATTGTGCTTTCATTTTCATTTGTCTGTAGGTAATTTTTTTAATGTCTCTTTTTATTTATTTAGTGATCCCATGGCTGCTTAGTACCATTTTGTTTAGCCACCACATGTTCGTGTTTCTTATAGTTTTTCCCTTGTAGTTTATTTTTAATCTCATAGCATGTGATCAGAAAAGATGCTTGATATGATTTCAATTTTCTTAAATTTGCCAAGGCTTACTTTGTGGCCCAGCATGTGGTCAATCCTGGAGAATGTTCCATGTGCACTTGAGAAAAATGTATAATCTGCTGCTGTTGAATAGGATGCTCTCTAAATAGATTGATCCTATTTGACCCTCACAAATGCTTAAAATGTTACACATTCTGTTTCATAACAGTTATTTAAATAGCTTTATTTTGTTCTTATTATTCAGCCATTCATTTAAGAGATTCACTTTCATATTCTATTCAAAGCCATCTTCTCTCTGAGTATTCATTACTAATTCCTTGAGAAACTCCCTCTCTTCCTCCAAGGAACCCCAGTGCTCCCTTTGATCTCCTGGCATCACTGGTCCTCTGTCTTCATCTGACGTATGAGTTCCTCCTTCCCATTTAGTGTATGTGGTCCTACAGAACCCCTTTTTCCCACTTAGAAATCTCCATGTCTCTCTCCAATACTGTTACTCCTACATTAGAAGGAAAATTAAGGTAGCCAAGCTGGCAGCTAGACAGAAAGCTGTGGGGTGCCATATTACAGCTCCCCCAAATCTGGAGCACCTCTCAATTGACTTCAATGAGGGGAAATACTACTGCCCTCTCTTCTACAAGGAAGTGAAATGAAGGATTGGCTTTTCCTTACCAGCACTATACTCCCACAACATATAACTGACTCTTTCAGCTCCTCCCCTGTCACTCACTTCCATCCAGAAGTGGACTTGCTTCTCCTAACTGCTGGGTGAGAGCTGGCAATCCTCTACAAACACTGCTGCTCTAAACATTGAATATGCAGCGCTTATTTGATTCTCAGTGCTTGATTTATTCTGAGCTGTGAGCCTCATTTTCTAAGTCAAGTCCTAGGCCTCTAACATGAAACTATTAGGCCCACTGCCATTTGCCTTGGGGACTAAGCATTTGATGTACATTATCTCATTTATTTCTCATAACCAACCAGTAAAATATTATTCTTTTCTTTTTAGAGATGAGGAAAGTGATTCTTCAAAGTTAAACAACTTTTCTAAGGCATATATATTTCTAACAAATAAGTGGTTCAACTGCTAATGGACTCTAGACAGGTAAAATCTAAAGTCCAACTCTTAATCAATAATTTTTTAAGTGAAAGTGAATTAAAATTAACTTGATTGCAAGCCTGCTTGAGAGATACCCAGGACCTAGTACATGGCTAGTAAGGAAACCTATGTCTAAAGTTGGGGCTCAAGAAAATATTTAATAATTTATTACACCAATTTTACTTTTTTTTCCTGGGGACAGCAGATGTTATTTTTTCAACCTGAACTGAGAGAAGTGTTTCATATACAAAGCTATATAATGGAAAATGACATGGTAGCACTCAGGCATTTGGGGGAACACTTGAAGAATTATGGACACTTTTCTTATTATTGATTTTTTTTCAATAGGTATTAAGTGAAGAAACAGCAAGATGATAAAAGGTTCTTCCTAAGTAACAGGAATAATTCCAAAATAGACTAGCCCACAGTTGGGCCCACCATAGCTGAATCAGAGAATAGCATCATTTCTGGTTGATAGATGAACAATCTGTTGTAAGGCTGGCCAAGAATCTGGACTCCTGTGCCATCTCTGATTCATCTGTGTCACCAGAGTCTGAATCACAGCTGTGTGACCTCAACTGATTGATGAAAAACAGAGAAGAGAAAAAGATTTGGAGGAGATTGGACTTAGAAGCTGATATGCTTTATTTCTTACCTACAAATCCTTGTAATATCATCTCTATGTGTACCGTTTCTAAAATTCATTATTAATCTCACAGATGTTTATATGGCAAAACTTGCAGATCTTCCTGTCTGTTCTTTATAAAATATCAGTGTCTTAGGGATATATTTTTAGCTTTCTAGTCCCCAGGGATCGTCTGTGAGAGACTGGTTGACTCCAGTGTTAATCCAAGAATCTTCTGATGGGGGTTCTGGGAACGCCCCTGTAGTTGCCTGATGGAGTCAAGGAGATTCCAGTTTTCCTACTATACCTCTTAACAATGGCATAGGATATTGTCCATCCAAGGACGCTTTCTTACTGGTGCTGAGATTTTGTGGTGCCATAGTCTCTCCCAGGTTACCTCCACTAAAACCCACGTAAGAGTAATCAAGACTTGTTGGGCTTTTATCAAAAGTTATTGAGACAACTGACTTCTCTAAAGAAGCAATTCTGGGAACAGCATATCTTTCTCTAAAGTGAGCAGAGAGAGTTGGAAAGTCAAGAGTTCAAGGTCGAGGTGTCTATTTCAGGGGCTACAAAAGCAGTAGTGAGGGTTCTTTAATTTTTTTTTTTTTTACTTTATTTTACTTTACATTACTGTATTGGTTTGCCATACATTGACATGACTCTGTCTCGGGTATACATGGGATCTTTAAATTTTAACACAGCAGATAGTAGAGATATTGGGATTGCCAGCTTCTTAAGCATTCCGCATGAATGACACTAAATCAAATTCTTGTTGTCAGTGCCACAGATAGCCTGCACGGAGTCTTCAGAGAAAGTCTTCAGTCAGTCAGTTCAGTTCAGTCGCTCAGTCGTGTCCGACTCTTTGCGACCTCATGAATCGCAGCACGCCAGGCCTCCCTGTCCATNCTCCAGGTAAGAATACTGGAGTGGGTTGCCATTTCCTCCTCCCAGTGATCTTCCTGCCCCAGAGACAGAACCTGAGTCTCCTGCATCCCTGCACAGGCTAGTAGACTCTTTACCACTGAGCCATATGACCTGAGAGAATCAGTATGTCAAATGGAGGATGGGAGGACAGGTGTTCCCCGGGGCATAAAACATGCATCACCTTGGGGAAGGATATGTTTGCTACAGGTAGAAAAATATTGGTAGATAGCAGACAGCTCTGGCTGAGAACACCAAGGTCATCTGACAAAGGAAAGTATAAATGAGTCATATTTTATTTCATGGATTTAAGGGACTTTTAAGGCAGTGAAGGCATGTGAACATTTTCATAATCTTCTGACTTAAAGTTTAGGGTATTATATTTTTTTCCAAGTCTGAAATTGTGCAAATTATGAAAATAATTGTCATAACAATACTAAGGATATAGTTGAAAAGACAAATACAATTTTAAAGCAAATAGTGCCAACAAAAGGAGTCCAAGAAGGCATATATATATATATATATATATATATATATATAACACCAAGGTCATCTGACAAAGGAAAGTATAAATGAGTCATATTTTATTTCATGGATTTAAGGGACTGTTAAGGCAGTGAAGGCATGTGAACAATTTCATAATCTTCTGACTTTAGGGTATTATATTTTTTTCCAAGTCTGAAATTGTGCAAATTATGAAAATAATTGTCATAACAATACTAAGGATATAGTTGAAAAGACAAATACAATTTTAAAGCAAATAGTGCCAACAAAAGGAGTCCAAGAAGGCATATATATATATATATATATATATATATATATAATAAATACCCAAGTATATACCACCAAGTTTTCTTGATTCTAAGATGTGTCCTCCTTCTGATTTCTTTGATCGCCCACTTGTCTCAGGTAATTTAATCTACCCATCACATTTGGTAATAAAATAAACAGCTATTTCACTTTAGCAGAATCTTTTCAATTTTATGGGCTTTAAGACACACTACCACAAAATATGATATCTTGGCATATTGAGTATCTTAAGCTGAAGGAGTTTGAGAAAATAACAGAACCTCCCCCTACTCCACTCTTCTTCCTTGAAACAGGCTGCAAACTCCCCCAAAAGAGATGTCTTCCCTATATCCAGAAAAAAAGGAGCATTAAAACAAAGAGACGCTAAGAAGAATCCTAACAAACTGGCTTGGCTAACTTTCACCTAGTTTATTATGATTGCCTCATATCCCTCAACCATGTTTCTCCACAACTGTGTGTGCATGCTCAGTCCTGTCCAACTCTTTGTGACCCTATGGACTGTAGGCCACCAGGCTCCTCTGTCCGTGGGATTTACCAGGCAAGAATACTGGAGAGGTTTGCCATTTCCTCCTCCGAGGGATCTTCTCAACTCAAGCATTGAACTTGTGTCTCTTGCATCAGCAGATTCTTTACTACTGTGCCACCTGGGATGCCCAACTGTGCGCTCCTAATCAAACTAGCACAAAAGACTCAAGTCTAGCTGTTTATTTGGGTCTTCATTACCTTATGAGAGCTCCTGTGTCACATAAAATTTATATTAAATAAATCTGTATGCTTTTTTCTATAAAGGTGTCTTTGTCAGTTTAATTTCAGATCTATCCAGGGACCTTAAAAGGTTGAGGGAAGTTGTTTCCTCCCTTGAGGATTTTATCTTCCATGCAGAGAATACAAAGAGGGGAAATACATGGGAAATATTTGTGGTCTAAGATCAACCACTGGAAAAACCATAGCCTTGACTAGACAGACCTTTGTTGGCAAAGTAATATCTCTGCTTTTCAATATGCTATCTAGGTTGGTCATAACTTTTCTTCCAAGGAGTAAGCATCTTTTAATTTCATGGCTGCACTCACCATCTGCAGTGATTTTGGAGCCCAAAAAAGTAAAGCCTGACACTGTTTCTACTGTTTCCCCATCTATTTCCCATGAAGTGATGGGACAGATGCCATGATCTTCGTTTTCTGAATGTTGAGCTTTAAGCCAACATTTTCACTCTCCTCTTTCACTTTCATCAAGAGGTTATTTAGTTTCTCTTCACTTTCTGCCATAAGAGTGGTGAGAGTTGGACTGTGAAGAAAGCTGAGCGCCAAAGAATTGATGCTTTTGAACTGTGCTGTTGGAGAAGACTCTTGAGAGTCTCTTGGACTGCAAGGAGATCCAACCAGTCCATTCTGAAGAAGATCAGCCCTGGGATTTCTTTAGAAGGAATGACGCTAAAGCTGAAACTCCAGTACTTTGGCTATCTCATGGAAGAGTTGACTCATTGGAAAAGAGTCTGATGCTGGGAGGGATTGGGGGCAGGAGGAGAAGGGGACGACTGAGGATGAGATGGCTGGATGGCATCACGGACTTGATGGACATGAGTCTGAGTGACTCCAGGAGTTGGTGATGGACAGGGAGGCTGGCGTGCTGCGATTCATGGGGTCGCAAAGAGTCAGACACAACTGAGCGACTGAACTGAACTGAAGATCAACCAATCTTAGAAGTCAAAAGGATTAGAAACATAAAGGCCAAGGTGTCATACAGATATAATACTCTGATTCATTTTCTTAACTTTGTATTTCAACAACTTATTTCTCTTTAACATGGGAATTTCCAACTTTCAGGACAAGATTTTAACTAAAGGACATGATCTTCAGTTCATAATATCACAGCAGCATTATTTTTTGTTGTCAGTTTGTCTCTAGCTTAGTCTTACTTTACAAAAGACAGTGCTACAGTATATTAATTGAACCATTCATAGATGGAATTCAGGGAGATTGTAAAGCCTAAAATTGATAGCATTTAACAGGTTGGGGTAGGGGAGGGCTGGCTAACTAACAAAAGATTTGTCTAAAGTCATCCAACCAGAACTGATATTCATGAAATGTTTCATCCACTGATACATAAGTTGAACTCAAAAAGTGTGTTTCCTCAAAACATGAATTTGTTTATGTAAATGAATATTCTATATGCAAAGCACAGACAGAACTTTCCTTTTAGGCATGAAATTACCTTTTTTATGTGCATAGAAATATTTGTGAGTGCAGACATGGGACCTGAAGTTTGAACATCTGAAACCAGTAAAAAAAGTTCACCAACTAGATAACTAGTAGGAAAATTGTGCTAAAATTTCTTGTTCTTATTCTAAGATAGGTTCAGATTGGTCTCAATTTTAGTTTAAAATTATAAAATCAAAGCCTATATCTATCACCTAAATAGACTCATGTGTATACCAGGCATGATGCTAGGACAGAACAGCCCTTCCAGTCTAATTTCTTTTCATTCTTTTATGTAATGACAGATAATGTTCTTATCCTTCCTTTGGTTTACTGGTAAATCACATGGGGCATCATTTTTGGGGGGAATTTAAACCATAATGGAACTTATTAAATTTTTCCTTTATATGAGCCATAATCAATTTGATTTTGGCATCTGAATTCATCTTTTGTCAGTGATTTTTATTATCTCTTTTGTTCGCTGCTTCACCATCAATAACTTCCAGTGTATCAGTCTTTTGCATTAAGTACATTATGTGCTTCTTTAGTCAGAACATTTCTTCTTAAAATAATATCTTTTATTCTAATAAGCATACTATGCTTTGCAAATGCCTCAGATGTTGAAAAGAATGTTCACTGAAAGGGAACAAGGTCTGTTTTCATTGTATCATATTATACTTATAAATTCATTGTCTACATATTGTCTAACACGTGTTAGATGCTCAATAAATATCTAGTATTTTACAGGTTGTAATGCCTTTGTGAACAACACATGAAAAATATACCACAAAATTTGGAAAAAAAAGTCATAGGTCTTCCTTTTGTTGAAGCTGTGTTCCACTTCTAAGCTAAATCATTACTTATATATTTTATTCTATCTTAAATAAAGCTAAAACTAAAATGATTACATAAAAGTTATCTTGCAATCTGCTATCAAAGAAAGAATCAAAAGTAGAAAAGAGCAAGTATAAAAAATAGCAAAGATGGAAATAGGAAAAAAAAAACCCAAGTTTTATTTTAAGATAATCAAGATGGTGTGATTACTCACCTACAGCCAGACATCTTGGAATGTGAAGTCAAGTGGGCCTTAGAAAGCATCACTATGAACAAAGCTAGTGGAGGTGATGGAATTCCAGTTGAGCTATTTAAATCTTAAAAGATGATGCTGTGAAAGTGCTGCACTCAATATGTCAGCAAATTGGGAAAACTCAGCAGCGGCTACAGGACTGCAAAAGGTCAGTTTTCATTCCAATTCCAAAGAAAGGCAATGCCAAAGAATGCTCAAGTTACCGCACAATTGCATTCACCTCACACGCTAGTTAAGTAGCGCTCAAAATTCTCCAAGCCAGGCTTCAGCAATAGGTGAACCATGAACCTCCAGATGTTCAAGCTGGTTTTAGAAAAGGCAGAGGAATGAGAGATCAAATGGCCAACATCTGCTGGATCATGGGAAAAGGAAGAGAATTCCAGAAAAACATCTATTTCTGCTTTATTGGCTATGCCAAAGCCTTTGACTGTGTGGATCACAATAAACTGTGGAAAATTCTGAAAGAGATGGGAACACCAGACCATCTGACTTGCCTCTTGAGAAACCTATATGCAGGTCAGGAAGCAACAGTTAGAACTGGACATGGAACAACAGATTGGTTCCAAACAGAAAAAGGAGTACGTCGAGGCTGATATTGTCACTCTGCTTATTTAACTTATATGCAGAGTACATCATGAGAAACTTTGGGCTGGAAGAAGCACAAGCTGGAATCAAGATTGCCAGGAGAAATAGCAATAACCTCAGATATGCAGATGACACCACCCTTATGGCAGAAAGTGAAGAGGAGCTAAAAAACCTCTTGTTGAAAGTGAAAGAGGAGAGTGAAAAAGTTGGCTTAAAGCTCAACATTCAGAAAATGAAGATCATGGGATCTGGTCCCATCACTTCATGGGAAATAGATGGGGAAACATGGGAAACAGTGTCAGACTTTATTTTTGGGGGCTCCAAAATCACTGCATATGGTGATTGCAGCCATGAAATTAAAAGACACTTACTCCTTGGAAGGAAAGTTATGACCAACCTAGATAGCATATTGAAAAACAGAGACATTACTTTGCCAACAAAGGTCCGTCTAGTCAAGGCTATGGTTTTTCCAGTGGTCATGTATGGATGTGAGAGTTGGACTGTGAAGAAAGCTGAGCACTGAAGAATTGATGCTTGTGAACTGTGGTGTGGAGAAGTCTCTTGAGAGTCACTTGGACTGCAAGGAGATCCAACCAGTCTGTTCTAAAGGAGATCAGTCCTGGGTGTTCATTGGAAGGACTCATGCTAAAGCTGAAACTCCATTACTTTGGCCACCTCATGTGAAGAGTTGACTCATTGGAAAAGACTGTTGCTGGGAGGGATTTGGGGCAGGAGGAACAGGGGATGACAGAGGATGAGATGGCTGGATGGCATCACTGACTCGATGCACATGAGTTTGGGTAAACTCAAGGAGTTGGTGATGGACAGGGAGGCCTGGCGTGCTGTGATTCATGAGGTCACAAAGAGTCGGACACGACTGAACAACTGAACTGAACCAAGTATTTCCAAACTACATAGCTCCTTATGAGGACAGGGAAAAAATTCACATATAAAATATGCCTACATAATACCTTAAACAAGCAAGCTTGTAATTTTTATTAATGTTTTAAAAACTACATTATGTTACACGAAAAGACTGGTGGTTGCCAGAGGCAGGGGGTAGCGGGTGGGCAAAACTGAGCAAAGTCAGGAGTGGGGAGGTGGGGGTCGGGATTGCGAGTTCATGTACACTCGTGGCTGATCCATGTCGATGTGTAGCAAAAAGAATACAGTATTGTAAAGCAAAACAAACTAAAAAAATAAAAATTAATTTAAAAAAAATAAATAAAAAATAAAATAAAATTTTAAAAAAAAAACTGAGCAAAGGGTGTCAAAATGCACAAACTTCCAGTTGTAAATAAATGCCATGGAGATATAATGAACAGCAGAGTAGTTATAGTTAAAATAAATGCCATGGAGATATAATGAACAGCAGAATGATTATAGTTAATAATTTTATATTGTTTATTTGAAAAGTGATGAGAACATAGATCTTAAAAGTTTTTATCTCAAGAAAAATTTTGTAGCTATATATGGTGATGGTAAATAGTCTTGTGATCATTTCATAATACAAATTTATTTGTATATATATACAAATATCAACTCATTACATTATACATCTGAAACTAATATGAAGTTACAAGTTATTTATACCTCAATTTTTAAGTTTTCCTATAAACACTTTGTCACATGAAAAGCATATTTTACTTGAAGTACACCTTTGGGGGAAATCCCTAAGAAATATCATTGTTTTTCAATTTGAAATAATTGTGACTAATTTTTAAATAAATGTATATTATATAATGTACCACCCTTGAATTACCATATCATTATTATCATTATAATTAAACTAATAGTATAAATGATTATGTGATAATAATGCTGGTCTTTTTATATAGTAAGAAATCACTGATGATCAAATGCAAAATAGACTAGTAACTGACCCCAGCAAATTATCCATTATATATACACTTTCAAGACATCACAATTTACTTGCTTCAACTCAAAAGAATATATTTTGACAAGCTTTTAGTTGTGTTCTCCTAATTAGCAGGTCCCTAACTAAAGACAAGTTAACCCTCCCCTTCTGGATGGTTGTAGATATATCCTGGATTTGCCACTGGCAGATGACACTGTCAACCTTCTTCATTAGCATGCAGCAGGCTGGTGGAAACTCAAAAAACCTGTGCACGAAGTGGAAAGACTGCTAGTTCTGCATATTGATGGCCCAGGAGTAGGCTGTGAGCCCCAGCCAGCCTGAGAAGCAGATTAGAAAAGCATGACCTTCTGAGGCTCATTCTTTATCATTAGGCAACATATTTAATTTCCATTGGGAAAAAAAAAATGACACAATTTTCCCTAATTTGTGATTTATCTAATTCTTTGCAATTATATTGTCCACCTGAAGGAATAATTAAAGTAAGGTTAACTTATGTCCAAAAATTTCATATGAGAATAAAGGTAACAGGAAGGTGGAGGAAGTAGACTTTAGCTCTGGGGGATGAGTTGGAGGTTTTGTAAAGAAAGAGGACAAATGTTCAGTGGTATGTGTATTAAAATGCAAACAACCTTTCTGCTTTTCCCTTACTTTTAAGATTTCTGCATACATTTCTCTGTCTGCATGCATGTGTGATCAGTTTCTTTAGTCATGTCTGGCTCTTTGTGACCCCATGGCTCCTCTGTCCATGGGGTCCTCCAGGCAAGAATACTGGAGTGGGTTGCCATGCCCTCCTCCAAAGGATCTTCCAGAGCGAGGGATTGAACCAGTGTCACCTGCATTGCAGGCTGTTTCTTTACCGCCGAGCCACTTGGGAAGCCTCTGGTTGTAGATGTGTCTGTAGCTGTGTGAACATCTACAGACCTGTACCTGTAGATGTGTCAACAAGTTGATGAAATCTTAGCCCTTTCTCTCTCTTCCTGACTTATTAAGCGTTCCATTTTATAAAAGCAAAGTCAGCTAGAAACCTTTAGATGAAACTGCTATTAGAAACTTAAAATTCTCATTAGGCAGAAAAATGGAAAACATTAAGAGGTAAAGTTAGTTGTTTGTTTGTTTTTTTTTTTAAACAATGGGAAACAATTTTTGTACAAATAATTCTTTCAAAAGGCTTAGCAAAACAACCAGAACTGCATCTGTTAGTATGTCTCCTCATCTTTAATCCAGATGAAAGTGGTGACATTTTTCTTGTTCTGCTCAAGTTGGAAGAAACCTCAAAACAGATTAGCACTGAACACAGGGGTCTCTGCCAAATTTCAAGTCTGCAGTCCCAACAAAAGTGAAAGGTATTTAAATATTTCACACACATGAAGTGTGGTTACCACTGTTTTTCATGACCATTTTTAAAGCTTATTACAGCATTATCTTGGATGAAGTCCTGCCCTAACACAGTTGAATGTTTGTACCTCTTAAGTCACGTTCAGAGAAGTGACTCTGGAATTAGGCTTGAGAAGGAACCAGGTTTATGCTTGACTAAAACACTTCACTACATCCTCTGGCATCTACCTCCACTTCAGAGTAAGAAAGAGAAAGAATATATCAATTGTTTGCTCTACTTTTTATTTAACACCCAGTTATCCCCATGTGAGTAGCCCAGAACCTCTTTTTTTATCACCTTCAATGCATGTCACTGCTCATTAGAATGATGATAATAATTGGAAGACAAACATTTTCATAAACGTTTTCTGAGTGCTGTGGGAGTAATGGCATTATATTATACTAAACATTGTTGTACGGACTCTATGTTCTGTAAAAATTAATTTGCTCCTGCTGGGAAAGGAGCAAAATTGAGGGAATAAAATGAAGGAGGTAGTAACAGAAGACATCGTGACCACTATTCTCAACTGTGCTTTAGATACTTCTTCTAAAGTCTTTCCTTCTCTTTCTCCTTCCATTCCCTTCTCTACCTCTCTTTTCTTCTGTCTCCTCCTCTTGCTTCTTCTCCTTTTCCATCATAAACTAAGAGTTAAGAAAATAATTTCCTGTGCATTAGAAGACTGGTTCAGCTAGACACCATAGAATCCATTCAGGTGAAATTTTCTCCTACTGGTTATATTGTAAATGCTGGCCAAAGGACTAAAAAAATTAAAAATCCCAAAGCTAAAATTTCTGAAATGTATAGGTTGTTTACAATTTTTAATTCCATTACTTTGCTTCTAATCTCTTCTTTGGCAACACTGACTCTTCTAATGCAGACTTATTAACTTCCTCCAATGTTACTGTGAGTTAAGGAGGTCACACCTATGTCTGCCCATAATATTGTTTCTAGATGTCTCATTATTTCTTCATTATAGAACTCCCTTTGAAAGTCATACCAATTTTTCTAATGTTTTCTTCTACCTTGCTCTACCATCTATCAATCTTTAAGCTCATTTCTATCCAGGTCAATCATTTAACAAGTTTTTCTATATTTTCCTAACTCTTATTCCATACTATCGATTTCAAGAACTTTATATGCCTGTTTCTTAACATGCTTTGCTTTAACTAATGTCAGTTCTACTCTTTTACCCTTTGAATCATCTTATGTCTTTTATCTTGTGTATTGTTCCAGAACTTTTTTCAGACATGATTGACATAAATTCAACTCAGATTTAATATTAATACATGGAATTGTGACATTTTTATGGTTGGATCCTTGGTCAGCCAAGGACATCAGAAATCTATTTTTGTGTTTGGTTTTTCCCAATTTATTGATAATGCTTCGATCTGTGCTATTTTTAACATAATAAATATATTATTTATTTACTTATGGAGATAAAATATATCTCCATATAATAACAGAATGATCTCTTTTTATACAGTTTTATGGGTTCTTTGTAGTTAATACTCAAAATGAGTTCTACCAAGCATCAATCATCTATCAATTATCAATCATCTATCTTCCAGCATTTATATCAATAAATGAAAAAAATCTATTGTCCTTGTTTGAATCACCAAATATGGTTATCAAACAAGAGAAGTAAAACATGGTTGAAAAAGGAAACTGGAAAGTGCTGTCCCTAAGTGGTGTCCATTCTTTGAATCTTCATGGACTGTAGCCTGCAAGGCTTCCTCTGTACACGGGATTCTCCAGGCAAGAATGCTAGAGTGGGTTGCTTTGTCCTCCTCCAGGGGATCTTTCCGACTCAAGAATCAAACCTGGGTCTCCTGCTTGGCAGACCAGCCTTTCTCCCACACTGCTCTAGGTGCCCTATGTAAATCACAGATATGATCGTGTCTTTCACCAACTTGAAATCCTTCATTAAGTCTTTCTTACAAAGACAAAATCTTTGCTCCCAAGCATGGTCTTCATGGTGTTTGTGATCAGTTGGATGTCTCTTCATGGCCTCCACCTTGGTAGGCATATTCTTCCCAGAGTCTCTTGGAAAACCCACTTAGCAGTTTAAAACAACAACAATAATTCTGGAGGTCAGACGTCTGAAACAGTATTTCTGGGCTATGATCAACATGTGGACAGGCCAGCATTTCTCTTAGAAGCTACAAGGGAGAATCTGTTCCTTTCCCTTTTCCACTGTCTAGACCTTCTTGCTTTCTTTGGCTCCTGGCTCCTTCTTCTATCTCCAAAGTTAACAGCACATCATCTTCAAATATATTTCCTTTCTGTTCTTTGTTTGAAACATCTCCTTCTATGACTTTCTTTGCTCCTGCTTATAATAAGCCTTCTGACCACAATGGACCCACTCTTATGATACAAGAAATGCTGGGCTGGAGGAAACATAAGCTGGAATCAAGATTGTCAGGAGAAATATCAACAAACTCAGATATGCAGATGATATTACCCTATGGCAGAAAGTGAAGAAGAACTAAAGAACTTCTTAATGAAAGTGAAAGAAGAGAGTTAAAAAATTGGCTTAAAGCTCAACATTCAGAGAAATAAGATCATGGCATCTGGTCCCATCACTTCACAGGAAATAGATGGGGAAACAGTGGAAACTGGGTGACTTTATTTTTATGGGCTCCAAAATCACTGTGGATGGTGACTGCAGCCATGAAACAAACAAACAAACAAAAAACGCTTACTCCTTGGAAGGAAAGTTATGGCCAACCTAGGCAGCATATTGAAAAGCAGAGACGTTATTTTCCCAACAAAGGTCCGTCTAGTCAAGGCTAGGATTTGCCAGTGGTCATGTATGGATGTGAGAGTTGGACTATAAAGAAAGCTGAGCACCAAAGAATTGATGCTTTTGAACTGTGGTGTCAGAGAGACTCTTGAGAGTCCCTTGGACAGCAAGGAGATCCAACCAATCCATCCTAAAGGAAATCAATCCTGGGTGTTCATTGGAAGGACTGATGTTGAAGCTGAAGCTCCAATACTTTGGCCACCTGATGCAGAGAGCTGACTCATTTGAAAAGACTCTGATGCTGGGAAAGATTGAAGGCAGGAGGAGAAGGGGATGACAGAGGATGAGATGGTTGGATGGCATCACCAACTCAGTAGACATGGGTTTCGGTGGACTCCGGGAGTTGATGATGGACAAGGTGGCCTGGAGTGCTGCTGTTCATGAGGTCACAAAGAGTCAGACATGAATGAGCCACTGAACTGAACTGAACTATGATGCAAGATAACTTCTCCATCTCAAGGTCCTTAACATAATAACAGATGCAAGGAATATCCCCTTTATTCTGTAAAGCAACAGATTCTTAGAGTCTATGGATAATAACATGGACATCCTTGAGGAGCCATTTTTCTGTCTACTACCACGAGCACTCCAGGAAACACCACTCCCCTCACAGTGGTGAGAGAGTCAATTCCTAGGCAGGTTGATAATAACATTTTCACTTACCAAAAGCATTGCCAATGACTGAACAATGAAGGCATTTGCTATCTGCTTCTACAGAGACTGAACACTATGCTGCTATAGCTGTTGACTTTCAACAACCCCTCAGGGAGTTCAGGGTGGAGTGAGGCATTCTGTGCTCCAGGGAATCTGATGGGATAGGTCTTTAGATCAGTTCAGTTCACACTCAGTCCTGTCCAACTCATTGTTGTCCTCATGGACAGCAGCAAGCCAGGCCTTCCTGTCCATCACCAACTCTCAGGGTTTACTCAAACTCACGTCCACTAAGTTGGTGATGCCATCCAACCATCTAATCCTCTGTCATCCCCTTCTCCTCCTGGCCTCAAACTTTCCCAGAATAACAGCCTTTTCAAGGGAGTCAGTTCTTTGCATCAGAGGGCCAAAGTATTGGAGTTTCAGCTTCGACATTAGTCCTACCAAAGAATATCAAGACTGATTTCCTTTAGGATGGAGTGGTTTGAGATCCTTGCAGTCCAAGGGTCTCTCAAGAGTCTTCTCCAACACCACAGTTCAAAAACATCCATTCTTCAGTGCTCAGCTATCTTTACAGTCCAACTCTCACATCCATACATAACTACTTGAAAAACCATAGCCTTGACTAGATGGATGTGTGTTGGCAAAATAATATTTCTGTTTTTTAATATGCTGTCGAGGTTGGCCATAATTTTTCTTCCAAGGAGTAAATGTCTTTTAATTTCATGACTGCAGTCACCATTTACAGTGACTTGGGAGCACTCAAAAACAAAGTATGTCACTATTACCACTGTTTGCCCATCTATTTGCCATGAAGTGATGGGACCAGATACCATGATCTTAGTTTTCTGAATGCAGAGCTTTAAGCCAACTTTTTCACTCTCCTCTTTCACTTTAATCAAGAGGCTCTTTAGTTCTTCTTCGTTTATTGCCAAAGGGTGGTGTCGTCTGCATATCTGAAGTTATAGATATTTCTCCTAGCAATCTTGATTCCAGCTTGTGCTTCTTCCAGTCCAGCATTTCTCATGATGTACTCTGCATATACGTTAAATAAGCAGAGTGATAATATACAGCCTTGATGTACTCCTTTCCCCATTGGAATCAGTCTGTTGTTCCATGTCCAGTCTAACTCTTACTTCCTGACCTCCATACAGATTTCTCAGGAGGCAGGTCAGGTGGTCTTGTATTCCCATCTCTTTCAGAATTTTCCACAGTTTATTCTGTTCCACACAGTCAAAGGTTTTGGCATAGTCAATAAAGCAGAAATAGATCTTTTTCTGGAACTCTCTTGCTATTTTGATGATCAAAAAAAAGGTTGGCAATTTGATCTCTGGTTCCTCTGCCTTTTCCAAAACCAACTGGAACATCAGGAAGTTCACAGTTCACATATTGCTGAAGCCTGGCTTGGAGAATTTTGAGCATTACTTAACTAGCATGTGAGATGAGTGCAATTGTGTGGTAGTTTGTGCATTCTTGGCATTGCTTTTCTTTGGGATTGGAATGAAAACTGACCTTTTTTAGTCCTGTGGCCACTGCTAAGTTTTCCAAATTTGGTGGTATATTGAGTGAAGCACTATCACAGAAATATTTTCCAGGATTTGAAATAGCTCCACTGGAATTCAATCATCTCCACTAACTTTGTAGTGATGCTTCCTAAGACCCCTTGACTTCGCATTCCAGAATGTCTAGCTCTAGGTGAGTGATCATACCATCATGAATATCTGGATCGTGAAGATCTTTTTTGTACAGTTCTTCTGTGTATTCTTGCCACCTCTTCTTAAATATCTTCTGTCTCTGTTAGGTGCATATTATTTCTGTCCTTTATCGAGCCCATCTTTGCATGAAATGTTCCCTTGGTACCTCAAATTTTCTTGAAGAGATCTGTAGTCTTTCCCATTCTATTGTTTTCCTCTATTTCTTTGCACTGGTCACTGAGGAAGGCTTTCTTATCTCTCCTTGCTATTCTTTGGAACTCTGCATTCAGATACTTATATCTGTCCTTTTCTCCTTTGCTTTTGGCGTCTCTTCTTTTCACAAGTATTTGTAAGGCCTCCTCAAACAGCCATTTTGCCTTTTTGCATTTCTTTTTCTTGGGGATGATCTGTCTCCTGTTCAATGTCATGAACTTCTGTCCATAGAAACTCTGTCTATGAAATCTAGATTTGTTATTTCCACTGTATAATCATAAGGTATTTGAGTTAGGTCATACCTGAGTGGTCTAGTGGTTTTCGCTACTTTCTTCAAGTTAAGTCTGAATTTGACAATAAAGAGTTCACAATCTGAGCCACAATCAGCTCCCAGTCTGGTTTTTGCTGACTGTATAGAGCTTCTCCATCTTTGGCTGCAAAGAATATAATCAATCTGATATGGGTGTTCACCATCTGGTGATGTCCACGTGTAGAGTCTTCTCTTGTGTTGTTGGAAGAGGGTGTTTGCTATGACCAGTGCGTTCTCTTGGGAAAACTCTGTTAGCCTTTGCCCTGCTTCATTCTGTACTCAAGGTCAAATTTGCCTAATACTCCAGGTGTTTCTTGACTTCCTACTTTTGCATTGCAGTGAAAAGGATATCTTTTTGGGGTGTTAGTTCCAAAAGGTCCTGTAGGTCTTCACAGAACAACTTCAGCTTCTTCAGTGTTACTGGTCAGGGCATAGACCTTGATTAGTGTGATATTGAATGGTTACCTTGAAAATGAACAGAGATTATTCTGTCACTTTTTAGGTTTCATCCAAGTACTACATTTCAGACTCTTTTATGACAATGATGGCTACTCCATTTCTTCTAAGGGATTCTTGCCCACAGGAGAAGACATAATGGTCATCTGAGTTAAATTCACCCATTCCATTCTATTTTAGTTCCCTGATTCCTAAAATGTCAATGTTCACTCTTGCCATATCCTATTTAATCACTTCCAATTTTTTTTTAATTCATGCACCTAACATTCCAGATTCCTATGCAATATTGCTCTTTACAGCATTGGACCTTGCTTCCATCACCAGTCACATCCACAACTGGGTGTTGTTTTTGCTTTGGCTCCATCCCTTCATTCTTTCTGGAGTTATTTCTCCACTGATCTTCAGTGGAGATATGAAGATGCCCAGCATATTGGGGACCTACTGACCTAGGCGTTCATTTTTCAGTGTCCCATCTTTTTGCCTTTTCATACTGTTCATGGGGTTATCAAGGCAAGAAGACTGAAGTGGCTTGCCACTCCCTTTGCCAGTGGACCACGGTGTGTCAGAATTCTCCACTATGACCCGTCCATCTTAGGTGGCCCTACACAACATGGCTCGTAATGTCATTGGTTAGACAAGGCTGTGGTCCATGTAATCAGATTGGTTAGTGTACTGTGATTGTGGATTTTAGTCTGTCTGCCGTATGATAGAGAAAGATAAGAGGCTTCCTGATGGGAGAGACTGCCACCTTTTCATACTGTTCATGGGGTTATCAAGGCAAGAAGACTGAAGTGGCTTGCCACTCCCTTTGCCAGTGGACCACGGTGTGTCAGAATTCTCCACTATGACCCGTCCATCTTAGGTGGCCCTACACAACATGGCTCGTAATGTCATTGGTTAGACAAGGCTGTGGTCCATGTAATCAGATTGGTTAGTGTACTGTGATTGTGGATTTTAGTCTGTCTGCCGTATGATAGAGAAAGATAAGAGGCTTCCTGATGGGAGAGACTGCCTGAGGAGAAAAGTGGGTCTTGTAATCATGGTGGGGCCATGCTCAATAAATGTTTAATCCAATTTTCTGTTGATGTGTGGATCTGTCTTCAGTCAGTTCAGTTCAGTTCAGTCGCTCAGTCGTGTCCAACTCTTTGCGACCCCTTGAATTGCAGCACACCAGGCCTCCCTGTCCATCACCAACTCCTGGAATACACTCAGACTCAATGTCCATTGAGTCAGTGATGCCATCCAGCCATCTCATCCTCTGTTGTCCCCTTCTCCGCCTGCCCCCATTCCCTCCCAGCGTCAGACTCTTTTCCAATGAGTCAACTCTTCACATGAGGTAGCCAAAGTACTGGAGTTTCAGCTTCAGCATCATTCCTTCCAAAGAACACCTAGGACTGATCTCCTTTAGAATTGACTGGTTGGATCTCCTTGCAGTCCAAGGGACTCTCAAGAGTCTTCTCCAACACCACAGTTCAAAATCATCAATTCTTCGGTGCTCAGCCTTCTTCACAGTCCAACTCTCACATCCATACATGACTACTGGAANTCATTCCTTCCAAAGAACACCTAGGACTGATCTCCTTTAGAATTGACTGGTTGGATCTCCTTGCAGTCCAAGGGACTCTCAAGAGTCTTCTCCAACACCACAGTTCAAAATCATCAATTCTTCGGTGCTCAGCCTTCTTCACAGTCCAACTCTCACATCCATACATGACTACTGGAAAAACCATAGCCTTGACTAGACAGAACTTAGTTGGCAAAGTAATGTCTCTGCTTTTGAATATGCTATCTAGGTTGGTCATAACGTTTCTTCCAAGGAGTAAGCGTCTTTTAATTTCATGGCTGCGATCACCATCTGCAGTGATTTTGGAGCCCAAAAAAATAAAGTCTGACACTGTTTCCACTGTTTCCCCATCTATTTCCATGAAGTGATGGGACCAGATGCCATGATTTTCGTTTTCTGAATGTTGAGCTTTAAGCCAACTTTTTCACTCTCCTTTTTCACTTTCATCAAGAGGCTTTTTAGTTCCTCTTCACTTTCTGCCATAAGGGTGGTGTCATCTGCATATCTGAGGTGATTGATGTTTCTCCCGGCAATCTTGATTCCAGCTTGTGTTTCTTCCAGCCCAGCGTTTCTCATGATGTACTCTGCATATAACTTAAATAAGCAGGATGACAATATGCAGCCTTGATGTTACATCTTTGTTATTTCCCTGGGGCCAAACTATGGTGATATTGAATGATTTGCCTTGGAAACGAACAGAGATCATTCTGTTGTTTTTGAGATTGTGTCCAAGTACTGCATTTAAGACTCTTTTGTTGACCATAATGGCTACTCCATTTCTTCTAAGGGATTCCTGCCCACAGTAGTAGATATAATGGTCAACTAAGTTAAATTCACCCATTCCAGTTCATTTTAGTTTGCTGATTCCTAGAATGTCGACGTTCACTCTTATCTCCTGTTTGACCACTTCCAATTTGCCTTGATTCATGGACCTAACATTCCAGGTTCCTATGCAATATTGCTCTTTACAGCATTGGACCTTGCTTCTATCACCAGTCACATCCTAACTGGGTATTGTTTTTGCTTTGGCTCCATCCCTTCATTCTTACTGGAGTTATTTCTCCACTGATCTCCAGTAGCATACTGGGCACTTACCGACCTGGGGAGTTCCTCTTTCAGTATCCTATAATTTTGTCTTTTCATACTGTTTCATACCAAGCCTGTGCCCCAACCAGTAATGCTGAAGAAGCTACATTGAATGGTTCTATGAAGACCTACAAGATCTTTTAGAACTAACACTCAAAAAGGATGTCCTTTTCATTATAGGGGACTGGAATGCAAAAGTAGGAAGTCAAGAAACACCTGGAGTAACAGGCAAATTTGGCCTTGAAGTACAGAAAGAAGCAGGGCAAAGTCTAAATGAGTTCTGCTAAGAGAACACACTGGTCATAGCAAACACCCTCTTCCAACAACACCAGAGAAGACTCTACATGTGGACATCACCAGATGGTCAACACTGAAATCACATTGATTATATTATTTGCAGCCAAAGATGGAGAAGCTCTATATAGTCAGCAAAAACAAGACTGGGAGCTGACTGTGGCTCACATCATGAACTCCTTATTGCCAAATTCAGACTTAAATTGAAGAAAGTAAGGAAAATAACTAGACCACTCAGGTATGACCTTAATCAAATCCCTTATGAATATACAATGTAAGTGAGGAATAGATTTCAGGGACTAGATCTGAAAGATAGAGTACCTGATGAACTATGAAAAGAGGTTTGTGACATTTTACAGGAGACAAGGATAAAGACCATCCTCATGGAAAAGAAATGCAATAAAGCACAGTGGCTCTCTGAGGAGCCCTTACAAATAGCTGTGAAAAGAAGGGAAGTGAAAAGCAAAGGAGAAAAGGAAATATACAAGCATCTGAATGCAGAGTTCCAAAGAATAGCAAGGAGAGATAAGAAAGCCTTCCGCAGTGACCAGTGCAAAGAAATAGAGGAAAACAATAGAATGGGGAAGACTAGAGATCTCTGCAAGAAGATTTGAGGTACCAAGGGAACATTTCATGCAAAGATGGGTCGATAAAGGACAGAAATGATATGCATCTAACAGACACAGAAGATATTTAAGAAGAGGTGGCAAGAATACACAGAAGAACTGTACAAAACAAGAGCTTCATGGCCCAGATAATCAAAATGGTGAGATCACTCATCTACAGCCAGACATCCTGGAATGTGAAGTCAAGTGGGCCTAGAAAGCATCACTATGAACAAAGCTAGTGGAGGTGATGGAATTCCAGTAGAGCTGTTTCAAATCCTGAAAGATGATGCTGTGAAAGGGCTGCACTCAATATGTCAGCAAATTTGGAAAACTCAGCAGTGGCCACAGGACTGGAAAATGTCAGTTTTCATTCCAATCCCAAAGAAAAGCAATGCCAAACAATGATCAAACCACACAGTTTCACTCATCTCACACTCTAGTAAAGTATTGCTCAAAATTCTCTAAGCCAGGCTTCAGCAATACATGAACTGTGAACTTCCTGATGTTCAAGCTGGTTTTAGAAAAGGCAGAGGAACCAGAGATCAAATTGCCTACATCTGCTGGATCATCAAAATGCAAGAGAGTTCCAGAAAAACATCTATTTCTGCTTTATTGACTATGCTAAAGTCTTTGACTGTGTAGATCAGAATAAACTGTGGAAAATTCTGAAAGAGATGGGAATACCAGACCACCTGACCTGCCTCTTGAGAAACCTATATGCAGGTCAGGAAGCAACAGTTAGAACTGGACATGGAACAACAGACTGGTTCCAAATAGGAAAAGGAGTACGTCAAGGCTGTATATTGTCACCCTGCTTATTTAACTTCTATGTGGAATGCATCATGAGAAATACTGGACTGGAAGAAGCATAATCTGCAATCAAGATTGCCGGGAGAAATATCAATAACCTCAGGTATGCAGATGATACCACCCTTATGGCAGAAAATGAAGAGGACCTAAATAACCTCCTGATGAAAGTGAAAGAGGAGAGTGAAAAAGTTGGCTTAAAGCTCAACTTCAGAAAATGAAGATCATGGCATCTGGTTCCATCACTTCAGGGAAATAGTTGGGGAAATAGTGGAAACAGTGTCAGACTTTATTTTTTTGGACTCCAGAATCACTGCAGATGTTGAGTGCAGCCATGAAATAAAAAGATGCTTACTCCTTGAAAAGAAAGTTATGACCAACCTAGATAGCATATTCAAAAGCAGAGACGCTACTTTGCCATCAAAGGTCCATCTAGTCAATGCTATGGTTTTTCCAGTCATCATATCTGGATGTGAGAGTTGGACTGTGAAGAAAGCTGAGCCCTGAAGAATTGATGCTTTTGAACTGTGATGTTGGAGAAGACTCTTGAGAGTCCCTTGGACTGCAAGGAGATCCAACCAGTCCATTCTAAAGGAGATCAGTCCTGGGTGTTCATTGGAAGAACTGATGCTGAAGCTGAAATTCCAAATCTTTGGCCCTCTGATGTGAAACACTGACTCATTTGAAAAGACCTTGTTGCTGGGAAAGAGCGGAGAAGGGGAGGACAGAGGATGAGATGGTTGAATGGCATCACTGACTCAATGGACATGAGTTGGAGTAGACTCCAGGAGTTAGTGATGGACAAGGAGGCCTGGCTTGCTGAAGTCCATGGGGTCACAAAGAATCATACAGGACTGAGTGACTGAACTGAACTGAACTGAACTGAAGTGTACTATCCTGTTATTTTAAAATATATATTATGGGAGTGGGTCTGGTAAGATATTTCTACTGTTAGTTCTAATCCTGGCATCTTAAAATGTAAATTGAGGGAGTGGGTCTAGTAAGATCTTACAACCTTGAGACATTCTTTTGACTTATTGTAATAACCAGTTAAAAAAGTATGTAGCTCCCTTGCTAAGACTAGCAAAGGGGCACTCTCCATCCCTTTTCTGATGTCTGTGTCAGAAGCATTCTCTGTACCTTTTCATACTTTAATAAAACTCTGCTTCACAAAAGCTCTTGAGTAATCAAGCCTGTTCCCTGGTCCTGAAGCTAAATCTTCTTCTTTGGAGATCATGAATCCGATACCATTCACTGTAAGCTATGAGCGATAGACAATGCTCTTTTAACAATAACCTTGCAAATGGGGATAGGTTTTTGTCCCCTCTCCCCAAATTTATATGTTGAAACTCTGATCCACAATGAGAAGGTATCAGCATGGTGGCCTTTGAGAGGTAATTAGATTTAAGTGAAGTAATGATGGTGGAGCCCCTAAGATGGAATTAGTGTGCTTATAGGAAGAGAGAGACAAGAGCTCCCTCTGCTCTCTGCCACGTGAAGAAGCAGCACAAAGGCAGCCACCTGCAAACCAGGAATGAATTCTTACCAGAACCTGACCATGCTGGTACCTTGATCTTGGATTTACCACCTCCAGACCCATGAGAAATCAGTTTCTACTGTTTAAGCCACTTAGTCTGTGGTATTTGTTACAGCAGCCTGAACTTGCAGGATAGAACACTTTCCTAAAAGAAGAGATGGATTTCCAGAAGAATCTCAGATGGCCTCACACAACTGTTTTCTACTATTCTTATCAGTCTTTACTTGACTGACATGACCTGGCATTCTCTGTAGATAATCCACAAGGTCTCAGTATTGTTTATAAACTCTCACCCTCAACAGAGGTCTTTACTTTTTAATCTCAAAGGTGGATGCTGCTAATGAGAGCTTTATCAACATCACCATTGCCTTATTTGTCCAGCCTCATGTATTTCATTATCATTTATATTCATGCCTTATTGTATCATCTGATACTAACCAGTGATTAATGAATGACTAATAATTGATTCCCAAATCTTTATATATATCCCAGGTCCCTCAGCTAAGCTTTGTTTTCAATCCCTGCTGGGCCTTTTTGCCTGTTTATCTCACTGAAATTCTTAAATCTATATTTTCAAAGTCAAACTCATTTTCTTTCTTCTAAACTCTTTTCTTAATTTTTTCTTTCTGTTACTGACATTATCCTCATCAAAGTTGGAACCACAGAGTTATCTTTGTCCCTCCCCTCCCCCTCCTTGTTTTTTTTTCCAACTAGCCAGTTGTTAAAATTCAATACGATTTGTTTCTTAATTGCATATGGCGTGTTTTAATTCTCTTTGTCTCTCATTGGAATCACTGTAACAGATTTGTTGCTTTCCATGCTATCTCTCTGTAATTTTGCCCAGTAAATATTTCAAAACTGAGATTATGATTATAATTTTAGCATCTCAAAATTCTTCAGTGCTCCCCAATGCACTGGGAGCTAAGTAATAATCCTTCAGTTGCATAATAATGTTTTATAATAAACTAAGCACTTTGCATCCATTATCATATTTTTTAAAGAAGTAGACTTATAAAATATTCTAGCTTTTATAATGAATGAGGAAACTGAAATGTCCAGATGTAGAATTTTTGGATAGGCTTATATGGTTAGTGATAGAGATTTACACCATATCAAGTGTATTCAAATCCACTCTTCTTTGAGACAGAAGAAATTTTCTCATTTAGCCATTCAATGCCTTCCATTGGGAGGGCCTGTTGTACCTCTTTGACCTTACATGTTATCATCACTGCCCCTTAACTTATGACTTAACACCTCTCAAGTTTGAATCATGGTAATGTTATTTATTTGTGAAATTGACTTCATCTCTGCATTTTGTTATCCTATATATTCCTCTAATTTTTCATGAAATCTACTGATATTGATTTTGTGTGATCTCTCCCTTGTGCTTTTTATTCTTCTTTAGTGTGTGTGTACTTTTATAATTTGCCCAAAAGCTTTTGAAATTATACACATTCCCAAGTGCTTAGTACAAATAGGACCTTTCATTTCTGAACCACTCAAGACACAAATGTTAATTTAACATATCTTATTCCTAACTATACAATGTTTAAAAGATCATGAGAATTCTGATGCTGGTTTGACACCAGGATTCTATCTTTAGTGGAAGAAAGAACAAATATATATTAAAGCAAATTTATTTTGACACTTGTTAAAACAGTAAGAAAAATTTTATCAGGACTATTATAGTAAGTGTCAAGATTACTGCAATGAGAGAGAGAGATACAGCAGACAGCTGTGCATTTATAGTCAACCAGAAGAAGGAAAGGAGTCAGTGGATGGAAATTACTAAGAGAAGACATCAAGGGTAAAGTCTTTCTACAATGACCTAATAGGATTCTTACTGAAGGTAGACCAGGGTTATCAGAGATCAAGGTCTGTGGATTCTCACTAAACTGATTTAGCAGGATTCCTGTTACAACTATACTAGGTAGACCAAAAGCAGGATGCAAGGATGAAACTGAGTTGAAAAGAAGACTTAGAGGAACGTGTCTAAAATTTGGTCAAAGAGAGTCTTTGTCACATGGTAGAGATAGGATAGGAGAGAAACAATGGTTTTCTTTCCCTAGACATGTCCATTTCCCTCAGTTTGCTGAGGGAAAAATTACGGATAAGTGATTAATGATTTTTTTTTTCCTGAATTTCTTTCAGTCTATCTGTAGATTTATCTCACCCTACTCTTAGGAGGTGTCACCTGTCTTGTGAGGCAATGTAAGCATGGGTATGAGTCCTATGTATGGTGTTCATACTTTTCCTGATAGTAACTGCACACCTTCTCCCAGAGTTTGTCTTTCACAATGGAAAAATCCTCTCATAACATCTTACCCCCCTTTTTTTTTTCCTTCTTTGTTTTTGCAACCTTTCTTAGACTTTGTCTATTTCAATTTTAGCTATCTCATGCTGTGACAATAAAGCTGTAAACATTTTTCCAGATGGCAAAACATAAAAATAGTTTCAAAGTTCAAGATAATATCTTATATGTTCTTTGAATATGACATATGCCAATGATTGATATTTTAGTTGTATTCTTGATCAAGTCAAATTTTAAGCTTTTATCATTAAGACTGAGGTCTTAAGTGATACCTTAGAGCTGATAATTATAATACAAATTGTTTTCTCATTTTCACTACTTCCTCATACAAAAATGATCTGCCATTTATAAATGCATTCAAAATTTAGTCAAGACTATTTTCTAGCCTACAGTAATAAATTAATAATTTATTTTATTTACTTTCAGGTCATATTTTCCAATACTCTAGTTATCTGAAAGATTCTTGCCTTCTTAAAATTTCAGGATGATATAAGATGAATTTTGCATTTCTCTATTTAACATATTGCTTATTTTAATTTATATTTTATAAATTCACAAATATCCAGAAACAAACAGACCAATATTCATGATACTTATGTACCATCAAGATTTTTAAAATGCTAAAATTTTGTCAGATTCATTTTTTAGGGAGTAAAATTGTATAGAATCAGTTTACATCTCTTGTACTCTTCTGAAACCTATCCCCCTCATTCTTTCCCAGAAATAATCACTTTACTAAATTTGTTTCCCATGGAATATAGCTAGACACTCCTGGAAAGTTAACAGCATGCAGTTTCTCTTGGTCAGGTGATCATCTCTCTAGATCAGACTTCTATATACTTCTCTCTACGAAACTTCTCCATGGTCTTCCAGAAACATAAATGAGCCTTTTGAAATCATGGACATGTAACAGTGCTTGCTTTTCGTGTGTCACACGATTCCACCTCTGGCTTCATATTCTAATTAACCAATCATCTCCAGGGTATGCATATCTTAAGGAAAAGAAATGCTATTTTAGTTCAGCCGATATGACGGCAGAAAACTTACTTCTCAATTATAATCAAGTGTAGGTCACATGCTGGGAGAATGACAGGAGAACAAAAGCTCTGAGTACATTAGACTGTCAGCAGATTTATCTTTTTCAAGCTAAATTAACTTCAGTAACAATCATTTAAAATATCAGAAATATCTTTTTAGAATGCAATTTCAGCAATCGTTCTGACCCTCATGAAGAGTTATAAAGATAGTAGTAATGATTCATATTAAAAAAAACACACACATTTTAAATTAAAATAAAAGAAGATAATATGTTCTAATTTTTATTGATACAAAAGATGAAACATGGAAGTAAAAATAATATTTTCAATCTTTAGAAATAAACAAATTAAAGTTACTCATTTATTATTCTTTATTCCTTCTATGTTCTTTCCAATAAGAATGACCAGTGGAAATGAGAAATATCATGGAAAGACAATTATTTCTATCTAGGCACAGATACCTAAACTAGGATAGCTATCTCAGCCACAGCACCTATTCAGGGAAACGTGATAATATGGGAGGTAAAACAACAACAACAAAAAATAATAAGAGGCCAAAAAAGAGAGTCTGTACATGCTAAGCACTTCATTGCTACTTAATAATGGTTATTAACAAATAGTAATCTTATTTTTCACACAGAGCCTTGAAAAACTTTCCCACCAAAGTCCATTCAGAGTTACCCCACTACTTTATCAACAAAAACAAATGTGGACTTCCCCAGCAGTCTAGTGTTTGGGGCTCCATGCTTCCACGCAGGGGGCATGGGTTCAACCCTTGACTGGAGAATGAGGATCCCATGTGTTGCCCTGTGTAGCCAAAATCAAAACAAAAACAAATATAATGTGTGAAATGCAAATTTGACACTGAGGGATTTATGTCTAATTCTGGTTTTTATAAGTTATTTAGTTTTACAAGCAAATTTTGTTTTTCTAATACAACTTTTATTTTCATAAAAACGTATCTACTGTAGAGGAAAAACTTCAATTTTTAAATTGTCAGGATATTCCTATACCATATTAATGAATTGACAAAGAAAACACATTTCCACTGTGCCTACAAATTTGCATGTCAACTTCTCTATTGGCTTCACCTAGGTGACGTGTACAGCATCCCACTGAGGTGAAGCCACCAGGTACTACCTAGGTAAGTTTCTGCGGTGACAAAGCAGAACCTGATCTGGACACTTTTCAATGTCCTAATCCCTAAGCTAGCTGCTAAGGATATAAAAATGAATAAGAGAGTTATGCCACTCGAAAGTTAGAAGAGAACAAATGTATTTTAAATGATCAATGACGTTCATGGCCAAGGGATTTAGCAGAGGAAAATGCAACGAAAACAGAATCCTGATGATATCAGGGAAGCTTCAGGTACATGTCAGGTATATGTAATAGAATTGTGGACCTTGAGTAAAGAAGGATTTTCAAATGTAAGAGATTAATAAAGTTGAATAATCTATATATTAAATATATTAAACAATGTTACTTATTTTAAGAGAAGTATCTTTTGATTACATAATCTTCGGTAATCTTCTCAACAACTTTATCAGAGTGACAAACCTCAGATCACTGCATTACAGCCACCCACCTGAATTCTGAAACGTGGATCCTTCATTTAATCTACCCAAGATTCCACAAATCTGTACCTCTACTTTCTCTATTCTTAGTAATAACTTGCATTCTATAAGCTTCCAGCCCAAAGTGAACTAATGTTAATACTTGACAAGTCATTTTTGTATGTTTACTTTTAAAAATGGTAAAATACATTCTTACTGTATTCACTGTTCATAAAGTTTTGAAAGTCTTTTTTACATAAATTCCTTGGCAACAATAGATATTAACATAGGAGATACTTAACAGACCATCAAGTGTAGGACTGAGGCTAAGTGGTTTTCATAAGGTGATGTGAGAATAAGAAAATGGAGTATTAAAAAAGAAAAATTCTTTATTTCTTTATTATCTTAAGTATCTGTCTCTTCATAGTTCCTTAGGTCTATATTTTTATTCTCAAGTTACTTGCAGTCATCATTTATGTAAGTTTGTAGTATTAAGTTGAAATGCAAAATTATGTATTTGCATTTAAGTAATATTACACAGTCATTTATTTTAATTTTTATCTTTGATCTATTGTTTGCCAATTTAATAGGCAGTAAGAAGCATAAATTTAAAGAACTAAATAGAGGAAAAAGGAAAACACCAAAAATATTGAAATCAGAGAAGCAAGAACATGGGACTGCCATAGGAGCAAAGAAGAGGGCAGAGGAGGGTTATTTATCAATAACAAATAGAAAGAAAACTGTAAAAAGATTACAATTTGCAAAATTGTGGCTACTTAAAAATATGTGTAAGCTTTGAATCATTATATTTCTAAGAATGTATTCTGACAATTCAGCTTCCCTAGTGGCTCCGTGGTAAAGAACCTGCCTGCCAATGCAGGTGACACAAGCTTGATCCCTGCCTCGGAAAATCCTCTGCAGAAGGAAATGGCAACCCACTCCAGTATTCTTGCCTGAGAAATCCCATGGCAGAAGCTTGGTGGTCTACAGTCCACAGGGTTGCAAAAGTGTTGGACATGACTTACAGACTAAACGACAACAACAATAAGATTCTGGTGAATAAGGATGTATATCTGAAATAGCGGGACATATCTATAAATATATATGAAAAGAATCTCCAAAGTAAAATGCTTTTATTACTGAAATAGTAACACAATCTGAATATCCATTTATAAGTTACAGCTTGTAAAGTGTGTAAATTTTATAAAAGGGCAAAGGCAATATTTTGAAAAGAATTTTATCCTATTAACATGGAAGAATATTCACAGTACCTTTTTAGGAAGAAAAGCAGATTATAAAACAGTATGGACAGTAGGCCCAGTTTCATAAAAATAATTTATCTATATTTATATTGCATATCTGGAAAACAATGTTATCTCTTATTCATATATTTATATAAGGTTTTTCATTTTTCTTTTTACTTATATGAATTTTATATTATAATTTTCCCAGTGAACTTGAGTTAATTACATTAAAAAATTCTGAAATCCATTCTTGATATCACAGCTGCTGGAAAGAAAATGTCAGTGTAGCACTGAGTCATCTAAGATTTAAATTGAGTTATGGATATAAAAACATTAACACTTTAACTGAATGTATATCTAGTGGATATTCACGATTAAATTGATCTGAACAGGGTAAATCAAGTGAGGAACAGTGTTGAAAATTTCAATTTCTTCAAATGTGAGATAAAATAATCTACTATTATTTTGTGAATGTCAGGATCACGCAAATGTTGCCTCTGTGAAACACAGGGAGGCTCCAGAAAGGTTAAGACCTGAGCATCCACTACTAAGCAGGTTCTCTCTGTCACTATCAGCCAATAGCAACTTTCTAGTCTCTGTAGAGTTATAATATCCATTGCTACATTGGGTGTATTTTTAATGGAATGCCATCTAGTAAGGTAAAAAATATATTGATCCCAGTAAGTTGTTTATTCAGAGGGAGTATCCAACATGTTTTAAAGCTTGTCTCACACAGTACTGAAGGGGCCAGGATAGGTCCATGTGGCATAAAAATTATTTTGAGCTGAAGGCATTTAAGAATAGATTTTTTTTTCCCTAAACTCTCTTATTTTCCTAAAAGCAGAGCCTTCCAAAAGAGCTCAGTTCTCATAAATCTGCTTCCCTGGAGTTTCCCAACCAGGGAAGATGATTCTTACCTGGTGGAAGGGAAAAGTCCACACCACATGTAAACAGACATTGCCACAGAACTCTCAAATTGCTCATCTATTATCTTAAGGAACCATCAATTATCTTTCCTAAAAGTCATTTGTTTCCCCATAAATTAGTTGCTTTCATCCCTTTCCATGTTAAGACCTCATTCACTTTCCCGGAAGGGCCCTTCTCCCCATTTCCTTCCCCTAATAAGATGGTATATAAGCCTCAATTTCTAATCACTTCCTGGAATCACATTTGTCTGTGAACTTCCATACCTACATTAATAAAAATACTTGATTACATTTTGGTTTTCTTCTGTTAATCTGTCTTTTGTCAGTTTGCAGGACCTCATACATTACCAAAGAGAGTAATGGAAAAGCTTTTCCTCCCTGACAGTGCCCTTGCTGACACAGAGAGATGGCCCCTTGGAGAGGTGCTGGTAGATTCTGTCAAACTTTTGTGGAGGGAAAGATCAAACGCACTGTGAATTACCTTTTCTAGTGTATATATTTCATGAGGAAGACAAATTGTTGTCCTTGAATTTTAACTACATTCTGTCTCTACTTAGAGTCTAATAAATAATATTTTTTTAAAGGTAAGAAGGGTAGTATAACTTGGTCTGGTCTAGTGTATTCGGCCAAGGTAAATAAGACCGTATAGGGCCTTCCCTAGACAGATTCCATATCTTCTCCTTTAACTCCTCTTTGAAGTACCTAGATAATAGCGTTTGATGCACTTTTTCTGATGTGAAAACCTCCACCAAATGGAAGATATTAACTACTTGATGATGATAAGCACTGAGTCCCCAGGCTTCTGGGAGCCTGAGGGTTGTTGATACATAAACTCCCCTGACATAACCTGTTACCTCATCATCCACTAATCAGGAAAATTCTGCATGAACTGATCAAATACACTGTAATCCCCTCCTTCACATTGCCTTTAAAAATGCTTCTCAGAAATCCATGGTGGAGTTTAGGCTTTTTGAGCACTAGCTGTCCTCGACTCCTTCTCTAGGTGCCTTACTATAAACGCACGTTCCTTCATCACAACCCAATGTTGATAGATTGGTTTTACTACCTGCAGGTGAATGACCCAAGTTTAGTTCAGTAACACCAAAATTTATGTTTTAAATCAGATGACAAAAATCGATACCTCTTACATGAGCCTATAATAAGCATGATAACAATAATAAATAATACATAAATAATAAGTAAACAAAATTCTGAAACATATAGAAAAATTATAAAGGAGACATTAATAATCACCTGTAATATTGACGCTTGAAGATGATGATGACGACAATGATGATGGCTGATAGTGACAACAATGATGGTAATTGTGATTATAATCATAGAAGCAACTAGCGTGCATAGTGCACTCACTTACCCCATGTGGCCATTCTGCTTCACGTTTTATGTACATAATCTTACAGAAGATGTAAAGCTATTGTTATCCCACTTTTAGAAGTGAGAAAAATCAGGTTTAAAGAGTTGATTTTTTAATCAGAAGAGGGTAGAGCACAGAAGCAGACGACTACAGATCTGGCCCAACTCTTTGTTTTAGCAGATAAATGTAAAGAATTCCAAATTTTGACTAAGTTTGGTTCACCAGTTAGCTGCAGAATAAGATTATATTCTCACTTCCTGACTCAATTATTAATATTCACTGCCAATTTATATTCACATATATATTCATATATAAGTTGGCAGTGAATATAAATGAATATATAAAAAATTATATATATATACATAAATTCATATATGTATAGTTTTAAAATAAGAGTGTGGTCTAAATTCCTATTATAATCTCAAAATTATTTTATTGCTGTAATTTTTAAATCCAGAACCATAATCAGAACCTGAATGGAGCTATCTACCTCTGCAAAGATCTCCCACTTCACTTTCAAGAGTGCTGTCATTGTATTTGAAAGCTATTCCACACCTGCTTCCATCCCCCCCAAAAGAAAATTATTCTAAATATATGAATAATAAAATCTCTAGGTTTTTTTCAATATTTAGCATCTTCCTTTTTCTCAAAATTTTAAACAATTCAAATGGTCTTACTCAGCAACAACACCCAAGAAAATAAAAATAATGTGTGCTCAGAAGGTCATGCTGCTTGTAAAGATCTTGTTCTTGAAGTGAGAGAGGGGGAGGTACAGCTCCAATCACAGTCAGGGTCAAGTTAATAAATTCCTCTTTATTTTCAGATAGAGTATGCCACATACTTAAATTGTTCCACAGTGCCCTATCATCCTGACACCCCCATCTATTCTGAACCACTTTGTTTAAATGAAAAGCTCGTGTTTAACTTTGTAATACAAAACACAGCTGAATCATTGACACTTCAATCAGACTTTATTATCCTGAAATCACAGTAGGATATCCCTTCTATCCAGAATGTACTGACACTAAAGTAGAATGGATTTCAATCTAAAAATGAAAGACAAAACACATCAATATATGCGTGCATCGCATAATAATCCAGTGTAATTTCATTATAACTGTGTTCACCCAACAGCAGAACTCACCGTGAGATAGACCTGAATCTGGCTGTATGTATTTATAATTTTTGAAAGAAAAAGCTTTTAAGCTAGGCTGACAACTTTATTTATAAAGAAGTTTAATCATTCCTCTACTACAAGAGTATACAGTGAGAAGAATGTCTTAAATTTGTCAAGCACTTGTTTTTCTCTAACCTGGAGAGTTATTTATTGGAAAGTTTATTTACCAAAGGTTATTTTGACTTGTCAGACAGGTACAGACTTTGCAGATGGCACTGTGGAACAGTTTATCATGTACAGGTTGATCAGGTTCCTTGAGTTACTTAGGAGTTAGCAGGAAAACCTAGATTTCTCCTATGACCAATAAAATAGAGGTGTGGAAAAATAAATGAGATTATGTTTTATATAAAGACCTGCAACATGCACTCAGTTGCCCAGTCGTGTCTGATTCGTTGCGACCCCATGAACTATAACCCGCCAAGCTCCTCTGTCCATGGGATTTCCCAGGCAAGAACACTGAAGTGAATTGCCATTTCCTTCTCCAGGGAATCTTCCCGACCCAGCTATCAAACTTGCTTCTCCTGCTGTGTGTCTTGCATTGCAGGATTCTTTTACCACTGAACCCAGAAGGGAAGCCGAAAACTCTGGCAGGGTCAAATTTAGATTCATGTTTTAGAGTAATTAAGCAAAGAAAATATGAAATAAATAAATTACCATAACTAGTTAATTGCCTATTGCATGGAATCAATACTCTGCTTTTCTGAAATACAGAGGAGGAATTTTTTTTTCTTTTTTTTTTCCTCTACCTTCCTTGGATCTTTGGTCTAATAATCAAAACAACACAGGGCAGATTAATAAGAGGAAATAAAATTTAACTATATCTGTATGCGCCTCCAGAAGACTTTGATAACACAAACAGTAGTACATTGAGGATTATGTTTCAGGGAGGAAGTCAATTCTGACTCCATGTTGGAAACTGTTTCTTTGAATTGCTTTTATTATTATAACCATACTCAAAGGGTTGCCTGGAGGACCTTGCACCTCTGCTTAATTGTAAACTAAAGTGCCTTTGTTTAGCTTAGGGAGAGAGAGTTTTTCCCTGCCCACCTGTGAATAGAAGAGATTAACACACCCTTTCCAAAAGCTGTCCATTCCCTTGGAGATGTTTTCCAAGGCTGAATACCCTTTTACTTTACTTCCCCAGTGCATCTCCCTCTCTACTCTTCCTTTTGACTTTAGTTTCTCATTGCTTCTTTCCCTCTGATCTATAAAAGAATCTGGCATCCAGACCCCAATATTGTTTATTTTGAGTCAGCCTGCCATCTTCTCAGTCAGCTGCTTTCCAAATAAAGTCCCTTCCTTGCCTCAACCCCTAGTCTCTTGTATTCATTGGTCTATCATACAGTGAGCAGAGTGACTTGGACTCAGTGACAGTTATATGCTATCCTGAGCTAAGAAAAAGAGAAGAGGGTTTGGGACTTCAAAGGAGAAAGTTCACAGGAAGATGGGAAGAATAAATGTTTGGTAAATAAATGTTGACTGTGCCATGCAGAAACCATGGAGCTCAGAGAGGAATGTCATCTCTAAGCCCAGCTAAGCTCTCTCCAGCATACCATACCCATGTCAAAGCTTTCCTTGTTATCTCTTCCTAGACCAGCCCTTCTATCCAATTTGTTTCAGGCAGTTAAAGGAGAGGTAAATGTTTTTCTTGAACCTGCTGGGTCTTGATCGCCTTCAATTCAATTTAGTCCGCATGCCAAAGTGGCACATTTTGGGGACACTTGTTCTCAACCCCTTCAAAGGGCAAGGGTAGGAAAATGAGCAGCTTCCCAGAGAGTTTAAGTCCTGTGGCTTCTAACTGAACCAGCAAGATTTTGATGTTTTTAAAGCATACACTAGGACTGTTTGATTAAACTGAATGCTGCATAAAATGCCAGCAAGTCTATGAAGTGTGAGAAATGTGTTGGCTTTTGTCCACTAATAAACTTAGAGTTGAAACAAATCGCATTGTTGCCTAAACTGTTTCCTGGGCCCAAAGAAAACTGGAACTCCTACATAATGCATATGTTTCATTAATTGCAGGAAAAGAAAAAAATCTGTAGTTTAGAGAGAAAACAGTACTCATAGCACAAAAATGCCAGCATGAGCAGAAAAAATAAATAAGAAGAGACTTACAAATGAGTACATTTGCATGCAGGAAAAAGAAGAGAATTTAAATACCCAAAACAGGTGAGCTGTTTTAACAAAGAGATCAGTGTGTTATTTAACAAAAAGCATTACTCTAATTCTACCATTAAATCCATCTTGCAAAGTGAAGTGAAATCTGAGAGGCAACCTGAAATTGTCAGTAATGGAAAGTATTCCCTGTGCAGAGACCTCAGATGGACTAAAACTTGAATCCATATCTTAGTTAAACACAAGGAGTCTCATTTTGAGGATTGGATCTTGAAAAATCAATGAAAAATTCATCCAGAGTTTATGAAATTAGCTCAGATTTGCAAGCTGATATAGTGATGAACAGGAAAGAAGGTTGGGTTGATTTATGATTCTTGCAAAGGCTTACCTTCATCTATAAAACAGCAAAAGATGAACCAACAGTATCTACGTATTTAGCATAATTTAGCATATAAAGAGTTTTGACATTTAACAGTAACTGATCAGAAAATTATATGAAGTAATGTTATTAAACATGAAAGAATTTGACTAATGAAGATATATAACAAATATAACTTTTATCAACAACAAATAACTTAATTATTTGTAGTGAATATATGTTATTCAGAAATAGCAGGCTTTAGTGTGCTAATTAAAAGCCATTGGCTTCCCAGCTATTTACATGGCTTTCAGCTCTCCAAAGCCAGTGACCTAGTCAAATTAATGCTGACCTCAACTTAAAAGTCATCTGTATGAATAAATAATTCACACCCTCTGCATACTTATTGCATTAGCAGTTGCACTACAGGATTTTGCTGGTATTAAGAAAAAATTCAGTAGGGTTAAAACTGAGAAGGCTTGAATAAAATATATTTTAGACCACCATCTAAATTAGAGCATGAAACTGTAAAATCAAAATCATTTCATAATAAAGAGTTACAAATATATATAATTATTTTGGCTATATTGTCAACCTAAGACTGAAAGATTTAAATATATGCATGTATAAATATGTATTTTACAACCCAGTGACAGCATTAAAACAGCAAACATGACTTGGATAGTGTGATATTAAGGAAATATTGCAAAATCCTTGGTAGAAAATAGAATCATGGTTTGAAATAGAAATTTAATGTCATATTTTGTTTTCTTTGTTTTGTATTTCCAGTCCTGTGTTAGAGAACATACTAATCATCCAACATACTAATCATTCTAAAATAAAAAGTCATGTAGATAATTTAAATATTTGCATATGTGTATTTCATATAATCTTAATAGATTAATCATTATATCAAGCTACATTCTTGAGAAACATTGGCTGACCAAGATTTAGTTTATCCTTTTCATGTTTTGCTTTTCTGACTAATTGTATTTTAATTCTCATGGGTTCAGAATTTTAAAGCTGGCTTAGGTGAAGCATGTATTTAACTTGACTCTCATAAAAAAAGAAAAATCCACACTAACATCACAGTTTATACTATTTTGTTCCTTTTGAGGAGACTGTAATTCTTAGACTACTGATATGAAGAGCCCTAACTGCTTTATCATTTGCCTTAGCAAACCTTCTAAACTATATATGTGTGTGTATAGGTATATGTATATATGTGTGAAGTGAAGTGAAGTGAAGTCGCTCAGTCGTGTCCGACTCTTTGCGACCCCGTGGACTGTAGCCCACCAAGCTCCTCTGTCCATGGGATTCTCCAGGCAAGAATACTGGAGTGGGTTGCCATTTCCTTCTCCAGGGGATCTTCCTGACCCAGGGATTGAACTCAGGTCTCCCGCATCAGGCAGACGCTTTAACCTCTGAGCCACCAGGGAATCCCTGTATATATGTGTATATATATATATATGCATATGCTTCAATATTTACAGATTGATACATAATTTATCATAAATAGTAACATAATTTGTCATAGATAGTAACATAATTTCCTAGAAGATTAAGTTCTGTTCAATATTAATAATAATAATAAATGATTGAAAATATAGAGTTTTATATACTTGTGTATGTGTGTAATTGAGGACATATCATAATTTGGGAAAACCAGCAATTTATATAAATAAAAATAAATAAATATTAAGTTAAAACAAGCATAAATTCAGGTCTGTAGATTCTTAAAATAAGAAAAATACACATTTAAATTAGTTCTTAATAGGATCAAGTATTATGAAGGGTTCTTATGAACCCTTTTGTGCTACATATCACAGCAAAAGGCAGCCCTTGACATTCATCCAGCATCAGAGAGATCTATACCAACAAGAGAAGGCCCAGATGTGCTCTGCAGAGTTCAAAGTTCTTGCTTTGGCTTCTGGTCCTGAAATGGGACAATGATGTTCCTCGGGCTGGTGGGAATCACTGATTCTCCTAGAACTGGTGTGAAAGAAGCTGTTACAGCACCCATTGTCTCGGGAGTGTCAATAAAATTTATTACTGAAATCTCACAGGAGACTACAGTTGCCATTGCTAGTCATCTGGGATTATATTCCAAAACCTCCCTGTCAGTCTCAGGAGAAGTACTAGATGCAATGGATGTCCAGCAGCTTCCAAGGATAGTGTCAAAAGTGACACTAGTGGTAAAAACTTGCCTGAGAATGCAGGAGACAGAAGAGACGTTGGTTGGATCCCTGGGTTGGGACGATCTACTGGAAGAGGAAGTGACAACCCACTCCACTATTCTTGCCTGGAAAATCCCATGGACAGAGGAGCCTGCCGAGCTACAGTCCAGGGGGTCACAAAGAGCTGGACACGACTGATTAAGCATTAGATAAAAGATTATATATTAGACTGAAGAAACAGATAAAAAAAGCAGTTCTCAGATCTCTGAAGTTTTACACTTGCATCCTTGTCCACTGGGGGTTGAAGAAAAGGACAAGCAGGGAGCTACGCCATGAAGTCATTCAGGAATTCAGACTTCTGCCTTGAGGTTTATCTACCATCATCTTGAGCAAAAGTTAGAAAACTAGGATCCATGGAAAAATTTTGGCCCAAACCTAATTTTGTATGTCATCTGGGCAAAGAATGATTTTTTGCCATTTTTAACAGCTATTTAAAAAAAAAAAGAATATGACAAGCAAATCATTTACTCTCTGGACTTTTCAGGAAAAACAAAATTCCCAATCGCAGCTCTAGATCCTTGGTACCCTCAAATAAAGTCTCTGTATCCAGCTGGCAGATAAGGGAAATGAAACCATGGAGGGCTCTAATAGAGGTTTAGGGGACAGATCTGGATATGACATTCAGCATTTCCACTCACATACTAATGGCCTTACATGTTTAATGGAGCCCCACCTCAATTTAAAGCATAATTGTAAGCCCAGCCTCTCTTTAGGCACAGATGGAAAAGGACTGACTAAAGAATTATTAGAGGTGCTTCACTGATAGGGAAATAATTTTTTTTTAACTTGTTATAATCCCAACTGAAGTTAAAGATGCTCACAGTCATGTCCGACTCTTTGAAACACCATGGACTATACAGTCCATGGAATGCTCCAGGCCAGGATACTGGAGTGGGTAGCTGTTCGCTTCTCCATGGGATCTTCCCAACCCAGGGATTGAACCCAGGTCTCCCACATTGCGGATGGATTTTTTACCATCTGAGCCACAAAGGAAGCCCTTTTTTAATTTTTTTATAAGAAAAGGCAGAAGCCCTTTTTAAAATTTTTTATAAGAAAAGGCAGAGGAATGAGAGATCAAATTTCCAACATTTGTTGGATCATAAAAAAACCAAGAGAGTTCCAGAAAAACATCTATTTCTGCATTATTGACTACACCAAAATCTTTGACTGTGTGGATCACAACAGACTGTGGAAAATTCTGAAAGAGATGGGAATACCAGACCACCTGACCTGCCTCCTGAGAAATCTGTACGCAGGTCAAGGAGTAACAGTTAGAACTAGACATGGAACAATAGACTAGTTCCAAATCAGGAAAGGAGTATGTCAAGGCTGTATATTGTCACTCTGCTTATTTAACTTATATGCAGAGTACATCATGTGAAATGCTGGGTAGGATGAATCACAAGCTGGAATTTAGATTGCTGAGAGAAATATCAATAACCTCAGATATACAGATGACACCACACTTATGGCAGAAAGAGAAGAAGAACTAAAGAGCCTCTGGATGCAAATGAAAGAGGAGAGTGAAAAAGTTGGCTTAAAACTCAACATTCAGAAAACTAAGATATTGGCATCTGGTCCCATCACTTCATGGGAAATAGATGGGGAAACAGTAAAAACAGTGTCAGACTTTATTTTTTTGGGCTCCAAAATCACTGCAGATGTGACTGCAGCCATGAAATTAAAAGACATTTGCTCCTGGAAGAAAAGCTATGACCAACCTAGACATCATATTAAAAAGCAGAGACATTACTTCACAACAAAAGTCCGTTTAGTCAAGGCTATGGTTTTTCCAGTAGTCATGTATGGATGTGAGAACTGGACTTTAAAGAAAGCTGAGTGCCAAAGAATTGATGTTTTTGAACTGTGGTGTTGGAGAAGACTCTTGAGAGTCCCTTGGATTGCAAAAAGATCCAACTAGTCCATCCTAAATGCAATCAGTCCTGAATATTCCTTGGAAGGACTGATGTTGAAGCTGAAACTCCAATATTTTGGCCACCTGATGCGAAGAACTGACTCGTTGGGAAAGACCTTGATGCCGGGAAAGATTGAAGGCAGGAGGAAAAGGGGACAACAGTGATAAGATGGTTGGATGGCATCACCGACTTGAGGGACATGAGTTTGAGTAAACTCTGGAAGTTGGTGATGGACAGGGAGGCCTGGTGTGCTGCAGTCCATGGGTTGCAAAAAGTCGACATCACTGAGCGACTTAACTGAACTGAACTGATAATCCCAACTACTGGGTAACAAAACTTAAAATGGAAACATTTGAAAAATATATAATAGAAAATAATTAAATGTTGATTTGCAAAAAAAAAGTTAACTGGAAAGCACAAGATTGTCCAGGTTACAAACAGGCAATTGTGGTTAGTGGCATTTTTTATTTTTTTCTCAATAAATATTCAATACAATCTAGCAGTAAATTATTCTAACCCTTGAACACAAAATCTCTGGAATAAAATGTACATTGGTTGGCTTATCAAAATGGAAATTATATCTTTCATATACCATATGAAAAGTGGAACTGAGATTATCTGCCTCAAAAATACAGTGAATAAAATTGTCTACTAGATTCTTCATGCTCAGGTATCTACCATCATATTATCTAACAATTTTATAAAAATAATTTTAAATTTAGTTCTAAATAATTTAACACAGAGAGAAATGAGCAGTGTTTTGTAAACATTTAATATAAGCCTAAATATATATAGAAAAAAATGAAAAAAATTACACATCACTAGAGTGTGATTCTTATGTAAACTATAATTCACTTATCTTTGGCTTTAGTGGAAATCATTAGTCATGACTATCTGAGAAAAATCTCCCTCCTTACCCTGTCAAGATGTTCTTTTACCTTACTGTCATGATTGTTTTTTATCTGCTTCTATACACATTGATTCATGGTGGACAATAGCAGGCAGCTTACTCTCTTTATTCAGTGTCAGGATATTAATTAAAGGAAATTATCTTTCTCTCTGAAACTGATTAAAATTCAGTATTTAAAGCAAGAGGAACAGTTGACTATATAGATTGCATCAGTAATATCTCTTCTTCTAGTTATATATACCACAATTTATATTACCTGCACTTGTGAAATAGAAAATGTAGGGATAGGAAATCTGTTAATGTTTTTTCAGAAGCTCTTTGCAATGCCTTCCACAAAGTGCTCTTTGCAGACTGTCTGCTTCATCTGTAATGGGAATGATTTTATTCATCTCCTTCATTCTTCAATATTATCAAAAACATGATATAGGGAAAATAGTATCTTGGATGTGAAATGTTAATTGCAAAAATTGCCTATATTTCTCATCCTCCCTTCCTTTGAGAACTGTTTCCTCTTTCAGTTATTAGGAAACTCCAGCTTTGTTCCATCAAAGCAGTTACACTGTATCTGTTTGATGTACTCCAGGAGTTTGTTGTTAAACTGTTCTGTGCTCATTTGCATGTGGATTAAACACACACCCTTCTCTCATACCCAAGCTGTATCATCTGATTGTCACCATATAGCCTCCACATCTGGTATCCAGTAAAAACAATGAGGTGAAAAACTCAGGGAATCCATCTTACTAGAATTTTTGGTTGTAAAATTTCCTTTAAACCTGCCAATCTGGTTCTTTCGGCCACGACTCCACAATGACTGTGGAAACACTCATTATGGATTTTTTTTTGTGTGTGTGTGAAGGAAAAAAAAAATTCTGCTTCATAAAGCCCTTGACTTTCTCTCCTAAATCTTGCAAAGGAGAGATTCTCCTTTGACTGCTATCATCTCCTGTGGATTGCAATTTGCCACATTGCAAAAGTCATTGTGACTCTGAAAGGCTTGTGCATTCCCATGCTGTTTTGTGAATCGGTTCTCAGCTATCAGCTTTGTGTGTGTAGTGATGACACACCATGCACTCCTGAAAAGTTGTTACAAGCCACATCATTATGGATTCTGTACAATTTATGTAGAGAAAGCCTATTGAAGAATATGATCAGCCTGTAAATCAAAGAAAAGAAGCACTATGAAGATTTTCTTCAATACAATGCTAGCTCCGTGTGAAACTAATAGGGACAAGCAGTCTGTGAAATCTGTGCTACTCAGCTGAAAAGCTTTGCTAGAGTTGCTTAAACCTATAACATTCATAAACATCTTTTAATAAGATTTTGATTCATGAAAATCTAAGACTGTCCTTTTTATAAGTATTCTTACAATGACGTCAACACAACCTATTCCGTTCCTATTATTAAGCATTATACATATAATATTAAAACTATATATATGTATATATATCAGAGAAGGCAGTGGCACCCCACTCTAGTACTGTTGCCTAGAAAATCCCATGGACTGAGGAGCCTGGAAGGCTGCAGTCCAGGGGGTCACTGAGGGTCGGGCACGACTGAAGTGACTTAGCAGCATATATATATATATAAAAGGAAATGGCAACCAACTCCAGCATTCTTGCCTGGAAAAATGCCATGGACAGAGGAGCCCAGAGGTCTACCATTCCATGGGGCTGCAAATAGTCAGACACAACCTAGCGATTTAACAACAACATCCATACAACATGAGTGTGTGTGTGTGTGTGTGTGTGTGTGTGCACATGCATACATGCCCAGTCACTTCAGTCCTGCCCAACCCTTCGTGACCCCATGGGCCATACCCCACAAGGCTCTTCAGTCCATGAGATTTTCCTGGCTAGAATACTGAAGTGGGTTGCCAGGCCCTTCTCCAGAGGACCTTCCTGACCCAGAGACCAAACCTGTGTCTCCTGCATTGCAGATGGATTTTTATCGCTGAGCCACCAAGGAAGCCTGTGTGTGTGTGTGTGTGTGTGTGTGTAACACTACTTTGAACTACCCTTGGTGGAATCATAATTCCAGTTCTAGAAGCATTAAACCTGTTCATACCAGAAAATTTTCTGTACAGGAAGAAGTTATCAGGGTCCCTTTTATAAATATTAGCTTATCTTCCCAGAAATAAATAACATCCTGAGTCATAAGTATTCAATTTTAAAAAATCTGAAATTGCTACCAAAATAGTTCAATTGCTTAGGGGTTTAGTGAACGATCTAAATTACAGAAAACAAAATTCAAATAAAAATTTTATCATTGAATAAAAAACTAGTTTGATATTGATAAGATTCAACTTAATAGGTGAAAAACCAAACCTTGTGGTCTCTTTTCTAAAGTAACACAGTGGACATAGGAGAGATTGGGAACTAGTTAGAGCAAATTGGGAAAAAAGAACAGATATGGTTAAAATAGCACACAATTTTAGGACTTGGTCTAGGTAATAAAATTATAAAATAGAGCTATGACAGTAGGAGGGTAAGTTATCTACTTTATGGGTAACTTTGCAATGAGTGAGGGAGAGAATAATAACTACAAAATTTTTCCCCAGTAAATCTTAATAAAAGGTCTAGAACATCAACTTAATGTGATGTTTAACCTGAAAGGGTCTATGATACAAAGAATAAATACATATCAGAATAATTAGTAACTACAAGGATATCCAACCAGTCCATTCTGAAGGAGATCAGCCCTGGGATTTCTTTGGAAGGAATGATGCTAAAGCTGAAACTCCAGTAATTTGGCCACCTCATACAAAGAGTTGACTCATTGGAAAAGAGTCTCATGCTGGGAGGGATTGAGGGTAGGAGGAGAAGGGAACGACCGAGGATGAGATGGCTGGATGGCATCACTGGCTCGATGGGCATGAATCTAAGTGAACTCCAGGAGATGGTGATGGACAGGGATGCCTGGCCTGCTGCGATTCATGGGGTCGCAAAGAGTCAGACATGACTGAGCGACTGAACTGAACTAAACTGATAGCACTTCTTTTCTTTTTATTTTTTTTTAATTATTTTTATTTTTTTAGTTTGTTTTGCTCTACAATACTGCATTCGTTTTGCTACACATCAACATGAATCAGCCAAGTTCTTTTCTTTTTAAAAAGGGTAACTGTTTTACCGTACTGTGTTGGTTTCTGCTATATACCAACATGCATCAGCCCCAAGTATATATATGTCCACTTCCTCTTGAACATCCCTCCCACCTTCCCCCCATCCCACTCTTTTAGGTTGTCATAGAGCCCCAGTTTGAGTTCCCTGTTCAGTTCAGTTCAGTCACTCAGTCATGTCCGACTCTTTGCGACCCCATGAATAGCAGCATGCCAGGCCTCCCTGTCCATCTCCAACTCCTGTTTACCCAGCCTTGAGTTCCCTGAGTCATACAGAAAATTCCCACTGGCTCTCTGCTTTACATATACATACAGTGTATGTTTTTTATGAAGTGTTGATATGCCAGACATTCAGGAAAGTGTTGTAAATATTATTTAATTCACATATACAGACTAAAAGTTATCATATGTACTCATATTGTTACAAATAAACCGCAAGCTAAGAACGGATAAATGAATTTGCTTAAGAACCAAAACCTGTGAGCTGTAGAACTAGGAGTCCAAATGAAGTTTGAGTCCAAAGCCACTGTTCTTAATACTTAAAACTCTGAGTTCTTCCTCTAAAGTTGGAAATGGATATAACCTTTGTGATTAAAAGAACATAGCTATTCAAGCTTCCCCCAAAACATTCCTTAATAAAGCTGAGTAGCAAAGTATGACCTGTTTCATTGGCTCAAGGGGGTAAAAATAAATAGATAGATCAGTTCAGTTCAGCCGCTCAGTTGTGTCTGTTTGCTACCCCACAGACTGCAGCATGCCAGGCCTCCCTGTCCATCACCAACTCCCGAAGCTTGCTCAAACTCATGTCCATCATCAGTGATAGATCAATAAATAGATACATAGATAAGTCTTCCAGTTCAATCACCTGAAGGGGAATCTTTCAGGGCTCTAAAAGACAAAGTGAGTAATAGAGATTTTAAGGATAGAATGAAAAATAAGAAAGATGAATTTCATGTTGTGATGAGAAAAGATGAGAGGCACAATGTAAAGTAGCTGGAGATAAATAAGAAGTACAATAAGGAAACAGCAGGAGGAAGACAGCTCTTACAGAGTGAGTGAGACACAGCAAGTTTGTTTTTGAACAAACAGCTTTGTGTGAAATCTAACTATGAAGGGGAAAAGGGGAATGAAAAAGGAAGACATCACTACAAATAAAGCAGATTAAGCTAAAGGGGGATAAAATGGAAGTTAACTAGAGACTGAAGCTAAGTTTTTGATTCAAAGTAAGAAATATAACTCAGAAATCCAGTAACAGAAAAGAGCCACTTTTGGAGAGCTGAAGGTAGAAAAGAAAAAGCCTTAAATAAACTACACAAAATCACATAGCTAGGGATCAAGTAGTTCTTGAAGCAGGACTGTGTAACCTAAGCAGCATCACCAGAAAGAAGACATAAAAATGTAATTTATTGTTCTCTGAGAAAAGAAAAAATACAATGTCAGTACAAGAAAAAATCATATAAAAAGAAAATACTATGAAAGAATGAACCAGTTTTGGAGTTCTTCATAATGATTAATAAAGGGAAACACAAGCATAAAAAAAGAGGGAATGTGATATTTTACAACTATTTCTTTAATTGATCCCACTATGTGACTCTATTAGAATGGGTATGCTCAAAATTATCATATTTAGTTTTCCTCAATCTATATTTGACTTAATGCTAAAGAAAAAATAACAAATTCTATTTGTTAGAATAGGTAAATTTTGTGTACATTTATAAGATATATGAATTGGGAGGCAATTCAAAGTAGAAGTATTGGTAAAAAACAATGAGTGGACTGAAAGTGACCTAGGGAGAAAAATAGTAAAAATCAGATTTAATATTATAAATATCACTAATTCATATGTTTTTTCATTCATTTATTTCACATAATTCCAAAAGCAATCTATAATCATTTTTAAAATTTTAGAAAATACTCTTCACAGCAGCAATACAAAGCCAGAGGAATGCATGGCATTCCCAAGACCATCCATTCAAGTACATCTGTATATCCTTACAAGGTGCCTTCAGTAGTTTGTCAATGTGGTGAGGATGTCTTCCTGGATCATCACTTTGAGGCCATGAACTAAATGCTCCTAGATCAACTTCCAGAATGTTAATTCACCAATAGCCATTCATCATAAGACCAATTTGATCCATGATAAATTTGACAAATTATTAACTCCCCCAGAATGTGTACCCATTAACTAGTTATGAAGCTGGTAGCAATCCCTACTCACCCAAGGTCACTCAGTTTTCAATGTTAGTTTAGATATTGCAATTTATTTTGGACTTTGAATTTTAGGTTTAGAATATATCATTTATGTCTAAGAATTTTAAAACTTTGGAGTGAGTCTCTTACAAAACATTTTCAATCAGGTCTACAATGAGTAAATGCAGAGACATTGTGTGGGGAATTGTGTATCTTTATTACATTTAAGGGGCTTTCCTGGTGGCTCAGTCAGTAAAGAATCCACCTGCAATGTGGGAGACGGGTGTTCAATCACTGGGTTGGGAAGAGCCAACCATGCCTGGAGGAGGGCATGGCAACCCACTCCAGTATTCTTGACTGGAGAATCCCCATAACAGAGGAGCCTGGGGGCCTACAATTCATGGGGTCACAATGAGTTGGACACAACTGAGCAACTAAGCACAGCCCACATTACATTCAGATAGCCATAGGAACTAAACTTGGATTCGTAAAAATCATAAAACTGAATTAAAAGAATTTACAACCTAAAACTTCCCTGGTGGCTCAGCTGTAAAGAATTTGCCTGCAATGCAGCATACCTTGGTTCAGTCCCTGGGTCAGGAAGATCCCCAGGACAAAGGAATGGCAACCCACTCCAGTACTCTTGCCTAGAGAGTCCCATGGACAGAGAGAGGAGCCTGGCAGGCTACAGTCCACGCGGTGGCAAAGAGTTGGACATGACTGAGCAACTAACACTTTCACTTTTTTTACAACTTAAAGCAAAAATAGAAATAGTTTACAATATGAGATACTCAGGCTCTTTGTGACATATAAAACTAATGTTATACATGTCATGTCATTTCTACTAGAATTGTTTGATCTGTATATATTTATATAAAAAAAAAATAAAAGCATTTGAGCTCCATCAATCAGTAGCTGTTTTCAGCAATAGTTGGCTACACAGAGAAAAGACATAAGCATTGTACATTTCAAATTCTTGAATACTCTTTAAATGCTTAGTGTTTTATATACAGATGGGTAAATTTTTCCTTAATTGCAACTCAGACTGACATGGATATGTGAAAATAGACACTCAGGTGAAAGTTCCACTGGTTGTCTAAACAATAATTGGTCTTTGTGAACATCTTTATAGTGTATACAATCAAGTTTGCATAAATTAGGCTCAGTATTATTTTTTGGTTCAGTGGTATTAACAAATTACTATCATAGAATTGATTCATTGGATTATATATTTGAGAACTACATTTAGAAGAATGTGGACAAATTGAGCATAAGTATTAAAATGTTTGCAAATTTAAAATTAGCTATCACTATCTTGGAGGAGGGAGCAGAACATAATAAATACATACTGGTTTTTTTTTTCTCTTTTATAGTTCTGTAGATTCAATCAATGCCCACTAAATTTTCTTAAATCATAAAGATAACTACTCACAAAAGCAAAAATTAGAATATTACAAATATGGAAATTTGGTACAACCACTATGGAAACTAATATGGAGGCTCCTCACAAACTAACAATAGAACTACCATGTTATCCAACAATTTTATTTCTGGGTATTTTTTGAGCGAAAAAAAATCCCACTATCTCAAAAAGATATCTGCAACACCCCTGTTCATTGCAGCATTATTATACAAAAGCCAAGAAATGAAAGAACAGAACCCATTAAGGATGAATGTATAAAGAAGTGTGATATATACATATGATGGAATATTATTCAGTCACAAAAAGAAGGAAATCCTGCCATTTGCTACAACATGAGTGGGCTTCAAGGACATTAGGCTAAGTGAAAGAAGTCAAATATAAAAAATAAATACCATATGATTTAACTTATATGTGGAATCTAAAACAAAAGGAACTCATAGGTACAGAGAACAGATTGGTTCTTGCCAGAGGTGTAGAGTAGAGGGTGGGCAGAATAAGCAAAGATAATCAAAAGGTACAAACTTCCAGTTAAAAGACAAAAAATCCTGGGGATGCAATATATAGCCTGGGTGACTATAGTTAAGAATGATGTATTGTGTATTGAAAGTCACTAACACACACAAAAAAATATTTGCAGCCATGCATGGGTGTGGATGTTAACTACACTATTGTGGTGATCATTTTGCAATATTTATATAAATCAAGTCATTATGTTTTACATCTAAAACCAATACAATGTTATATGTCAATTTTAAAAAGAGTATTATGAAGCTATAGTTCAAGGGAGGGTGAAAGTGCTCTAAATTCTCAACATTCATAGTAAGAAGTAGAACATGTCTGTAATTTATAAAATAAGAAATACAAATTTAAATGTTGTACTTAAGGTAATGGCAATCATCAGAATAACTAGAGAGATTTATTCTAATTGGAAGATGTCAGAAGGGTAGAAGTGGTGAAATATAGTGTAAATAGATTCATTTACTCAATGAATATTTCTAGTTACTCCTTAAAGTTGTTAAGTCAAGCAACAAAGTTATAAAAATTGATAAAGATTGGTAACAAAGAATTCCAGTTTGTTTAAAGAATGTAGAAAATAGGCAAGAGTGCTGTTCACATCTTAGCAACCGGAAAAAAAGCAAGGTGATTTACAAATCCATATCTTTTCTTGAACCTATCACATAGCTGAGGTCACAGGGCAATCAACTAGCCTGAAATCTAAAGAGAAGTACAAACTGTCAAGGAGAGATGTAGTCACATATTTTAGGTTGCTGGGGCAGAGCCAGAGGCAAAATACAGGACTCTCATAAAAGGGAATTAGAGAATTTTTATTAATAAACTGCTGAAGGTTTAGTGTCAGCTAGTATTTAGAGTTTAGATACAGCCCATATATTAAAACAATATATTAATATGTTAAATGCCCTGGTAGAAAATGATGGGCAACACACATGAACAAGTGGAAAATTTTAGCAAAAAGATGGAAACTATACAAAATAATCAATTGGAATTTCTAACAGTGATGAAAAATATGAAACAACAGATCTAAAATTCTCACAGAACCTTAAGAGTAAATATTCTGCCCCCTAAAAATGAACCTAAAATCCTCCTATGCAAACATCTAGAAACCAAAGATGAAGAATGGGGACACTGACAACACTCTAGGCAAGAAAAAAGACTGTAGACACAAATTACCAACATTAGTCAGGAAACAATAACATAACAACATATCTATAGACATTTTATTTAGAGTCTGCCTGCAGGGCAGGAGACTCAGCTCAATTCCTGGGTCAGGAACATCCTCTGGAGAAGGAAATGACTCAATTCAGTTCAGTTCAGTCACTCAGTCGTGTCCGACACTGCGACCCCATGAATCGAAGCACGCCAGGACTCCCTGTCCATCACCAACACCTGGAGTTCACTCAGACTTACGTCCATCGAGTCAGTGATACCATCCAGCCATCTCATCCTCTGTCGTCCCCTTCTCCTCCTGCCCCCAATCCCTCCCAGGATCAGGGTCTTTTCCAATGAGTGAACTCTTCGCATGAGGTGGCCAAAGTACTGGAGTTTCAGCTTTAGCATCATTCCTTCCAAAGGAATCCCAGGGCTGATCTCCTTCAGAATG
>SJXQ01003553.1:0-13198 GCA_006408695.1 Aepyceros melampus
CAATGTCACGAACCTCCATCCATAATTCATCAGGCACTCTATCTATCAGATCTAGTCCCTTAAATCTATTTCTCACTTCTACTTTATAGTCATAAGGGATGTGGTTTAGATCATACCTGAATGGTCTAGTGGTTTTCCATACTTTCTTCAATTTAAGTCTGAATTTGACAAGAAGGAGTTCATGATCTGAGCCACAGTCAGCTTCTGGTCTCGTTTTTGTTGACTGTATAGAGCTTCTCCATCTTTGGCTGCAAAGAATATAATCAGTCTGATTTCGGTGTTGACCATCTGGTGGTGTCCATGTGTAGAGTCTTCTCTTGTGTTGTTGGAAGACGATGTTTGCTATGACCAGTGCATTTTCTTGGCAAAACTCTATTAGTCTTTGCCCTGCTTCATTCCATATTCCAAGGCCAAATTTGCCTGTTACTCCAGGTATTTCTTGACTTCCTACTTTTGCATTCCAGTCCCCTATAATGAAAAGGATACCTTTTTTGGGTGTTAGTTCTAAAAGGTCTTGTAGGTCTTCATAGAACCATTCAGCTTCAGCTTCTTCAGTGTTACTGGTTGGGGCATAGACTTGGATAACTGTGATACTGAATGGTTTGCCTTGGAAATGAACAGAGATCATAGGATACCTTTTTTGGGTGTTAGTTCTAAAAGGTCTTGTAGGTCTTCATAGAACCATTCAGCTTCAGCTTCTTCAGTGTTACTGGTTGGGGCATAGACTTGGATAACTGTGATACTGAATGGTTTGCCTTGGAAATGAACAGAGATCATGCTGTTGTTTTTGAGATTGCATCCAAGTACTGCATTTCAGACTCTCTTGTTGACCATGATTGGCGACTCCATTTCTTCTAAGGGACTCCTGCCCACAGTAGTAGATACAATGGTCATCTGAGTTAAATTCACCCATTCCAGTCCATTTTAGTTCACTGATTCCTAGAATGTCGACATTGATTCTTGCCATCTTGCCAGAGTCCAGCCTCAGCACAGTCCAAGGATATCCTCAGGATGAACAGCATTGGCAAGAGTAGAGAAAAAAAAAGAGAGAGAGAGAAAGAATGACATGGGGAGACCAAGCTTAGGTGAAGCAAGGCCTATAACTTTATTTTCAACAGGAGCTTTTATACCCTGATTTGTACATAGAGGGAAATGAAAGATGCAAGGTCATGCAGAGTCAGCCCAAACACTCCAGCAGTTTTGCCTTTATCAAAACCAGGATTTTTTTCTGTATGCCTTCCATAAACAAGGGTCTTATGTTATGTACATTATCTTCTGGCCTGGAGGCCTGTTGACATTTTATGACCCTTTTTTGGTAAAGGTTGATCAACCAGAAAACTTATTTTCCCTTGAAGTGTTTTGTTTGTTTGTTTTTTCCTTTATATTTCTAATCTGTGTCAGCCTTAGAAAGTACTAAACAGAGTTACATTCTCATGGAGCAAAGGGGCAGTGGGTCACAACAAAGAAAGAACTTATTAGCTCAAAGTTCTGATGTGGTTAATACCAAGGCTACTACTTGTTTTTCTTACATTCCAACTACATTAACTAATGCACTCCCAGGTGCACAGTGGATAAGCGATATGGGAACTTGGCAGCAAGCATTGGCCCAATAATGAAGCCCTTTACCAGTACTATTCTAATAATTTTTCAGCCGTTAAAGGGCTCTATGCCCATTAGACTTTTAGAATGTTTAGGCTTCCCGTGCCTTTCATTGTTGGGAAGTTTGTGAACAATCATGTGCGTTAGTTGCAAGAGTGTGGATAAACCTGCCAAGCAAGCTAGAATGCTAACAGGGGGGGTTGAATTTAAATACTCCTTTCATGCCCAGGAGACTCATCAACTAGAACCCTACGTTGATTTTCTCCAAAGGTGGAAAGGCTCTGTTAATAGGTGGATAGCCCTGTTAACGTCAGAAGAGTTGGTGAAAGGCATAATATAGTAAACAGTAGACAGGCAGATTTTGGTTTGGGGTAGATGCTTGAGCAGGTCCAGGGAGTCCCTAGAGTCCTGATCCACCTTGCCTGTCAGGTCTCCTCCTCATGACCTTGTCATGGGTAGGATCTCCCATGCTGGCTCCCAACACCATCTCCTGTTTGACCACTTCTAATTTGCCTTGATTCATGGACCTGATATTCCAGGTTCCTATGCAATATTGCTCTTTACAGCATCAGACCTAGCTTCTACCACCAGTCACATCCACAACTGGGTATTGTTTTTGCTTTGGCTCCATCCCTTCATTCTTTTTGGAGTTATTTCTCCACTGATCTCCAGTAGCATATTGGGTACCTAATGACCTGGGGAGTTTCTCTTTTGGTATCCTATCATTTTGCCTTTTCATACTGTTCATGGGGTTCTCAAGGCAAGAATACTGAAGTGGTTTGCCATTCCCTTCTCCAGTGGACCACATTCTGTCAGACCTCTCCACCATGACCTGGCCATCTTGGGTGGCCCCACACGGCATGGCTTCGTTTCATTGAGTTAGACAAGGCTGTGGTCCGCATGATCAGATTGGCTAGTTTTCTGTGATTATGGTTTCAATGTGTCTGCCCTCTGATGCCCTCTCGCAACACCTACCGTCTTACTTGGGTTTGTCTTACCTTGGACGTGGGGTATCTCTTCATGGCTGCTCCAGCAAAGCACAGCTGCTGCTCCTTACCTTGGATGAGGGGTATCTCCTCACTGCCACCCCTCCTGACCTGAACGTGGAGCAGCTCCTCTAGGCCCCCCTGTGCCCATGCAGCCACTGCTCCTTGGACATGGGGTAGCTCCTCTCAGCCACCACCCCTCGGGCATGGGCTCCTCCCAGCTTCTGCCCCTGGCCTCAGGTGGGGGGTAGCTCCTCCCAGCCGCTGCCCCTGGTCTCGGACATGGGGTAGCTCCTCTCAGCTGCTCCTGTGCCATCGCAGCCTGGCACCCTCAGCTGCTGCCCCTGACCTCGGATGTGGGATAGCTCCTCTTGGCTGCCGCCCCTGGGGCATGGGGTCCTCCCAGCCGCTGCCCCCGGCCTTGGGCAGCGGGTAGCTCCTCTCGGCCGCACTCTGTGCACCTTCACAGCCGCCCGCGCTCTGTCCCCATCTCGGGCCAAATGCCTCCTGCAGGGTCCCCGGCACAGAGCAGTCCTCAGTGATCAGTACGCACCGTTTGGTCGCCGTGAGCAACACTGAAAGTGGCCTGTCCCCCTTCTTCCCATCCTTGAGCTGCCTAGCAACACAAATTGGACCTTTTTTTTTTAACTTGCTTTGATGTACATCTCTGATTCTTCTGATTTCTAAAACACTCAGCGGGTATTTTTAATATCTTTATGGAGATGATTTATGTAAGTCATAGTAATGTAAAGACAAGGTTTTTTTCTCATGGGGAGGAAACAAGATGAAAGCAAGAGAAAACGTCCTACTTCTTGCCTTGTCTCAATCAAGAAGGTATCTCATCCCTCTCTTCTAAACTGTCTCAGGCCAAACACCCTCCATCACACCTGCATCATATTCCCCATCATATCCACAGTGGCTAGTGCAGTGATAAGAAATCTTAATTTCAGTAAAGAACCATTTACTTCTGTTGGGGAAAAAAATCTAATTTGTAGTTAAAAGTGTTCTTCTAAATATGTAGATGAAATAGCTTCTCGCTAAGCAGTTGAGGGAAATTATATACAAGGCCTTGAAGAAATTTGTTAGACATCAGTGATTTAAATATGCATTAACTAGAACTATGAGATGTATGAGATTATTAGTCGATAACAGAGATGGAGGAAATGTGTGCTGATGTGAAAATGCAAGGATGTGAAGGGGGACACAGGAAACTGGGGGTTTGGGAGAGGGTCCTGCAGCTCCGGCCTGACTCATGCTGTGGCGGGGTGGGGGGCGCGGTATGCAACCCCCCTTCCTGAGTGTGACCATTAATCCTCTGTGTCATCGACTTGACTGGGCCACAGGATGCCCAGGTATTTGGCTAAACATTATTCTGGGTGTGGCTGTGAGGGTGTTTTTCTAGACGAAGTTAGAAAAGTTTTCTAACTTTGAATTGGTTTCAGTAAAATAGCTGGCCCCTCCCAACATGAGTGGACCTGATCCAATCCACTGAGAGTCTGGACCAAACAAAACAGCTGACAAACGGAGAATCCAAGCTCTCTGGTGGACTGATTTTAAGTTGGGACATGGGTTATCTCCTGCCTCAGGACTCAGACTGGACCCAGAACAGACACTGCCAGCTTTTCTGGTTCTCAGGCTTTTGGAGTTGGATTGGACTATTCCTCTGTCTCCAGCTTGCCTTGTATACAAGTATATAAATATAATAATTTATAATAAATATCCATAAATGTATAATAACAATTTACATTATAATAAATAGGTTATAACCTACAAAAATAAATAAAAAATTATATTATTAATATAGGAAACATATAAGAAATTACATACTTCCCTGGTTGTTCAGACAGTAAAGAATCTGCCTGCAATGCAAGAGACATAAGTTCAATCCTGGGGTCGGGAAGATCCCCTGGAGAAGTAAAAGGCAAGCCACCTCAGTATTCTTGGCTAGAGAATTCCATGGATAGAGGAGCCTGGTGGGCTACAGTCTAAGAGGTCACAATATTAAGTTTCTATTATAATAAATAGGTTATAGTATATGAAAATAACAAATTAGGTTATTAAATAATATATGTAAGTAATTATAAGAATATATATATGTGTGTATATACATATGTCCATATGTATATGTATATGTATAAGTAAGTGTTATTTGCTCAGCATGTCCATCTTTTTGCACCTCCATGGACTGTAGCCCACTCCTCTGTCCATGGGATTCTCCAGGCAAGAATACTGGAGTGGATTGCCATTCCCTTCTCCAGGGGATCTTCCCAGTCCAGGGATCGACCCAGGTCTCCCACACTACAGGCAGATTCTTTACCATCTGAGCTACAGGGAAGCTTTTTTAAAATATATGTATATCTAGATATACATACATACATCCTTATGTTCTAGTTCTCTGTAGAACTCAGACTAATACACTGTGTGTGTGTGTCTTAATTTCTAAAATGAGGAAATCTCATCACGTGTCCTCAAGGCCCCGTTCATTTGCACATTCAATGGGATTGGAACATGGACTCTCCTGTGATTCAAACTTCTTTGGAAAAGCCACCAGTTATAACCAGTTAGTAACTCTGTGACTCTAAGGAAAATACCAGCCCTCTCTGATGCTTAGCTTTTCAGTAAAAGGAATCAGTTATTCACAAACACCACTCCTTAAGAGCTTGCAGGTAACATCCTACTTTGGTAGGTAAACTTCGCACTTGCCACTTTTTGGACCTTTGTTTACATTAGTTATAGCCTATGGATTTTAAATATTGACCTGGCAAACTGAAGTTCTTTAAAAATGCAGTGGACTGAAAATAAGGACTAATAGTGAAAGTGAAAGTGAAGTCGCTCAGTCGTGTCCGACTCTTTGCGACCCCATGGACTGTAGTCTATCAGGCTCCTCCGTTCATGGGATTTTCCAGGCAAGAGTGCTGGAGTGGATTGCCATTTCCTTCTCCAGGGGATCTTCCTGACCCAGGAATCGAACCCAGGTCTCCCGCATTGTGGGCAGACACTTTACTGGTAATAATATGTTTCAAATCAGCGTTGTGATTGAGTTTTGGCAACATAGTCTAAAGGATTTTTAACGGGTGAGTAGATTACTTCTGAAACAACACAGGGCTGCTCCTCAGATTGGGTTGTCCAGGACTGTTCCCATCTGTGCTGTTCCATCTGAACCACTGAGACCTGCTGTGAGGGAGATGCTTCTCTCCAGACCGAAGCCGACAAGACCCAGCTTGAGCAGGGATGGAAAAACCCCACTCCCCTTCTGTGCTACCATCTCCCTTCAGCGGTAAGAAATCACAACTTTTACTTCCCTATTTGGCTAGGAATCCTCCTTTTCCTCCCTTCTGCGTCTTTACTCACTCAGTCAATCATGTACTGGGTGCTGGGTGCCTGCACTGATCTGGGTGCTTGGGATCTGTCAGTGAATAACGCAAAGCAGGACTCCTGCCCTCTACATTCGAATGAGGAAGATACAGACAACAGACATCATAAACATGTAAATAACAGCATATTTGAGGGTGGTAAGTGCTCCGGAAGAAGCAGGAAGTACAGCAGGGGGAACCAGCACTACCTAACTGGAGAAGCAAAAAGAGGGGTTTCCCTGGCCATCCAGGTGTTAAGACTCTGTGCTCCGAATGCACGGGGCCCAGGTTCAATCCTTTGTCCGGGAACTAAGATATTGAATCATGGGCACAGCCAATTTTTTTTAAAAAGCACGAAGAATAATTGGAGATCTCTCTCCCCGCCCCCCCCCCACACACATATCCCTCCAGTCCATTCCCATTACAAAACTTCTTTACCCACAATATTATTCGATGCCACACATCACCTTTGAGAAAGGTATCTTGTTTCCTACATTCACCAGTTTAGGACTCCACTTTCTCCCCTCCCAGCTGAGGATGACAACTCTGCATTAATTGGATCCATGATCCAGAACATAACATCACTTTCAGATGGTACCACACCAGTATAATGAGGATGTTTTCCTGGCCTTCCAAAGTCAGGTTATGATCCTTTTATAACCTGCTCTTTCACATAAGCTTCGATGGGACTTCTGCTCAGTCTGGAGAGGGACTTGGGAGTATTCAGGATGGTTTGTACTTTTTTCATAACATTCAAGGGAAACCATCGATCATTTTTCCGCCCCTAAACTAGTGAGGATTTTTGCCTTAAGCACTGTGCTTCTCCTCTGTGATTTTAGCTGATTTCTCAATAATGTTTCTTTCACCTGCCAGGATGGCTGTGCCACTGTGTCCTGAAACATCTGATTGCTTGGCTCACGTTTCAGGCACGTTTCCCCTGAACTTCCTGATTGCTCAGATCTTGGTTCTCTCAGTTCCTTTCTGCCACGTTTTAAACTTCAGAGACTTTGAACTTGCGTCTCCTTCTGAAGCGGCCATAACCTGTTCTATGTAAGAGCCTTGATGCTGACTTAGATAAAGAATTAGCCCCGAGGCTGGCAAAAGTCCTGTGGTTCTGAAATCCCCACTAATAAGACTGCTCTGCAGTTAAATGGCCATAAGAAACAGTAATAGTCTATCCACATTATACACCAGGATGCCCGCTGCTTTACTGACTGGCAGAAAACAATTCCCATTTCATGAAACAATAAAAATTTAAATGGAGTGTATAAACTCTCCCAAGGTCACTGCCTCTAACCTTATAACATCAGCAATGAGGGCTGTAAACCCCACTGTGAACCGTTTGATCCGGGAGAAGCCAGACAGTCCGCTGCGGTGCTGCGTGTGCGGAATTCCATCAGCGCCAGGCACTGCCGCCCACAGACCTTGACGTCAGGAGATGGCAGGGACCTCGCCTCCCTCCCCACTTCTGCCAGATAGCTTCCTGGCAGCTACTGCGGCCTGCCTGGCCCGCTGAGTAACACGGCACGTCTCGGTGTCATCGTGGCCACCGACACTCTCGGGGCATGAGGAGTGATCGCCCCTGGTAACTGACTGACTATCCGCGTGAGGGCCAGCCTCCAGGCCTGCTTCCTCCACCCCGCCTCCTCCAGTGAGCCTAGGGCCTGCCAGAGAGAACTCTCTAAGATTTTAGCAACTGACAAATTCAGTCCCCAGTTTCTCAGTCGTGAAGACCCATCTCTCTCTTGCAAATATATATAGTGTAGGGCTTCCCTGGTGGCTCAGCGGTTAAAGCGTCTGCCTCCAATGTGGGAGACCCGGGTTCGATCCCTGGGTCGGGAAGATCCCCTGGAGAAGGAAATGGCAATCCCTCCAGTATTCTTGCCTGGAGAATCCCATGGACGGAGAAGCCTAGTAGGTTACAGTCCATGGGGTCGCAAAGAGTCGAACACGACTGAGCGACTTCACCTTCATAGTGCAGGGCAAAAACTGAGTGAATGCCAAGATGAAGAGGGAAACTGAAGGGTAATCTAGCCCAGCTCCCTTCTTGCTCCGAGAAAGGACTCCAAAACTATCCCAGCTAAAAGTATCAGCATCATAAAAACATGGGAAAATACTCTGATAATATAAATATGTAAATTCAATGAAATCCCTATTAAAAAATAAAAGCTGGCTTTGTGGTAGGAATTCGTAAGCTGATTGTAAGTATATGTTCTTATAATGCAAAGGACCTCAAACAATTCTGAAAAAGAAGATCACAGTTGGAGGACTGATGCTACCCAGTTCCACAGTGATTATAAAGTCATCGTAACACGACAGCGTGGTCCTGGCATACAGACAGGCACACAGGTCCATGCATCCGAACTGAAATTCCCAAAATAAACTGTTATATTCACGGTCAATTGAATTCTGACAAATGTGCCAGGCAATTCAACAAATGGTGCTGAGACAACTGAATAGCCACACACACACACACACACACACACACACACACAACTGAAAACCATATCATACACCATACATAACAATTAATTCAAACTGGATTATACATTTAGCTGCAAGCAATAAAACTATCAAACTTCTAAGAGAAAATTGTAGTGACACTGGGTAGGGCAAAACGCTCTCAAGTACAACACCAAAATCATAATCCATAAGGGAAAAAATTAATAAAACTCTTGTAAATCATATACCTGATAACATGAATTACATTCAGAATAAAGAACCTATAACTCAATGGGCAAAAGATGTGAACAGACATCTCAGCATGGAAGATACACAAATGGTTAAAGAGTACAGGAAAAGCTGCTCCTGAAGAAATTCTATTTATTTTTAAAACCCCAATGAGACCCAGTCCACACCAGCATGACTACTGTCAATAAAATAGATGATGACAGTGTCAGCAAGCATATGCACAAACCTGAACCCTCACACGATGCTGGTAAGGATGAGAAATGGTGCAGCCACCAAGGAAAACAGTCTGGTGGTATCTTAAAAGCTTAAAACATAAATGTATTGCACAGCCTAGCAATTCAACTTCTGGGATTTAACCCAAATGAAAGCATGTGCATGAGCTTTGCGGCAACAGCATTCATAATAACCGAAAACAGATGAATGGTTAAACAATATGTGGCATATTCATACCACGGATGGTTATCCTGATAATTAAAATGAATGAGCTATTGCTACAACACGCTACAACAAAAACATATGCTACATGTACGAAGCCAGATACAAAAGCCTACACATTGTGTGATTCCACCTATCTGAAATGTCCAGAAAAGGCTAATTTATAAAGACTGAAAACATATCAATGGTGGCCTAAGGTTAAGTGATGGTGGAGACAAGAATTAACTGCAAATGAGCAAGAGGTTACACTTGGAGGGATGGAAATGTTTTCAAACTGATTTGTGGTGATTGTTGTACAAGTCTATGCATTTATTAAAAATAATTTGATTCTACATTTACAAAGGGTGGGCATTATAGTATATACGTTATACCTCAATAAAGTTGTTTGATAAAAAAAAAAACAAAATCTAACCTCTATGTATGTCAGTCAGTTCAATTGCTCAGTCATGTCCACCTCTTTGCAACCCCATGGATTGCAGCATACCAGGCTTCCCTGTCCATCATCAACTCCTGGAGTTTACTCAAACTCATGTCCATCGAGTTGGTGATGCCATCCAACCATCTCATCCTCTGTCATCTCCTTCTCCTTCTGCCTTCAATCTTTCCCAGAATTATGGTCTTTTCCATTGAGTCAGTTCTTCACATCAGGTGGCGAAAGTAACAGAGTTTCAGCTTCAGCATCAGTCCTTCCAATGAATATTCAGGACTGATCTCCTTTAGGATGGACTGGTTTGATTTCCTTGCTGTCAAAGGGACTCTCAAGAGTCTTCTCCAATACCACAATTCAAACCATCAATTCTTAAGCACTCAGCTTTCTTTTTAGTTCAATTCTCACATCCATACATTACTACTGGAAAAACCATAGCTTTGACTAGACAGACCATTGAGAGCAAAGTGATGTCTCTGTTTTTTTAATATGCTGTCTAGATTGGTCATAGCTTCTCTTCCAAGGAGCAAGCCTCTTTTAATTTCATGGCTGTATCACCATCTGCAGTGATTTTGGAGCCCAAAAAATAAAGTCTGTCACTGTTTCCACTGTTTCTCCATCTATTTGCCATGAAGTGATGGGACCGGATGCCATGATCTTAGTTTTCTTAATGTTGAGTTTTAAGCCAACTTTTTCACTCTCCTCTTTCACTTTCATCAAGAGGCTCTTTAGTTATTCTTCACTTTCTGCCATAAAGGTGGTGTCATCTGCATATCTGAGGTTATTGATATTTTTCCTGGCAATCTTAATTTCACCTTGTGCTTCATCTAGCCTGGCATTTCACATAATGTACTCTGTATAGAAGTTAAATAAACAGGGTGACATTATACAGCCTTAACATATTCCTTTCCCAATTTGGAACTAGTCTGTTGTTCCATGTCCGGTTCTAACTGTTTTTTCTTGACCTGCATATAGATTTCTCAGGAGGCAGGTCAGGTGGTCTGGTATTCCCATCTCTTGAAGAATTTTCCACAGCTTGTTGTGATCCACACAATCAAAGGCTTTGGCATAGTCAATAAAGCAGAAATAGATGTTTTTCTGGAACTCTCTTGCTTTTTCGACCATCCAGCGGATGTTGGAAATTTGATCTCTGGTTCCTCTGCCTTTTCTAAATCCAGCTTGAACATCCAGAATTTCACCATTTACGTTCTGTTGAAGCCTGACTTGGGGAATTTTGAGCATTACCTTGCTAGGGGGTGGGATGAGTGCAATTGTGTAGTAGTTTGAACATTCGTTGGCATTGCCTTTCTTTGGGATTGGAATGAAAACTGACCTTTTTCAGTCCTGTGGCCACTGCTGAGTTTTCCAAATTTGCTGGCATGGGAGTACAGCACTTTCCCAGCATCATCTTTTAGGATTTGAAATAGCTCAACTAGAATTCCATCACCTCCACTGGCTTTGTTCATAGTGATGCTTCCTAAGGCCCACTTGACTTTGCATTCCAGGATGTCTGGTTCTAGGTGAATGATCACACTATCATGGTTATCTTGGTCATGAAGATCTTTTTTGTATAGTTCTCTGTATTCTTGCCATCTCTCCTTAATATCTTCTGCTTCTGTTAGGTCCATACCATTTCTGTCCTTTATTGTGCCCATCTTTGCATGAAATGTTCCCTTGGTATCTCCAATTTTCTTGAAGAGAAACCATTCAATATCACAGTAATCCAAGTCTATGCCCCAACCAGTAATGCTGAAGAAACTGAAGCTGAATGGTTCTATGAAGACGTACAAGATCTTCTAGAACTAATACCAAAAAATATGTCCTTGTCATCATAGGGGGCTGGAATGCAAAAGTAGGAAGTCAAGAGATACCTGGAATAACAGGCAAATTTGGCCTTGGAGTACAGAATGAAGCAGGGCAAAGGCTAACAGAGTTTTGCCAAGAGAATGCACTGCTCATAGCAAACACCCTCTTCCAACAACACAAGAGAAGACTCTATACATGGATATCACCAGATGGTCAATACTGAAATCAGATTGATTATATTCTTTGCAGCCAAAGATGGATATAAACCATTCAATATCACAGTAATCCAAGTCTATGCCCCAACCAGTAATGCTGAAGAAACTGAAGCTGAATGGTTCTATGAAGACGTACAAGATCTTCTAGAACTAATACCAAAAAATATGTCCTTGTCATCATAGGGGGCTGGAATGCAAAAGTAGGAAGTCAAGAGATACCTGGAATAACAGGCAAATTTGGCCTTGGAGTACAGAATGAAGCAGGGCAAAGGCTAACAGAGTTTTGCCAAGAGAATGCACTGCTCATAGCAAACACCCTCTTCCAACAACACAAGAGAAGACTCTATACATGGATATCACCAGATGGTCAATACTGAAATCAGATTGATTATATTCTTTGCAGCCAAAGATGGATAAGCTCTATATAGTCAGCCAAAACAAGACCAGAAGCTGACTGTGGCTCAGATCATGAACTCCTTATTGCCTAATTCAGACTTAAATTGAAGAAAGTATGAAAAACCACTAGACCATTCAGGTATGACTTATATCAAATCCCTTACAATTATACAGTGGAAGTAACAAATAGATTCAAGGAATTAGATCTGATAAACAGAGTGCCTGAAGAACTATGGACAGAGGTTCATGACATTGTACAGGAGGCAGCAATAAAGACCATCCCAGGAAAAAGAAATGAAAAAAGGCAAAATGGTTGTCTGATGAGGCCTTACAAATAGCTGAGAAAAGAAGAGAAGCTAAAGGCAAAGGAAAACAGGAAAGATATACCCATTTAAATGCAGAGCTCCAAAGAATAGCAAGGACAGAGAAGAAAGCCTTCCTCAGTGATCAATGCAAAGAAATAAATGAAAACAATAGAATGGGAAAGACCAGAGATCTCTCTGTATGTGGTATGTCTCAAATATTATATTACATATACATATGTGTTTCAAAAATAGTAATACTCCAAAATATTAACAATGAAAAATTTTTGTGTGGATTATAGGTGATTTTGTTTTCTTTGTTATACTTATGTGCATTTTTCAAGTATTCTATAAAAAGAGTATACTCATTTTATAATTAGAAAAATAGAAAAGTTCTTAAGGAAGATAGGAACTCCACTAAAAGTAGTATCAGGAAACAACGTTAGTGTCAGGAAAAAATTTCCTCTAAAATACATTCTAGCATCTCCCAGCATTTGACATAAGTAACAAGTTCTATCTACATGTTGGTAGAATATCAATTATTATTTAAGGACCAGCTTGCCAGTAATGCCTCTTATCCCCACGGCAAAGTAAAATCTCTGCATGTGGTATCTGCCAGCCACCGTCCCAATCTCTCTTCCATCCCAAGACTGCACTCTTCCACCGGATCCAGTCCCACTGCCCTGCTCTGCTTCGTCCCGTCGGTCACTTCACACAGACCCTTCTGGATTTTAGGGCAGACTCAAAGAAAAACTCTGTGCATCGGCCCCCGCCCGCCCTCCGCTGCCCTTTCAGAGAGAGCTGGGGCGGGACGGAGACTCCGGCGCGGTTGGCAGGCCGTAATTATCAATAGTACATCCGGCTACTGAGGGAGGGAATCCGGAGACAGCTGACGGGCTGGGGAGGACAGCGGGGAGAGGACGGGGCCCGCTAGCTCGCCTCTGCGGATCTCTGCGTCCCGCACAGTGCTGCTGACCTCCGGCCAGAA
>SJXQ01003555.1:0-225690 GCA_006408695.1 Aepyceros melampus
TCCTGCCCACAGTAGTAGATATAATGATCATCTGAGTTAAATTCACCCATTCCAGTCCATTTTAGTTCACTGATTCCTAGAATGTCGACGTTCACTCTTGCTATCTCTTGTTTGACCACTTTCAATTTGCCTTGATTCATGGACCTGACATTCCAGGTTCCTATGCAATATTGCTCTTTACAGCATCGGACCTTGCTTCTATCACCAGTCACATCCACAGCTGGGTTTTGGTTTTGCTTCGGCTCCATCTCTTCATTCTTTCTGGAGTTATTTCTCCACTGATCTCCAGTAGCATATTGGGCACCTACTGACCTGGGGAGTTCCTCTTTCAGTATCCTACCATTTTGCCTTTTCATACTGTTCATGGGGTTCTCAAGGCAAGAATACTGAAGTGGTTTGCCATTCCCTTCTCCAGTGGACCACATTCTGTCAGACCTCTCCACCATGACCCGCCCATCTTAGGTTGCCCCGTGGGCGTGGCTTAGTTTCATTGAGTTAGACAAGGGTGTGGTCCTAGTGTGATTAGATTGACTAGTTTTCTGTGAGTATGGTTTCAGTGTATCTGTCCTCTGATTCCCTCTTGCAACACCTACCATCTTACTTGAGTTTCTACTGCCTTGGGCGTGGGGTATCTCTTCACGGCTGCTCCAGTAAAGTGTAGCTGCTGCTCCTTATCTTGGATGAGGGATATCTCCACATGTTACCCACAGAAAACATGATGTTCAAAGAAAAGAGTGAACACAGATTCCTCACCAGAAACAGTGCAGGTAAGAAAACAGTGGAGCAAAATCTTTAAAGCACTAAAAGAAAGAAAATTATTAACCTATATTTTATACCCAGTGAAAATAGTATTCAAAAGTTAAGGCAAAATAGGCTTTTAGAGACATAAAGTAGCTGAATGAATTTATCATGAACAGATCCATATTACAAAAAATGTTAAAGAATGTGCTTCAGGCGGAAGGTAAATGATACCAGATGGAACTACGGATCTACACAAGTAAGAGCACTGAAAGAGATGCTATGTTAGTAAATACATGACATTTTTATTATTCTTTATATATCTTTAAACAATAATAGGTGACTCCTAACAGGCAATGGCACCGCACTCCAGTATTCTTGCCTGGGAAATCCCATGGACGGAGGAGCCTCATAGGCTATAGTCCGTAGGGTCGCTAAGAGTCGGACACAACTGAGCAACTTCATTTTCACTTTCATGCATTGGAGAAGGAAATGGCAATCCACTCCAGTGTTCTTGCCTGGAGAATCCCAGGGACAGAGAAGCCTGGTGGGCTTCCATCTATGGGGTCGCAGAGTCGCACACGACTGATGCGACTTAGCAGCAGCAGCACCTAACAGGCATGGGGTTTCTTTTTGGAGTGATGAAAATGTTCTGAAATTAGATAATATTGAAGTTTGTACAAACTTATGAATATTCTAAAAACCAGAGTTGTAAGCCTTAAATGGTAAATTTTATTGTACGTGAACTACATCTCAATTTAAACAATTAATAAAAATTTTAAATAGTTGATTAAACAAAAGTTATAATGTATAGTAGGATTTATAAAATATGTAAAGGAAAAATACATGGCAATAATACATGCTAATTCTCCCTCAAACTGATCTATAGATTCAATAGATTGCCATTAAATTTTTCAGCAGGATATCTGTGAGGAAAAAGATAGATAAACTCTAAAATTTATATGAGGTGCAAAGGACCCAGAAGAGCCAAAACAACTTTGAAAAGGAAGAGCAAAGTTGGAGGACTATACACCTACCAAAATACAAAGATTTTATAATTGAAAATACCCACTATTGAAAAGAATATAGAGTAACAAAATGGTATTTTGGAGAGAATACATTGCATACCTTGTGATCCAGCAATTCCACTCCTTGTTCTATATCAACAGGAATACATGCACTTGTGCCCCAGGATGTATTTACAAACATGCTCAGAGCAGATTAGTTATTGCTAAACATAATAACCAAAATCTGGAAACAACCCAAGTATGTAGATTCATACAATGAATTTCAAGCAACCATGATAAAAGGCATGGATAAATCTCCAGCATAATGTTGACTGAAAGAGGTCAGACATTCCTCATGAATAATTCCATGAAGTTCAACAGTAGCTAAGTAATCCATGGTGTTTATAGATGCCTACTTATATGGAAACGTGTAGAGAACATCAAAAAGATCATTGCCTCCAGAACTAGAGGCTATTGGTTCTCTTTAGTGAGGAAGGAAGAAAAGGGAAGGAATGGGCCCCAGGAGAACTTCAAGGCATTGGCGATGCTCACTTGTTTAGGTAAGGGTTGCTGCTGCTGCTAAGTCACAGTTGTGTCCGACTCTGTGTGACCCCATAGACGGCAGCCCACCAGGCTCCCCTGTCCCTGGGATTCTCCAGGCAAGAACACTGGAGTGGGTTGCCATTTCCTTCTCCAATGCACGAAAGTGAAAAGTGAAAGTGAAGTCACTCAGTCGTGTCCGACTCTTAGCGACCCCATGGACTGCAGCCCACCAGGCTCCTCCGTCCATGGGATTTTCCAGGCAAGAGTGCCGGAGTGGGGTGCCATAGGTAAGGGTTACCTAGCATCAATTTTATAACAATTGTTTAAACTTTTACATTTTAAGCACATTTTCATAAGAAAGACATTTCAAAATAGAAATGCTTACGGTGAAAAATATACCTTTGTTTTTATGGTAGTGGAATTTGGGTTGTGACTATGTATTGAATTTGCTCTCTTTATTTCAAACAGATTAAAATATTTCACTTCATACAATTCTATAGTATGTGTGTTTTTAAGAAAAGATTATTATTCAAGACAATGCATTATTTTGCTGTTAAGGCAATAATTTGTGAACCTTAGGGAATGAAAGATTCTGGTATTTCTGAAAGTGAATAAAAGTGCATAAAATGATAGAAAATGGAACTTGAATCAATAAAGAAGAAATAACTCTTATTCTCAGCCAGTTTAAAACCTGTGGAAAAGTAGTGACAAAGAACAAACAATTCTTATGCCGCTTTCTTTACTCAATCAAATACACTTAAGCTCTCTCCAGGAGTATAATGTAAATATGAGTAATGGAATTGATTTTTTATCAAACATACAAGAATAAATCAGATGAGCTCTATTTCTTTCAAGGTATTCGTCTCAGGAAGTTAGACACTTTTTCCAATGAAGCTTTTATTAATGCAAACATTTTGGCATATCCCTTGGAAAACTGCCTTTAGAGTCTATGGCATTCTTTTAATAACCTCCAGGAGGTAAATTCACCTTTTGAGAATGAATTGAGAGAGTTATTTGGATCCATGCCTGATAAATAACATAAGTAAATTCACTCATTCAGAGTGTATTGATTTGATCCCAAAATTGAAATATAGCTCTAAAGGAATGGCACCAGCTTTAACAGAAATTCCCAAAGAAAAATTTTTTCCAAAAATCAATCTGAGCAATGACAGTATATTAAAATGTGCTTTGTATCTTAAGTAAGCACTTTGGAGACAAGTACCCTTTCCATTCACTTATTCAGCAAATGTTTATTGAAGTCCTTCTGTGCACCAAGCATGTTCCACAGATCCTCCTGGGATAGAGCAGAGAACACAGTGGAAAACACACACACACACACACACACAAACCTGTCCTCACAGTGGCTTATTTGAAAATATGCTTATTACTTTGGCCACCTGATAGGAAGAGCCAACTCATTGGAAAAGACCCTGATGCTGGGAAAGATTGAAGACATGAGGAGAAGGGGATGACAGAGGATGAGATGGTGGATGGCATCGCCAACTCAGTGAACATGAGTTTAAGCAAACTCCAGGAGATCGTGAAGGACAGGGAAGCCTGGAGTGCTTCAATTCATGGGATGGAAGAGTCAGACACGACTTAGCGACTGAACAACAACAATTTGCTGCATAATTTACAGTTGCACTTTTACCTTCTGAATTTGTGTATTTAATGATTATAACGAACATCGTCTTTAAGATATGGTTAGTATTCAGTAGGTCTTCTGATAGCAGTTTTGAATTTAAATCTCCTTGTCCAACACAACGCTATAAACATGCAGATGATAAATTTCCAAACTGCTTTGCCAGGGGAAAATCAAGAGTTGCTTATATTAAACTTCTGAACTTTTAGTAAAGAAATGAAGCAGATGATAAAAAAAATATATATATATATATGTTGGGATGGGGGTGGGGCTTGACAAGACTAATTTTAAAAATTCACTACTGCGTTCGTAAAATATAAGGATATGATAAGTTCGATCGAGCCAAGTAGGGAAAGTTTGGGCAAGGAGGTTTCCTGATTGTGTGCAACCTTGCTGCTGCTGCTGTTGCTAAGTCGCTTCAGTCGTGTCTAACTCTGTGCGACCCCATAGACAGCAGCCCAGCAGGCTCCCCCATCCCTGGGATTCTCCAGGCAAGAACACTGGAGTGGGTGTGTGCAACCTTACGGAGAGGATTTTCCAAGGTCCCCAGGGAAGAGAGCATCCCACTAGTCTAGTAGTTCGTAACTCAGAAGCTAAAAACCCGAAGGGCAACTGGGACAGGATAGCAGCAGTGGAAATGAGTGGCTCTACAGCTCAAGCTCTGAAGAAGCTGACAGACTAACCAAACTCTCGAGAACTGAAGTGGCAGAGTCTAGGGAGTCCCACCCCCAGCTCCACAGCCGCCGCCGCCAGCACCTCATCATTCTTAATCCAACCTGATCAGAAACCTCTTGTTCCATTTTTAAAGTGAATAGGAAAAGCTCTGCTGAAACACTCAAACGTCGTTGCCCCAGCCTCTCCGCAAAAAGGCTCAGTTTCGTTTACCAAGGTTATTAGCACTGTGTTTTAGCGAAATCTGCAGTGAGGAGGAAATCAGTTAAGAATCCGGAATCTCTGCAGGCTTCTTGAGCCCCAGGCCTTCGGGGTTCTCGCCCGCTGAGGCCGCGGGAGGAGCCGGGCGCACCGCCTCCGCCTCCTCTACGCTGGCGACGCGCCCAGCCTCGCGCTCGCATCCCCGCCGCGGCGTTCCGCTTCCCGTTTTCTAATCTAAGTGCGTTTTAATTAGCCTGCATCTCTTCTCCAGTTTGACTACAACGTTATGGGCTCCTTGCCCACCTGGCACACCCAGAGCCACATCCTTCCCCAGATCAAGCCCACCGGTTCAGTTCTTCAATCGTCCATGTATCTAAAGTGCTCGTGCATACTTGGCGGCTCCAGGGATTCTGTTTACATTTGCCTCTCTTTTCCGAGTCCAGCACCTTTGTGTTTTGTCCGGCATGATTTTATTTCTTGCCAACCAAGTCTCTTAAATATTTTCAATACCATTATTTGTTGGGGGGGGGGGGTGGTAACATGCCTGTATACCTAGAAAGCAAAAATATAATCTGTATGCCGAATTTGGAATTGATTTTAGATTCAAAACCAGAGGTTTGGAAAGGGGATGAGTTTTTCACACCTTATTGTTTTATTATTTTATTTGTTGAAGTTGTCTCTGTAACTTGCAGTTACAAATGTTATAATTTGTAATTTATTTATTTAATTAAAAACTAAAAATGCTTTCTTTCTAGAGGAAGAGAATCGAAGTTATGGGCAGGACCTGTCATGAACATTTGCCTCTCTTTTCCGAGTCCAGCACCTTTGTGTTTTGTCCGGCATGATTTTATTTCTTGCCAACCAAGTCTCTTAAATATTTTCAATACCATTATTTGTTGGGGGGGGGGGTGGTAACATGCCTGTATACCTAGAAAGCAAAAATATAATCTGTATGCCGAATTTGGAATTGATTTTAGATTCAAAACCAGAGGTTTGGAAAGGGGATGAGTTTTTCACACCTTATTGTTTTATTATTTTATTTGTTGAAGTTGTCTCTGTAACTTGCAGTTACAAATGTTATAATTTGTAATTTATTTATTTAATTAAAAACTAAAAATGCTTTCTTTCTAGAGGAAGAGAATCGAAGTTATGGGCAGGACCTGTCATGATCCAAAGGGCCTTCCCCTCCCGGAAAGCTCCTCCCTGCCTTCCCACAAGTCTCCTGAGAAACGCCCACTGACTGCTTCCCACCTGCCCCACAGGGCCTCCCACCCACACTCCAACAGAGCCCAGAAATGCAGCAGGCATGTTCTGGAGTGCAGAGGCCTGAGTTCTTGCTGAGCCTTGTCAGGAGAAAGACACACACACACAAAACACACACCAAAAAAACACACACACAGAGCTAGTCCCTTAAAAGCAGGAAACTGGTCTTTGGAGTAATAACCATCTTTCTTGGTTGGTACACTTCCCCCAATTCCTGGGACAGTAGATGCTCTACTGTGCCTGAGCAGTGAACTAATTGATTTCTGATGAAGGAACAAATGAATGGTGAAAGATTAGAGAACATGCAGCTCATTCCACTAATACGTATCTTATTAAGCACCTACTATGTGTATGGAGGCACTGTGCTAGTAGCAATCTTTGCCACTGAAGAGCTTACAGATTCACTGGGAAGCAGACACGTAGTAATATGTAGTTGAGTGTGTTTTGTTAAGTAGCCCGGATGCTTTCACAACACAGAAGGAAGGGTCTGGACTCAGACAGAGAGGGGAAAGCTGAAGGGAGCCATAAACTGAAGATCTAACAGCAGAACATGAAGTATAAGGCCAAGAAATGAGGACCAAGAAGAAAGGAAAGAGTTCTGCTTTCAGTTAGGCTGTTAAAGGTCTCATGACAAAGAAGGATGAGCTTTTTCCATGTGAGAATAGGGTAGCTGCTTGGTCCCTGGAAGCAGAGCACGTAAAGACACCACCTGTTGTAGGACCTGGTAAGTGTAATAAGGCACCATCTGGGCTGTTAACATCAATGCCTGAGCTGGCATGTGGATTGGAACAAGGAGGAACAAGGGGCACAATAAGAGCCCCTTATTGTGATTAATATGTGAGGCCCAAAAGACTCATGGCCCATCTATTCTCCACTGTGGGACCTTCACCGGATGCAAAGCTGTAGAACGCTGAGGACCTGTGGCTGAGCACAGAGACCTTCAGGGGAATGGAAAGCTGCAGGCAGAACTCAATGGTAAGGGGGAAGCTCAACAAACTCCGGGTGCTTAGATCTCAAGCTACTGGAGGAAGGAGCTGGAGTTCACTTGCAGAACCACCCAGAAACCACTGATAAACTGAACTGACATGTGTGCAACCCAGCCCTACTCATCTCAGTCAGGTGCACCAGAGAGATCACCCTCATCCTAGTGGTACAGATGGAGGGGCCACTGCTCTTCTGGGCAAATATTATCTACATCAGTCTTTCCTGTTTACACCCAGGAGCCAGCACATAATTTTTTTTAAATATAAGACAATCTGGAAAATGTGACCAATTTTTTGAAGTGGAGATATTAGTACCTCTCTCTGGGTAAAGACTCTTTTGACGAAACGTTAGTCTTTACCAGTCTCCTCTGAGTCCTCTTTTCAACTACCCTTTGCCTTTGGGTTCTGTCCTTGGCTCCTTTAGTCCAGATTTTAAAAAGAATCCTTTCAGGTCAGTTCAGTAAAAATTCCCCTCCTTTGACATCTGACAAAATTCCTCACAGCCCCCTATGGGTTTTAGTTTTCTCATCTTTAGCGTGAGCTGTTGGACCCCATGATTTTATCCCTGCTGCTGTGTCAGTGCACAACAGTAAACCTATAATAAAGAGAACATAAATTGAATTTCAGGAATGGGCCACTTTAAAAGGAAGGAAAACTTTTCAAATGTGAAAGCAATGTAGAGTTTTGGATACTACCAGAGCAAATAGTTTTAAAACTATACCTTCATTAACAGTTATGTATCAACAACAAAAAAAGGAATTTCTCAAAGTCTTACAGTTGACCTTTGAACAACGCCGGGGTTAAAGGCACGAATCACCATGCAGTTGAAAAATCCACGTATAACTTTCTAGTCGGCCCTCCATATCCATGGTTCCACATCTGTGAATTCAACCAAGAGCGGATCACATACTATTGCAGCATCTATTGGAAAAAAATCCCCATACAAGTGGACCCATGCAGTTCAAATCCCTGTTGTTCAAGGGTCAACTAAATTCTTTAAAAATAAAATTAACTCAAAGTTCTTAAAATACGTAGTCTTGCTGTAGTATGTGGTAATTAAAAATAAATTTCCCTTTAGCAAACAGAAATGCAAATATGGTAATCTTTGAATTACTCGCTGACAATTTTAACAAAACGACCAGGTCCACCTTCAGCTTTCAATTTGGATAAGGATGAGTGAAGACAACTCTGCCAGTGGCTTAAGTTTTTCTGTATAAAAATATGGACTAGGAAAAAAGAATGTGACTTGTCTAGTGAAATAAATAAATATTAGCCTTGAATATATACAGTAAAGGGAGATTTTTAGAAATCATTAATAGAAAGGTTGGGAAAACATAATAATATGAGTGCCTCTTTTGTGAAATTCTCTGTGTAATCTCAAAATTCTGGATAAAAAGAATTAGAGGTAGTCAGTCAATCATATACCCTGTAGGTGGGAAAGTAAATAAGACTGTTGTTCTGAAATGCAGTCTGGCAATTTATATCACCAGATATAGATCGCCAACCACCCTAAACATCTCTATATACATCATGTGAACCAGAAACTTTACATTTAAGAATTTCGCCTAAGGAAGTACATAATTGATAGAAAGATAGATAAATAGAGATCAGTGGATAAATAGATTATATAGACAATAGAAAATGTTTCACACAAGGTTCTTTAAAACAGTAAAAACTTGAGAGACAACCAAAAAGTCCAACAATAAGGAACTGGTTAAATGTATCTACAAATCATCAGGATTTTGATCTACATTATTGACATACACAGGCCTCACATATTAATCACAATAAGGGGCTCTTCAGTGGAAAAAAAATTAAGTGTAAATGTAATCTATGTAATCTAATTGAATGTAGAGCATTTCATTGTATTTCATTTTACCTCAAAAAAGAAAGAAAAAATATTGTACTTCAGTTTAAGATATGTTTAAACCGTTTAAAGACTTAAGTTACTAATATCTGCAGTAACTTAAATTACTAATATATTTAAAATGCTTCCAGAAAACACATGGATTGATAGATGAGCATAAAGACAGTTATATATTAAGATATATGTCAGAGCAATACAACAAAATCACAATTGTGAAGAAATAAACCTGTACAGTAGCAGTCCACTTTGGTTATGTATGTGTTTAAAATTATATAGCAATTCTGAGAGAAGAGATCAGTTTCAGGCAGGAATTCAGAGGCAGCAGCAAAGGTAAAACTAATACCTGGCTTTCCTTCTTAATGAATTGTGGGGACAGAAGTGGGGGTCCTAAGATAGCACTTAAATTGTTGTTAAGTCTCTAAGTCATGTCCAGCTCTTTGCAGCCCCATGGACTGCAGCATACCAGTCTTCCCTGTTCGTTTTTATCTCCAGAACTTTGCTCAAATTCATGGCCATTGCATTGATGATGCCATACAATCATCTCATCCTCTGCTGCCCACTTCTCCTTCTGCCTTCAATCTTTCCCAGCATCAGGGTCTTTCCAATGAGTCAGCTCTTCACATCAGATAGCCAAAGTATTCGAGCTTCAGCTTCAGTATCAGTTCTTTTAATGAATATTCAGGATTAATTTCCTTAGGATTAACTGGCTTGATCTCCTTTCTATCCAAGGGACTCTCAAGAGTGTTCAACAGTACAGTTCAAAGCAAGCATCAGTTGTTCAGTGCTCTGGCTTCCTTATGGTCCAACTCTCACATCCATACCTGACTACTGGAAAAACCATAGCTTTGACTATATGGACCTTTGTCAGCAAAGTTACATCTCTGCTTTTTAATATGCTGGCTAGGTTTGTCATAGCTTTCCTTCCAAGGAGCAAGTGTCTTAATTTTCTGGCTGCAGTCACCATCCACGGGTCCCCATGAGGAGCCCAAGAAAAGATCCACCGTTGTTTCTACTTGTTCCTCATCTATTTGCCTCGAAGTGATGGAACTGGATGCCATGATCTTAGTTTTTTGAATGTTAAGTTTTAAGCCAGTTTTTTCACTCTCCTCTTTTACCTTCATCAAGAGGCTCTTTAGTTCCTCTTCCTTTTCTGCCATTAGAGTATCATCTGCATATCTGATGTTGTTATTATTTTTCCCTGAAATCTTAATTCTCAGCTTGTGATTCATTGAGTCTGGTATTTTCCTTGATATACTCTGCATATAAGTTAAATAAGCAGGGTGGCAATATACAACCTTGATGTACACCTTTCCCAATTTTGATCCAGTCTGTGTTCCATGTCTAGTTCTAACTGTTGCTTCTTGACCTGCATACAGGTTTCTCAAGACACAGGCAAAGTAGTCTAGTAGTCCCACTTCTTTAAGAATTTTCCACAGTTTGAGTTCAGCAACCCCAGCACCCTTCTAGAGCCCTCCCAGCCGCAGGATACTCATTTGGGAGGTCACAGGACAGCTCTGTCCAAGTCCTCGTTTCACAGATAGAAACACTGAGTCCCTGTATGTTCCAAGGACTTAAGGGGAAGTAAAGACAGAGGCCACATGTCGCAGCTCTAGTGCGGTACTCTCCACATCACCCAGAACAAGTAATAAGACAGTTTTCTAGAGAGAAAGGAGGAGGAGAGCTCTGCATACGAGCTCAATAGAGCAATCCCTGTGGAAGACAGAAAAGGAAGTGGGCTTGGGAGACTTACTGGCAAGGATTTACCTTGAGGCTGATGAGTGCTATAGAATTGCCAGTCCTCAGGACTGAGCAACTTCACTTTCACTTTTCACTTTCATGCTTTGGAGAAGGAAATGGCAACCCACTCCAGTGTTCTTGCCTGGAGAATCCCAGGGATGGAGGAGCCTGGTGGGTTGCCATCTATGGGGTCGCACAGAGTCAGACACAAGTGAAGCGACTTAGCAGTAGCAACAGCGTGAGGAGCAAAGCCAGGTTGCCATCAGGAAACATTTCAGATAAGTGGTCCAGGGTGATTTCAAAAGGAGGGGAAACCAGTCTCCAGGATTGCAGTGGTGTGCTGTGGCTTATTTTCCAGCTTCCCCAGTAGCTTAGTTGGTAGAAATCCACCTGCAATGCAGGAGACCCTGGGTCAGAAAGATCTGCTGGAAAAAGGATGGGCTACCCACTCCAGTATTCCCAGGCTTTTCTAGTGGCTCAGCTGGTAAAGAATCCACCCACAGTGTAGGAGACCTCAGTTAGATTCCTGGGTTGGGAAGATCCCCTGGAGAAAGGAGAGGCTACCCACTCCAGTTTTCTGCCCTGGAGAATTCCATGGACTGTATAGTCCATGGAGCACATTTTCCAAAACGAAATAAATGCTCAGTTTCATACCTTAAAAATGTATATATATATATATATATATATATATATATATGTATGTATGTATAAGATCCAATTTTTCTCACATGTCTTTCTTTAAAAGTTGAGGTTACGAGAGTAGGGTGAAGAGAGTGAGCCTGTAATCCTAAATCAGAGCGTTGAGCGCTTATATCTGAAAGTATTTTCCTCTTTTTACTTCTCTATTTTTTGTATGTTTATACTATACATGTATATTTCTTTTAAATTGGGAAAATGAAATTATGGCAAAGACAGTCGGTTCCTTTCCAAATCGTCACCTCTTCTTCCTTGATAAAAGAACCCTCATATTTTATGTGGGTTCATTACTAGGCAAGCATAAGAGTCTTTAAACAGTCTCCCATTCACTTTAGTGTGGACTCAAGACTAAATTTTGAACCACAAATAAGTGAAAATGTCATATAGTACTTCTAGGAGGGAGCATGCCTTTCTAAGAATGGAAATAATACGTGGCAGAGAAGGAAACTGGATCTCTGACAATGTGGCACCACTCTCAAATCCTGGAACACTCACTTCTAGGATTCATGGGAGAAAAATAAAATGCATCTTGATTTAAGCCATTATTTTTCAGATCTTTTTTGCTCTCAGCTAAATGTATGTCTAACTCATATAAAAAGGTCCATTTTGAGAAAGTTTCAAAAATCATCAGAGCTCTTTGCAATCTGAACTCTTTGACATTTAGGCTTAAGAGCTCCAAATAAAATGATAATAGAAGAGCTCAGATCAAGATGGCAAAGTAGGAAGCTCCTCAGCTCACCTCTTCCCACAGACACACCAAAATCACAACTGCATATAGAACAACTCTTTCTGAGAACAACCTGGGGACAAACAGAACAGATTTTCTACAGCTAAGGATGCAAAGGCAATATCAAGACAGGTAAGCAGGGCAGACACACAACCTGGTAAGAACCAATAACCTTGGTGCAATGTTCAGTTCAGTTCAGTCGCTCAGTCATGTCCACATTTTGTGACCCCCACGGACTGCAAAACACCAGGCTTCCCTGTTCATCACCAACTCCTGGAGCTCGCTCAAACTCATGTCCATCTAGTCAGTGATGCCATTCAACCATGTCATCCTCTGTCGTCCCCTTCTCTTCCTGCCTTCAATCTTTCCCAGCATCAGGGTCTTTTCCAATGAGTCAGTCCATCACATCAGGTGGCCACAGTATTGGAGCTTCAGTTTCAGTATCAGTCCTTCCAATGAATATTCAGGACTGATTTCCTTTAGGATTGACTCCTTGCAGTTCAAAGGACTCTCAAGAGTCTTCTCCAACACCACAGTTCAAAAGCATCAGTTCTTCGGCACTCAGCTTTCTTTATGGTCCAACTCTCACATCCATACATGACTACTGGAAAAACCGTAGCTTTGACTAGATGCACTTTTGTTGGTAAAGTAATGCCTCTGCTTTTTAATATGCTGTCTAAGTTGGAAAATGCCAGGGACGGGGGAGCCTAGTGGGCTGCTGTCTGTGGGGTCACACAGAGTTGGACATGACTGAAGTTACTTAGCAGCAGCAGCAGCAGGTTGGTCATAGCTTTTCTTTCAAGGAGCAAACATCTTTAAATTTCATGGTTGCAGTCACTATCTGCAGTGATTTTGGAGGCCCAAAAAATTGTCTGTCACTGTTTCCACTGTTTCCCCATCTATTTGCCATGAAGTGATAACACTGGATGCCATGAACTTAGTTTTTTGAATGTTGAGTTTTAAGCCAGCTTTTTCACTCTCCTCTTTCACTTTCAAGAGGCTCTTCAGTTCCTCTTCACTTTCTGCCATAACGGTGGTATCATCTGCCTACCTGAGGTTATTGATATTTCTCCCAGCGATCTTGATTGCAACTTGTGCTTCATCAAGCCCAGTGCAATGTAGCAGGAGGAATTTCATGATGGCAGGAGGTCCACCCTGATGAGTGAGGGGTCTGAGCCCCATGAAGGCTCCCCAGTCTAGAGGACCTGCACCAGGAAGATGAACCCCCACAATATGTGCTTTGAAAACCAGTGGGGTTTACATCCAGGAGAGCCAAAGGGCTATGGGAAATGGAGACTCCACTTGTGAAGATCTTATGCACAAACTTATTCATTCCAAGTCCCAGCACCTAAATAGCAGCTTGAAAGGTGCCTAGGTCAGAAAAGGAGATTCAGTGGCTAATTTCAGGGTATGCACCACAGGGGCAGGGACTGGGTGGCACTTTCTCCAGGGATGGAACCACTAGAAGATGCCATTTCTGTCATTTTCCATCAGCCTAGCAAACACTTTGCACCTGCCCCATGCTTCCCCTAAACACCAGCACTGCCCACCCCAGCCACCTCAGTTGGCCCCTCTAAAGTAGCGCCCACCATGCCCCACCCTGAAGACAATGCCATCTAATACCAGGGCCACTTCAAAGCCAGTTTTGCTCTGGGAGGGCCAGCACCATACAGCAGCGTGCCCAAAAAAGTTGTGACCAGGCCTCATAGCCAGCCAGGATAGATAATAGCTCTACCCACAAGTCTGCCCATAGCAGTTCTGGCCAATCAAAACAACAAAAATGAAGGAAATCCAAAGAAAAGAGGGTAGTTTAAGGGGCTACTGGGTCAACACCAGGGATGTTAACATTCACACTATAGTGATCATAAAAGGAGAAGAGAGAGAAAGGAACAGAAAAGCTATTTGAAGAGATAATAGCTGCAAACTTTCCTCACCTGGCAAAGGAAACAGATATCCAAGTCTAGGAAGCACATAGAGTCCAAACAAGATGAACTCAAAGAAACCTACACCAAGATGCATTGTAATAAACTGTCAAAAGATAAAAAGAGACTATTAAAGGCAGAAGGAAAAAAAAATTACTTAATGCAAGGCAATTCCACAAAACTCTCAGCTGATTTTTCCAACAGAAACTTTACAGGCCAGAGTCATAATACATTCAAAGTGCTAAAAGGAAAAATCTTACAATCAAGAATACTGTACCACAAAATGATACTTGGCAAGTTTATCAGGTATCCCAGAAGAGTAAAAGCTAATGGAGTTATCAGTACTAACCTGGCCTTACCAGAAGTGTTGAAGGAACTTCTGAAGAGGCTGTAACTGGAAACCAGAATCTTATGAAAGAAAAAGTTTCACTGAAAAGGTAAACACATACTATAGATAGTGGATCACTCCTCAATAATGCCAGCAAGAAGGTTAAAAGACAGGAGTAGTAAAATCATCTGTATCTAAAATAATTAGTTAAGCAATACACAAAATAAAATGATACAAAATATGACAGAAAAAATACAAAACATGGGTGGGAAGGTAAAAATAGGGTGCTTTTAGAATGCATTCAAACTTAAGAAACCGTCAACCTAAAATAGACTGCTATATACATAGACTGTTATAAATAAAACTCATGATAACCATAAACTGAAAACATAACAGATAAACAAAAAGAGAGAGAGAGAAAGGAATACAAGCATAATACTAAGGAAAGTCATCAAATCACAAGATAGGTGAAGAAGAGAAGAAGAAAGGAACAGAGAGCTATAAAAACAAGCAAAAACAACAAAATGGCAGTAAGTACATACCTATCAATAATCACTTTAAATGTGAGTGAGCTAAGTGCTTCAAACAAAATAAATAGCTGAATGGATTAAATAAAGAAGATCCATAAATATCTGCATACGAGAGACCTACTTCAGACCTAAAGTTACCCACACATTGAAAGTGAAGGGATGAAAAAAGATATTCTACACAATGGGAACAAAAAGAAAATTAAAGTAGTAATACTTATATCAGATAAAATACTTTAAAATAGGATCTGTAACAAAAGACAAAGAAGGACATTACATTACAATAAATAAATTTGATCTGACAAGAGGATATAACACTTGTAAATAGCTGTGACTCAACATGTGCCTGAGTGCTAAGTCACTTTAGTTGTGTCCAACTCTGTGCAACCCGTGGACTGTAGCCCACCAGGCTCCTCTGTCCATGGGGTTCTCTAGGCAAGAATACTGGAGTGGGTTGCCATGTCCTCCTCTAAGGAATCTTCCCGACCCAGGGATCGAACTTGCTCTCTTAAGTCTCCTACATTGGCAGGTAGGCTCTATACCACTAGCATCACCTGGGAAGTCCAGAACTCAACATAGGTATACCTACATAAGAAAATATATCTAAAGCAAATATTAATAAACATAGAGGGAGATCTTGACAATCCCCTGCAATATAGTAGGGGACCTTAATGCCTCACTTACATTAATGAGTAAGTCATCAATACAAAAAAGTAATAAAGAAAATTTGTCCTTAAACAACACATTAGACCAGATGAATTTAATACAGATATAGAGAGCATTCTACCCTAAAACAGAAGAATACACTTTTTTTCAAATACACATGAAACATTCTCTAGGAGGAATACATATTAAGCCACAAAACAAGTCTCATAAATTTAAGAAGACTGAAATCTTAAAAAACATATTTTCAAACCACAAAGGTATGAAACTAGAAATCAACTACAAGAAGGAAAATGGAAAAAGAACAAACATATGGAAGCTAACAACATGCTTCTAAACAACCAATTGCACTGAAGAAATCAGCAAGGAAATTTAAAAATAGTTGGAGACAAGTGAAAATGGAAACAGTGTTCCAAAATCTATGGATACAGCAAAAGCAGTTGTCAGAGGGCAGTTTATGGCAATATAGGCCTACTTCAGAGAACATGGAAAATCTCAGATAAACAATCTAACCTTACACCTAAAGGAAATAGAGAAAGAAGAATAAACAAAGCCCAAAGTTAGTCAAAGAAGAGAAATACTAAATATCTGACTGCAAACAGAGACTTTAAAAAATTTAAAAGATCAATGGACTAAGAGTTGGTTCTTTGAAAAGATAAAACTGATAAACCTTTAGCCAGACTCATCAAGAAAATAAAAGAGAGGGTCCAAATACATAAAATAAAAAATGAAAGAAAAATTATTATAACTGATATCATAGAAATATGAAGGATCATAAGAGATTATTATAAACAACTACATGCAAACAAATTGGACAAGCTAAAGAAATGGATAAATTCCTAGAAACATAATTTTTAAGACTGATAAAGAAGAAATAGAAAATCTAAATAAACCAGTCACTAGAAATGAAACTGAATTAGTTATAAAAATGTCACAAATAATAAAATTCACTCACAGGTGAATTCTACCAAACATTTAAAAAAAAATGTTAACTCTTATCCTTCTTAAACTATCATTAACAAATTAAAGAGGATGGTTCCAAATTCATTTTAAATGGCCAGCATTACCCTGATACCAAAATCAGATAAAGACGTTACCAAAGAAAAGAGAAAATCACAAGACAGTATCCCTAGTGAATATAGATGCAAAAATTCTTAACAAAATGTTAGCCAACCAAATATAACATTACAATAAAAAGAGCATATACCTGGTCAAGTAAGATTTTTTTCTAGAGATCCATAGATGTTTCAAAATCCACAAATCAATGTGACACAGTACATTAACAAAAGAGAGGGGTAAAGATTATATGCAATAGAGGCAGAAAAAAGAACAGAGAACAGTGCAGAATGTAGAGAAGAGGATACAGTACATTGTAAAGAAGCTCTACCAAAAAGTGGTTTTCATCAATTAAAAGGATTTTCAACTTCGACAATAGAAAATCTTATAATCTGATTTAGAGGACAAAATGTTAAAACTATCTGCTCTACAAAATGACAACAGAAAGAATTTTGAAGTTTGTACACACGCAGCATTTCCACAGAGATCTGCTGCCCCAGCGTGAGGTGCTCAGTGCTTCTGTGTGTGTGAAGTGTGTGCAGGGCTGGGAATCAAGCCCAAGTATCAGGCAGACCCAATTCTGCTACTGCATTTCCACAGCTACTATTGGTATTAGCATCTCCCAAGAATGGAGCAAAGAGAATGAAAGCCTGGGTCACACAGTTGGAATATGTGATGGATCTAGCTAAAAAGACCAGCCAGGGACAGGAAAAGGTGAAAAGAAATAAGATCAGGACCAGGAAAGTACAAAACAAAGCCTAACAAAGAAGCCATATAAAGAGACTTAGTGAAAAAACGATATCAACAGGGCTGTGCTTCAAACTATGTGTCTGGACTATGACCTCCCAGACACATGAGTCCCTAATAAGAGCTGTGTTTGTGATGCAAACTGGCATGTCAGCCAGGAGGAGCAATTAGAAAAGCTACTGATCACCTGTTGGCTGCCAATTAGAAATAAAACAATCATAAGTAATGTTACCTTTGTATTTTGTCTGAATGGTATTTATATTGCTTTAGCTCAGAAGTCTAAACTCTAATTAAGGAATCCACTCTAAATATGGAGGTCACATATTAAGGGTTTCATAGTAAATAAACTTCAAAAACATTAAGCAAAATTAATCATTTTACTAAAAGACTTCTCAGAGCCTTCCCTATGCTAATGTACATGGCAATGACCAAGAGACTGCTGCTGCTGCTAAGTCGCTTCAGTCGTGTCCGACTCTGTGCGACCCCGTAGATGGCAGCCCACCAGGCTCCCCCGTCCCCGGGATTCTCCAGGCAAGAACACTGGAGTGGGTTGCCATTTCCTTCTCCAGACCAAGAGACAGATACAGTTAATTCCATTTTATCAGAGGACACTTTTTAAAGGAGAGCAGCATCTCAGTAGACAGTGTATCACAATTTAAATTTTGTGAAATACTTGTTTAAGAGTGTGAAGAAAAAATGCAAACTTTCTTCAGAGCTCACTCTGTGTAAAAATAATAATGATAATTTAAAATCATTATAAGTACCTGAAGATGCCTGTGCCTTGCAAACACATAGGTCAAAGGGCTTCTCAGAAGAAAAAGTACAAAACTTATCTTCTTATTGAAAATTGGAAAAAGATCTTGCTTAGGGGAAGTATTTGGTCAAATATTTAGAAACATCCTGTATTTATTAATAGATTCAATTTATAGGCAATAAATGAATGGTAAAGACATCTAAGAGACAAACAGAAATGTCTTATTGATAAGCTCAGACTCCAGAACATTTTTCTCCAGATGCGTGCATGGCTCCTTCCCTAACATTGGAAGGGATTTTTCTTGTCTACTATGGACACGACTGCGCGACTGAACTGAACTGAACTGATGGAACTCCAGTACCTCTCTAGCCACTTACCTTGCTTTCTGCTTTAGAGCACTTATCCGCCTACATAGTATATAACTGTGGCCAGGAATTTTATTTGTTCATCTCTGTATCCTGCATTCCTGGAGCAGAGCCTGTTACATTGTCAGTCAGTCAGTCAGTCAGTTCAGTCGCTCAGTCATATCCGACTCTTTGCAACCCCATGGACTGCAGCGCTCCAGGCTTCCCTGTCCATCACCAACTCCCCGCGCTTGCTCAAACTCATGTCCATCAAGTCGGTGAGGCCATCCAACCATCCCATCCTCTGCCATCCCCTTCTCCTCCTGACTTCAGTCTTTCCCAGCATCAGGGTCTTTTCCGCACATAAAAATAAATAGACAGCATATTAAAAAAGCAGAGACATTACTTTGCCAACAAAGGTCCGTCTGAGCTGAACTGAAAAATAAATCTTTAAAAGCAATAATAGAAGAAAATTTCTCCCCGTATTCTCAGTTAGAAAAATTGAAGGAATCAGGTTTGTCCATGGTCAAGCTCTCTAAAATTGTAAGAATTATATTTTAGGTTATTGTTTAGGTGGGATTTTACCTTTCAGTGATTGACTAACCAACATCCAGTGACAACATCACCTTTCTTTTGCAGTCAATGAGAGGTAAGATGATTCTGTTCTTTCATAAAAAGCAATGTTTCACATAGCAAGCTAACAAATATTCTCAAGACATAGAATAAGTACAAAAACTGCTGAAAATCATGATATTGTGTGACCTCTTGTCATGGACTGATTTGCGCTCCTTCCCACTCAATTCATGTCTTGAAGCCCTAACCCCCACTAAGACTGTATGTGGAGAAAGGACTTTTAAGGTGACAGTTAAGGTTAAGTGAGCCCATAAGGGTAGGATCCTAACCTAATAGGACTGATGTCCTTATAAGAGAAGGGAAAGCCCTCTCCCTCTGCACATGGGCACAAGAAAGGCCACATGATGATTCAGAGAAAAAGTGGCTGTCTGAAGACCAGGAAGATAAGCCCTACCAGAAATTAAACTTTGCTTGAACTTGAGCCTCCTGAAATGTAAGAAAACTAATTCTTACTGAGGGACTTCCCTCGTGGTCCAGTGGTTAAGAATCCACCTGGCAACGCAAGGGACTCAGGTTCAATCCCTAGTCAGGGAACTAATATCTCACATGCTCTGCAACTACCAAGTCACATGCTCTAGAGCCTGTGCACCAGAGCTGGAGAGTGCTGCAAGGAAAGACCCCACATGATGCAACAAAGATCCCACGTGCCGCAACTAAGACCCGCCACAGCCAAATATGTGCATGTATGTGTGTGTGTGTGCTCTCAGTTGTGTCCAACTCTCTGCAACCCCATGGACTGTAGCCCTCCAGGTTACTCTGCCCGTGGAATTTTCCAGGTAAGAATATTGGAGTGGTTTGCCATTTCCTACTCCAGGCGATCTTTCCAACAAAGGGACCAAACTCACATCTCTTGCATCTCCTGCATTGGCAAGGAAGGTTCTTTACCGCTAGAGCCACTTGGGAAGACAAAAAATAATATATATATATATATATACACACACACACATATATACAATTCCTATTGTTTAAGCTTTCCAGTCTGTGATATCTTATGGTAGCCCAAGCCAACCAATACCATCTCTTTTTTGTTGAAAATCATATACATTTTCCAGAGGGTACAAACAAAACAACCCAACCCCTGCAAATCAAAACTTTCCTCATAATGATTTGTCTAGGGGGTCCATTTTTTTCATGGATGAAGCAACATGTTACGTGGCAAGTGATTGAAAGTTTCAGGCAGTGAGGCAGGACTGTTTAAGGCAAGATTATTCTCAGCATCAACTGAAACCACCCATCGTGTCTGCACAGAAAAACTTCTGATAGACTGATACTTTGAAAGGGCATGTACCAAAGATAGGAAAAAGGGCAAGTGAGTAGCATCTGTAAGATGGACAGGAAAGTTAAATAGCACAGTGAGCTGAGGCTTAGGAGAAAATGCTAAGACAACACAAAGGTTAACCATGTTCGATAAATCAATAAAATGGAAGGGATACACCCACTTCTTGAGAAAGACTGTGTAATAGTAATAAATGACCGAGAAAGAAGAGAACACAAGCTCTTGACAGCGTCTGTCTTCACCAAAAAGAAAGGCATTCAGATTGGGGTAAAAATAATTATGGCTGAGAACAGCTAAGTAAATCATAATATTTTCATCTTTAGCATTTTAGGCAGCTACAAAAAATTATGTTTCTGAAGAGTTGTTAATGACATGGGAAAAAAACGCAGCACAAGATTGAGTGGAGAGGAAAGCAGGATACAAACTGAATCACAAATAATCTTGATTTATGAAAAAATAAAATCAGAGAAAATATGCCAGGTGATCATTTGCCAGAATAACACTGTTTGCCTCTGGTAAGATTACGGATATTTTTCTATGTTATATTTTTATGCACCTTCAAACAACAGACATTTGTCCTTTTATAAATCAGAACACAGAAGTAGAAAAGTAAAAAGAAACACAAAAGCAGGAGCCCAAGACATTTGAGGCGATTATTATAAAGCACCTTCAAGCCAGTATTATTGATAGATGAAGCCAAGATTTCAGGCCAGGAGTTGCAATGAGGGAATCAGTATCAGTGATACTTGAGGACTCACAAACATTAAGAAACCAGGGAGTTCTGGTTTTTAAAATTATAAGAATTTTAAACCCTTGGGCACAATATCACAGGAAAATTCTTGATCTGATCGCTTTGAAGTCCTGGAAAAGGTGATAGAAAAGGAACAGGCTTAGCTTTATTTTTCTTACCATTCACTAGACACGAGCTTTGGCCCATGACTGTTACCAAAACCCGCTGAAACAGACCCCAGCCCTGTGCTCTGGGGGTCCCAACACAGTCTACTTATCATTGATGGCATCTGAGGGTTAGGGTTAAGTTCACCATCTGCTATTTTAATTTTTTTTAATTTGGAGCCAGCATTTCTCCCAGAACTCCTCTCTGGCCTCACAGCATTCTGCAGTCGCCCTCTACTGGCTTCTTCCGGTCTCAACAGTGGTCTAGTTGCCCACTCGACTCCTTGGGTCCTAGCTGTATTTGATGTGGGCCGCTAAGAACCAGCCCTGACAATATAGCAGGATATTTTCCAATGTGTGCTTTTCATACTAGCCTGAAATACGTCCGTGACATTCTATGGCCAAGGATTTAAAATTTGAGAAACTCCCTTTTGGAATTCGTAATGTCCAGTCACATAGTAAAGGGTTTTGACAATACCTATAAGCGAGGCATCAGTATAAATGAACTGACAACTGCCAGACGTACAAGCTGGCTTTGGAAAAGGCAGAGGAACCAGAGATCAAGTTGTCAACATTCATTAGGTCCTAGAAAAATCAAAGGAATTCCAGAAAAACATCTACTTTCACTTTATTGATTATGTGAAGGCCTTTAACTGTGCGGATCACAACAAACTTCAGAAAACTCTTAAAGAGATGAGAATACCAGACCACTTTACTTGTCTCCTGAGAAACTTGTATGCAGGTCAAGAAGCAACAGTTAGAACCGGACATGGAACAGCGAACTGATTCCAAATTGGGAAAGTAGTATGACAAGGCTGTGCTGTCACCCTGCTTATCTAATTTGTATGCAGAGTACATCATTCAAAATGCCAGGTTGGATGAATCACAAGCTGGAATCAAGATTGCCAGGAGAAATGACAACAACCTCAGATATGCAGATGATACTCATATAATGGCAGAAAGGGAAAGGAACTAAACAGCCTCTTGATGAGGGTGAAAGAAGAGAGTGAAAAAGCTGGTTTAAAACTCACATTCAAAAACTGAGATCATGGCATCTGGTCCCATCATTTCATGGCAAATAGAAGGGGGAAAAGTGGAAGCCATGACAGACTTTATTTACTTGGGCTCCAAAATCACTGTGGATGGTAAGTTCATTCATGAATTAAAATATCCTGCTTCTTGGAAGGAAAGCTCTGACAAATCTAGACAGTGTATTAGAAAACAGAGATCACTTTGCCAGCAAAGGTCCATATATCAAAGCTATGGTTTTTCCAGTAGTCATGTATGGATGGAGAATTGAACGATAAAGAAGGCTGAGCGCCAAAGATTTGATGCTTTCAAACTGTGGTGCTGGAGAAGACTCTTGAGAGTCCCTTGAACAGCAAGGAGACCAAACCAGTCAATCCTAAAGGAAGGCAGAAGGAGAAAGGGATGACACAGGATGATATGGTTGGAGGGCATCATCAACTCAGTGGACATGAGTTTGAGCAAAATCCAGGAGATAATGAAGGACAGGGAAGCCTGGCATGCTGCAGTCCATGGGATCGTGAAGAATCGGACACAACTGAGTAACTGAACAACAGCTTATTCATCACTTCTTCAGGAGCACCTCCTTGATCAGATCATATTATCCTCATAAGAAATACCCTGCCCTCTTATGGTACCATGTGCTTCTCCACAAAGTACCTATCACAAGTACCATTTTATGTGTATTTATTCTGAACACATAATTAATGTCTGTTGTCTCCCTCACTAATACAAATATACAGTAATTTACCATGTTTTACATGCTTCTTTAAATGTTTCACATTTCTTTCCAATTTAATCCTCACCACAACCCAACCAATCATAAAGGTTTAGAGGTACAATTATTATTCCCATTTTATAAATGACGAAACTGAGGTATAAAATAGTCGAGGAACTTGACCAAGATTCCATAGATAATAAGGGAGAGACTGGAACTTAAGTCCAAGCATCCTGATTCCGAACTGGATGAGAATAACTTAATTCTTGGACACAAAAGCCAATGAGAGAATAAACAGTATCTGACTGCCCACCACTGTATCCTGAGTCCAAAGCACATAAAATATTTTGCTAAATCTTTGAATGAATAAACATAATTCAAGAATAAGATTCAAATATTTCAGAAATACGTAACATAAAAAGTAAAAGTTGTCCATAATCCCCATAATCCTGCCACCACCTCTTCCAAAGAAAACAGTCTTTAGCAGTTTTCTAACTGTCCTTTATAACATGAAACTTATTGGACAGTGTCATACACTTTACATAAGTGGCTTAGTCCATGAATTTTTGCATCTCATGAGAATAACTTTTTTCCCCGCTTCAGGACATTGCCACTACACTTGCACATTGTTTGCTCACATTCCTTTCCTACACCACCACAAACACTCATGTTTATTCATATTAATAGATGATAGATAAGCACATATTTACCACAAAGCAAAAAACAACATTATCCACAATATATATATGATCATGATAAAGAACTATAGACTGAATAAGAATACAGATAGAATCAAGACTGAATAAGTAATAATAAAACTCAGAAATGAATAATCAATAAATGGTAAAACTGGGGACGGGACCATCACAGCATGCCACAAAGCTCTGTCCCTGTCTCTGAACTGTTCAACACTGCTAATCACAATTTCAATGAAAACAGAAAACGTACTGATCATTTCTGAAGATAACACTAACCTGGTAGAGGGAGATAATATTTCAGATGACAAAATCAGTCTTTAAAATTTTTCCAGCGGATGGAAATAATGATACAAAACCAAGATTAAATTTAGTAGGATTAAAGTCTGAAATTAAGTTCTGAAACTCAATAATATAAATTTAGAATGGGGGATTCACTTTCTTCTTGCAGAAAAAAAAAAAGCCTAGATGCAGCCAAAGAATGATTAAACAAATCACATGTGCAGCAGATGTGAATGTCAGTCACCAAACTTAAATGTGCAAGAAATGTCTGTTTTCTATAACTCAGTTTAACTTCTATCTTGGTAACCTCAATCTGCCAACCAGAGAATTTCATTTCATTCATTCTTGAGATTCCTCACCACGCCAGGAACTTTCAAGGAATCTATAGTGGTGAGACATGGAAATAGGGTGGCTCCACCTGTCACCTCTCATCCACCTGCACAGCTTGCATGGACCCAGGAGCCCCACTGTTCAATGGCACTGTTGGACCATCAGCTCTTTGTAAAGACTGGGAGTTCTGTACCTGAGCTTTCTCTATTCCCCACCTCCCTGGCTCTGCTGTCTGGAAGTAGGGTGGGAGCCCCACTACTGAGGAACACATACTTCTTTCTCCTCTCCTTCCTATTCTCTAACCTCCTTTTTGGTCATAGGAAATCCTACCCGCAGAGGCACTTTCTTTCTTCTCCTTAGCAAATCTCCTTGGCCCTTACACCACCTCAATCAACATTCTAAGTTCCACCGTGGGTTTAGGCTTAGAGAAGAAAATACAGAAGTCGACATACATGGCTTCTATTACACTTTCTGCCTTGACATATCCCTCCCCTGAGGCACAAGGGGAGTGCAGGCTATTTGCCTGAATTGGAGGAAAACACTTGGGGAAATACAAAAAGAAACAAATCAATAACTTGAAAATGCAGCCATAGAGATAATAAAGTACTATTACATGGCATTAAGAGCAACTACATAGGCTCTAAAATTAGAAGAACATGTGTCCATGAAATAATATTAAGTGATGAAGATACATAAAAATGATTTCAATATAGAAATATACATTTTTATAAGAATCAGGACCTAATTTGAAATGATATAAACTGAAGCAATACTTTTACATAAGATTAATTGCACAATAACTTTTGAGAGAATAAACCACATCAAAATAATGCAAAACAAAATTTTTTAATAATTTAATTATTAAAAACTCAATTTGATATAATATATGCAAAATGTGAATTTTTTTTTAAGGAAGGCTGATACAGTATTGAAGGGTATAGCATTAACTGTTAGGTGTCTAATAAAATCCATTCTTCCCTTCCTCCATTGCAGTAGAGTTATAAGTCACATGGCTGCCAACCAGACTACATGCCTCAGCCTTTGTAGATGGTATAGCCATATGCCTTTCTTGCCATCGGAACCTAACTGGAAGCCCACAGTGACTCTGTCTTCCTGCTGTCATTTCCTGTCTGTCTGCTCAGAACCTATACATGGCTGCTAACCCAGCTTCTTGGAATATTCACTTTTGATTATTAAATATAAGAGAAATAAGCTTCTTTGTCCTTTAACTTACTGATTTTCTGGATCTTTCTGTTTCTTTAACTTTAGCCTACACAAATAAATATAATGTATATGTAAGTCTAGAGTCTTACATTTAACTCAGCTGATTATATATCACTGCACCTTTCCAGTAGTCAAATCTGTTCCATCAGTATCCTGAAGAAATGAGTTCAATTCTGGGTGAAACATTTTAAAAGAGATTATAACAAACAAGGGCTTCCCAAGTGGTGCAGTGGTAAAGAATCTCGCTGCCAATGCAGGAGACACAGGAAACACGGGTTGGATACCTGGGTTGGGAAGATCACCTGGAGGAGGTAATGGCAACCCACTCCAGGATTCTTACCTGAAAAATTCCACGGGCGGAGGAGCCTGGTGGGTCGATGGGGTCTCAGAAGAGTCAGACACAACTAAGCACGCACATCAATCAAAAGCATGACCCAAAGGGAAAGATTAGAATGGTAGCAGAAGAGGACAGAAAAAAACATGGTTAAGGCAAACATTTATTTAAGTCCAGTAACAACCACTTTGCAAGGCATTCTACTTACAATATGCCATTCAATTTTGGGAGATAGTATTGAACCTGGAGCAGGAGGTAACATCTTCAAAAATTTGAAAGGCCATTTTAAGGAATAAAATTTCTCTCTCTTTTTAAATCTCTTTGTGTCCTTTTCATTATGCATGTCTATATTCTCACTGTTCAGTTCAGTTCAGTCGCTCAGTCGTGTCCAACTCTTTGCGACCCCATGAATCGCAGCACGCCAGGCCTCCCTGTCCATCACCAACTCCCGGAGTTCACTCAGACTCACGTCCATTGAGTCCATGATGCCATCCAGCCATCTCATCCTCTGTCGTCCCTTTCTCCTCCTGTCCCCAATTCCTCCCAGCATCAGGGTCTTTTCCAATGAGTCAACTCTTCACATGAGGTGGCCAAAGTACTGGAGCTTCAGTTTCAGCATCATTCCTTCCAAAGAAATCCCAGGGCCGATCTCCTTCAGAATGGACTGGTTGGATCTCCTTGCAGTCCAAGGGACTCTCAAGAGTCTTCTCCAATACCACAGTTCAAGAGCATCACTCTAGTACATTCTAAAAATATAGAAGGACACAGAGATACCGTGGTAGTCCTTGTTCATCCCTTGTCTGTCTCTCCAACTCCCCTTCTCCAGAGTAATCCATGTTAACAGCTGCAGGTATCCAGTCACAGGTTCATTATTTGCATTTTCATGTAAAAACCAAGCAGTTCAGATGCTATGACCTCCAGGAATCCTTCCTTGACCAGAGCTCTGCCCTCAAAATGAGCTAAGGAAGCTTCTCCTGCATTGCCACTGCACCGGCACCACTCTCTATCCTTGGCTTCAACATGATGCTTTATCTACTTACTTGCCCATTAGACTGTGTGTTCTCTGAGGACAAGAAGACTTTTATTATCTGGATAAATGCATGGAGATTACATAGCAAGTTTAATAAATATTTGTCAAACTGAATGAAAGTGAAGTTAAAGAAAAGCAGCTTTTGTTCAATAAAGCCAAAATCAGAGACTTAAGCAAGAACTGTTCAAAGTAGAACCATTTGCTTGTGAATTCATCATATTTGAAGTCAGAGTTTTCAGTTGAAGAGTTTCTTACATTATGAGGGAATTTGACACTCCGTGACCAATATCTCTTAACTCCAAAATTTTAATCCCCGATAAGCCTCTATATACTTAAAACATTTTTCATGTGTTTTTCAGAGAGCTGTAAGGGAGGATAAAAAATACAATGTTCTCACCTTCAGTTAATGATTCTCTCTGAGTCATTCTTCATGATTCTAAGAAGATACTAGAAATTAGACCTCTCATGAAAACAGTAAAATGTCTATATTCCATTTTCCCTAAATGATTTAACCACAGTTTCCTCTCCTCTCCAGTAGAAAAGAATACAATTACCTTCTGTGTACATGCTGTCACTTCAGTTGTGTCTGACTCTTGGCAACCCCGTGGACTGTAGTCTGCCAGGCTCCTCTGTCCATAGGATTCTCCAGGCAAGAATACTGGAGTGAGTTGCCGTGCCCTCCTCCAGGGGATCTTCCCAACCCAGGGATGGAACCCACTTCTCTTATGTCTCCTGCATTGGCAGGAGGGTTCCTTACCAGTACACCACCAGGGCAGCCCAATTACCCAGTAGAATTTTTTTAAACATTATTCTTGTGTGTAGAAAAATACTTTTTCTACTTACCAAATTATTAAATGTTGACAGTTTTATTTTTCTAACAAGAGTATTTCACAAGGAACTGCATATTCATAAAAGCAATATCTAAGCTGAAACATCATCATTTTTCTTCTCTTAAGAGTAAAAGGAAACCAGCTTATATTTAATTTAATGGACTCTTTTCCCTGTTTACTCTACTCTTTCACTTCTCCTCCTAGATCTATTATTCCCATTAAATTTTCACAATATCTATTAACTCAATGAAAAGAATTCTGTGTGGTATTCAGGATAGAAGGAAGGCATTTCTTTTTGTTATCATAAGAAATATTCTGGCAAATTTTTTTTTTCTTTTTCCTCTGGACCTTTCATTTGCTCTCTTTCAGGATTTTCAGAATTATTCCACTGTTATCAATATCTCCTTAAGGCCAAATGAATTGCTTTGAGTTTATCTCCAACCTTTAGTATTACTTTCAAATTATTGACTGTCTAATTAAAGAAGTTTTTTTTCATAAATAACATTTTTAAACTGCACCACAGAATAGCCAAACACCTGCTGTTCCCTCCTCCATCTTTTCTGGCAGATTCTCCTGAAACAGCTTTAGCTGAACCATGAACACTGTTGCTGTGTTGCTAAGATGAAAGCGAAATTCCATGTGTGAAGCCTAAATTGAAATCACAGAAGGCAGGATTCACACTGCTAATTGTTGCTTAGCAATAAAATGTGCAAAACGTGCTAATGGAACAGTGACATCAGGAACCAGAGGCATCTGTATGGGCTCCAGCAGTAAATCAGGGAATTGGCCAAGTTAACAGCGAGAAAAGGGATCCATCCGTTAGGAACCGGGAGGCTTTCTGCCCTCTTTCCTCCCTACTGCTTTGTTGAAAACGAAGTCCCTTTATCCATTAGATACTCCTGATGTGGTACTCCAAGACTGTGTGGAAATAGATACTCAGAGACTCCTGGTATTTAAAAGAGTCCCTGGTGGATTCGCACATATCTATAAGAATAGATATTGTTTTCTTTCCCCTGTTAAACAAAAAGATTCTCAGTGAGGACAGATGTTCAAATCCCAGTTTAGAAGTTTGCTAAGGGAGCAGAGCGCGATCAGCAGCGTCTATGGCAGTCAGCCTCATCCACGTGCTCCTCTGCAGGGGACTGTGCCTCCAGGATTGAGGCGGTGCCTGAAAAGTCAAAACAGAGAGCCCACAGGGCGCAGGAACAGACTGGTCTGGGGTCTTAACCTGACAACTGACTCCGGCTTCTCTTGGTATTGTGTTCTGTTGTGGTTTTGTTCTACTTTCGTTTGTTTCTGAGAGGGTTTCTGAGATTAAAAATTCCACGTTGCCCTAAAAGGAATCTGAGTTTACCCTATTATCTCTGAACTCTGTGGTGACATTTAAATGAACAGTATTATGGTCAGGCAGGGGCAGGGATGTTTAGGGATTAAATAGAATCTCAATCCATATTAAACAAATGTTAAGAAAATATCATACAAAAAAAAAAAAAAAAGCTTTCAGAGAGAGCTAAAGATCCTGTATACCACAAGGCAATTGTTAAACAACAATATATTGATAAGACACAAGCTGTCTTCCTTAGTGTCTCTCTCAGGAAATCTTTACGAGTGTATAAAAGTGTCCTGCTCTTTCCTGGATGGTTTGGGCTGCACAAATATTGGCCTCTAATTTGTCAACAGACAAATGGCATAAATCAATTAGTGACATACAAGAGATTACAACATAAAAGCCAAAGATCTGAAAACTAACACTGAAAACATTTATTTTGTGGAGTTACCTTCTTTAATGATAATCTGCTGTTCTCTAGACTGGTGGATGGAAAAATCCAGTTACTTAGCACCTAAGGGATAGTTTAATAGTTTTAAAAACTATTTTATTGGTATAGAATTTATAAAGTGCACAAACTGTATTAGTATATAGCTCAGTGAAATTTTCACTTATGTAATAATGTTGTTGTTCAGTTGCTAAGTTATATCGATTCTTTATGACCCCATGGACTCCAGCACACCAGGCTTCCCTGTCCATCATCTCCCAGATTTTTCTCAAATTCATGTCCATTGAGTTGGTGATGTCACCCAACCATCTCATCCTCTGTCGTCCCCTTCTCCTCCTGCTTTCAGTCTTTTCCAGCATCAGAGTCTTTTCCGATGAATCAACTCTTCGCATCAGGTGGCCAAAGTATTGGAGCTTCAGCTCCAGCATTGGACTTTCCAATGAATAATCAGGGTTGATTTCCTTTAGGACTGACTGGTTGATCTCCTTGCTGTCCAAGGGACTCTCAAGAGTCTTCACCAGCACCACAGTTCAAAATCTAGAGTATATCTATGTAAATATCACACGTATCAAGATACAGGCAGTTCCAATACCCAAGAATGCTACCTCAATCAATACTGCCCCAAAGGTAACCATCGTTCCTATTTCCACCACAATAAATTAGTTTAGCCTTTATTTAAACTTCATATAAATGAAGTCATAGAGTACGCTACCCTTTGGTGCCTGGCTTCTTTCTCTCCACATTGCATGCAAACATTCTCGTAACTGTCTTTTGGCAGACATAAGCACAGATTTATGTTAGGCATAAACCAAAAAGTGGAATTGCTAAGTAGGTATCTGTTTAGCCTTGGCAGATTCTACCAGTTTTTCAAGTACAGTAAGTCTCCTATGTATGAAACTTCAAATTGTGAACTTGCAAAGACACAGACATGCTACTACTCAGATATCACTGAATCTTTTTTTCAATAGGGTAGGCAGAATTTGAATCCAGTAAGGAACCAAAATCTATGCCATCAATATCAGGCATGAGTGAAATTGCAGCCTGCCCTCCATCTCCTATTGCTGACTATCCTTCAGCTCTACCATCTCCCACCTCCTCTCCCTCATCCAGGCAGTAATTCTTCTTGTGTGTTCACTAGATGCCCATTTTACAGTACTACTGTACTTTTCAAAGTATTGTACTGTAAGATTAATTTTTTTACTTATTATATATTGTTTGTGTGAAATTATAAATCTATAACAGTACAGTATGTATAGCTGTTTGTGGGTACCTAGGTTAACTTTGTCAGACTTATGAACAAACTGGACTTACAAATGCAATCTTGGAACAGAACTCTTCGTATGTAAAGGACTTACTGTATTTGTACCAACCTGCACTCACTAGAGATAGAGTTTCACATACCTTACATACGTGCCAACATTGGGTATTGTTGATCTTTTAATTGTAGCTATATTGGTGAGGTATTGTGGCTTTAATTTGCAACTCTCTAATGATCAGTGTTTCCACTATTTCCCCATTTATTTGCCATGAAGTGGCATATTTTTCTGGGCTCCAAAATCACTGCAGATGGTGATTGCAGCCATGAAATTAAAAGACACTTACTCCTCGGAAGGAAAGTATGACTAACCTAGACAGCATATTAAAAAGCAGAGACATTACTTTGCCAACGAAGGTCCGTCTAGTCAAGGCTATGGTTTTTCCAGTGGTCATGTATGGATATGGAGTAGGTTGCCTTTGCCTTCTCTGATGAATATGAGAGTTGGACTATAAAGAAAGCTGAGCACTGAAGAATTGATGCTTTTGAACTGTGGTGTTGAAGAAGACTCTCGAGAGTCCCTTGGACTGCAAGGTGACCCAACCAGTCCATCCTAAAGAAGACCAGTCCTGAGTGTTCATTGGAAGAATTGATGCTGAAGCTGAAGCTCCAATATTTTGGCCACCTCATGCGAAGAGTTGACTCATTGGAAAAGACCCTGATGCTGGGAAAGATTGAGGGCAGGAGAAGAAGGGGACGACCGAGGATGAGATGGTGGGATGGCATCACCGACTCCATGGACATGGGTTTGGGTGGACTCTGGGAGTTGGTGATGTACAGGGAGGCCTGTGGTTCATGGGGTCACAGAGTTGGACGACTGAGCGACTGAACTGAACTGAATGATCAGTGATGTTAAAGACTTTTTTAAAAGCTCATGACTATTTGAATATCCTCTTTCATAAATAAAGTTCAGCAGATATGTTTGAGATGGCTGAAGTTTCAAATGATCAGGATGGAGTTTTGATCTTGTAAGCCTCCAACATGTTACCTATGTCCTGATTAGCTAATGATGCTGAGGCCATGACTTTTGTAAGAGAGGAAGCCTCAAGAGTGAGCTTCCTGTCACTGGAGCTCTTTAAGCAGAGACTGAACACCAGAAATGTGTAGAGAACTATAAATCCAGATGAAAGGTGAAATCTAAATGCACCTTCCAACACTGATAAATGCTACAGGAATTCAACTGTTGGTAGATCAGTAAGAACTGGAGGGCAGAGGGTGGAAGTCAGAGAAAGAAGTCTTTAATTTTTGAGTATCTATTGTGCTCCAAGGGCTACGTGAAGTCTTTCCATCCATTAATTCATTTAATTCTCACAACAACTGTATAAGATACTGTAAGGAAAAACCTCTCCATTTTTTCTTTCTATATACAACAGTCACATTTCAGGTCACCAGATATGGGCAGGGAGGGAAGGGATAGTGGCCACATTGACCAATTCTCAGATACCAGCAGGGTGTCCTACAATTCAGTTCTGACCCTCTGTTAAGGGTCAGATCCCATAAGTTAAGGGTTCAGTCTCATAAACTGTCTCCACTTAAGATGCCAGGGGCAAGTCCCAAGGTGTCACCTGTACTTCTAATCAACCAGCTATAAACTGGAATTCCCATGACCCTCTCCTTGGGTTATATAGCTTGCCAGCTTGGCTCACAGAATTGAGGGAAACACTTTCTTATGTTCACCAGTTTATTATAAAGGATATAGATGAACAGTCAAATGAATAAATGGCAAGTTCTGGAAGGGTCCCGAGAACAGTGGCTTCTGTCTGCCTGGAGTTGTGGTGACACCCTCCCAGCACTTTATTGTGTTCTCCAACTCAGAAGCTCTCTAAATCTCCTCAATTTTTATGAAGTCTTCATATTTAGGCATGACTGATAATCCTTGGCCACTGGTGATTAACTCAACCTTCAGACCTTCTGTCCTTCCCAGAAGCAGAGGAGTTGGCCGAAAGTTCCAACCTCTAATTACATGGTTGTCCCTCCTAACATCCAGCCCCCCTCTTGAGGTATCATAAGAGCCCTCAGCCACCTTTTGTATGCTATGTCACTATCATACAAAAAGACACTCACCACTTTCAAGATTCCAAGAGGTTTAGGAACTGTGTGCCTGGAAATGGGGGCAGAGACCAAATATATAATCTCTTACTATGTGACAAATATTTAATATCTTTATTAATTATCTGATATTCAACTTCCCTCATGGTACAGATGATAAAGAATTTGCCTGCAATGCAGATGACCCATATTTGATCCCTGGGTCAGGAAGATCCTTGCAAAAGGGAATGGCTACCCTCTCCAGTATTCTTACCTGGAAAATCCAAAGAACAGAGGAATCTGGCAGGCTACAGTCCATGGGGTCGTGAAGAGTCAGACATGATTGAGCAACTAGCACTTTCACACTTATTAGTTATCTATTGCACTGAATATCTACTTATTAGTACTGTATAACAGTATTACCATAAACTTAGCAGCCTAAAACAACACACATGTACCGTCTCATAGTTTCATGGGTCAAGGGTCTGGGCCAGGCTTAGCCAGGTCCTCTGCACTCATGGTATGGGCCAGGACTGACATCTGAGGTTTGACTGGGAAGGATCGGCTTCCAGGATCACATGATCATTGATAACATTCAGTTCCTTGCAAGCTGTTAGGCTGCAGACCTCAGTTTCTCACTGGCTATCAACCACTCTCAGTTTCTTGCTGCACAACCCTCTTCATATAGCAACTCACAACATGGCAGCTTGCTTCTTCAAAGTTAGCAGGGAAGAGATTTTCCTAGCAAGACAGATGTTCCAATCATATGAAACATAATCATAGATATGTAAGCATGTATATCTGTATAAGCTGTATTCTATTGGTTAGGAGCAAGTCATAGGTCCTGCCCACATTCATAAGGAGAGAATTACATATGAATACCAACACCAGTAGCAGGGATCATAGGAGTCACTTTTAAAATGTATCTACTACCCAAGTATCATTATCTCTTTTTACAAATGAAAAATAAACTAAGAAAGGTAAAATAAATCATCAGTCAGTAGCTAAGCCAAATTTTGAACACAAATGTCTTTAAACCCAGGGTTTGCCTTCTTAACCACTGTAATGCCAGGGAAAGTTTCAAAGGAGATGCAGAACTAGAGCCTGACTGGCTTATTCTGAATAAGCTTAGAGAACAAATGGGTTGGGGAACCAACATGAGCAAGGAGCCAGGAAAGAATAGGAGTGCTACAGGAGAGGAAGAAGATGGCCCCATCATAATCAACCTTCTTTGGGTGTATGAAGAGCTAAAGTAGCGCTAGTTTAGAAGGTCAGAGATGCCTTGATCTAAGGCAGTACTCAACAGGGAATTATTATCGGTATTTAAGAAGAAGTTTTTCAAGTATTAAGATTAAACAAATATCACAGTCTCATTCTAATCAATATTCTTAGAAAATAAACCTTGATGTTAGCCAAAGTGGACCTCCTTTTGTACTTGACAATGCCTTTTAAAACATGGCTATAAATGATTTAAACAAATAAAGACTGACTATTAAGTTAAAGATATTTCTTACAGGAGCATCTTCAGTTAGATCTAAATGGAAGAAGGCTCTTACAGTTATCGTGGCTGATTCATGTCGATGTGTAGCAAAACGAATACAGTATTGTAAAGCAAAACAAACTAAAAAAATAAAAATTAATTAAAAAAAAGAAAAAAAAAGAATCTGTTTTTAGGAGGTCTTTACCATGTTCAAAGAGTCGGGCACGACTGAGCGACTGAACTGAACTGAACTACCATGTTCCCCAAGTCATAAATCCTAGAATGTGTGCTCTTGGATGCTCTTCTTACAAGTGGGCTGTGAGACAGGATATGGTGGAAATCAGCTGCCCTTTAAGCACCACCAGATATAGACCAGTGTGACTCTCTAGTGCTCTTATGGAATGAAATGGAGGGAAAATACGGGGTTTGAGAAAAGAAGTTTGTACTAAAGAGTCACTGGAAATAATGAAGTATTTCCTCCCTCCAACCTCATATTACTACTTGCTTTCACTCCTTACTTTCATGGCTCCCAAGTTAATAAATATCACCATAATGTTTGGTGTAATGAGATGAGATGACTACCTGTCCAACAATCCAGAGTGTAGGCTTAGAGCCAGGCAGCCTGAGTTAGAATCCTCACTGTGAACAAGCTACTTCAGTTTCTTCATTTGTAAAAGAGAGGGTAAAAGTGAGATAATAAATAAGGTTTGCAGAAAGATAAAAAGAGATAATACATATTAAAGTGTTTAGTATAGGGAATGAAACATAGTAGACACATAATAAAATGTTCATGATTTTATCAGTGCACAGCGTAATGCTTTACTAATAAAAGTAAAATGAATTTTGTTGAATAAAAAATCCAATATAATGAACACATTCCTGAATCATTTTCCATCTTATGCTTTTCTGAGAAGGGCACACAGCCACATAGAGGTTCTTCTTGGAGTGTCCACTTTACTGAAGATTTGGAGGAGTGGAACAAATCTAACTCATAAGTAATTTTGAAAAATTTAACTCAAAAGTGTATGTCAAATGATATACAGGAGGGCTTCCTGTGTATTTCTGGATATACAGAAGTTTCTGTATATCCATTTCTATTTCCAAGTTACTCTTCCTACTGCCTGCTTCAGGGATCACTGTTTTCTACAAAGGTCAATTGCATGTCCCACTAGCCACCAATCAGCATGTTTTGAACTGAACTTTATCTCTCTTTTTCACTTTTCTTATTAATATGTAAGTTGTTGTATCAAACAGATAAGCCAAAGACTTAAGAGAAAATGTTTGTAAAACTTATTTGACAAACTAATATGTGAGGTATGTAAATAACTCCTATGTGCGTGCTTAGTCACTCAGTCATGTCCGACTCTTTGTGACCCCATGGACTCTCACCAGGCTCCTCTGTCTATGGGATTTCCCAGGCAAGAACACTAGAGTGGATTGCCGTTTCCTTATCAAGGGGACCTTCTTGACCCAAGGATTGGAACCCTCATCTCCTGTGTCTCTTGCTTTGAGGCAAATTGTTTACCCACTGGGCCATTGCAGAAGCCCCCCTCAATCTCACTTCTGAGCATAAACCTAGAAAAGAGGAAAACTTTAATTTGCAATGTTCATAGCAGCATTATTTACAATAGATAGGACATGAAAGCCACCTCAACATCCATCAACAGATGAGTAGATGATAGCATCGCCAACTCAATGGACATGAACTTAAGCAAACTTCAGGGGACAGTGAAGGACAGGGAAGCCTGCTGTACTGCAGTCCATGGGGTGGCAAGGAGTGAGACCCAACTTAGCAACTGAACAACAACAACAAATATAATGGAATGTTAGTCATAAAAAAGAAAAAGATATTACCATTTGCAGCAACGTGGACAGACCTAGAGATTATCACACTAACTGAAGTAAATCAGGGAGAAGGCAATGGCACCCCACTCCACTACTCTTGCCTGGAAAATGGATGGAGGAGCCTGGTAGGCTAAAAACAAATATATATCACTTATATGTGGAATCTAAAAAAAAATGATACAAATGAACTTATTTACAAACAGTAATAGACTCACAGACATTAAAAACAAATAGTTAGCAAAGGAGAAAGTGTAGGAGAGGAGGGAGAAATTAGAAGTTTGGAGTTAACAGATACACACTACTATCTAAAATACAGATAAACAAGGATCTGCTACATAGAGCATGGAAATATATTCAATATGTCATAATAATCTATAACAGAAAAGAATCTGGAAAATAATTAATATATGTGTAACTGAATCACTTTGAAACTAATACAACATTGTAAATCAATTATATTCCAATTTTTAAAAATTTGGATATAACGGGAATATAGCAATAATAGATTGTTTTTGTTGTTCAGTCACTAAGTCATGTCTGACTTTCTGAGATCCCATGGACTGCAGCACACCAGGCTTCCCTGTCCTTCATTGTCTCCCAGAGTTTGCCCAAACCCATGTCCATTGAGTCAGTGATGCCATCCAACCATCTCATCCTCTGTCACCCCTTTCTCCTCTTGCCCTTAAAAATAGATGTTGAATAGCAAAAGGTTGAACTCAGATTTATAATTAGTTGATAATAATAGATTTCAGGAATGTTATTGTTTTACATTAAAAAATGAAGCAAGCCATAGAATAAAAACAAATTTGTATGTAGAAATACCATTTACCCAGTAATAGATAGCCCATGAGGCCCACAACAAAATTATTAAAACAGTTACTAATTTCCAAAAGAAAAAAAAAGACCCATTAAAAATAAGCAATAGATTTTGACAGGCACTTCAAAAGAGAAATATATAAATTATCAATAAGTGCATGAAAAAGTATGCAGCAGTCATCAGAGATATGAAGATTAAAGTTATAATGAAATACTCTATATACCCATCCAAATTGTGCATGTTTTTAAAATTGACAACATCTAATGTTGGCAAGGATGTGGAGTAAACAGAACTCTCATACACTATGAATGAGCAATTCTATTCCTAGTTTTCACCCAAGAGAATCAAAGCACATATTAACAGAAAACTTGAACAAGAATGCCCATAGAAGTTTTATCCATAACTGCCAGACACTGGAAATTGCCCAGATATCCATCAATAGCAAAACCAATAAACAGTGGTGTAATCATAAATGGAACACAATTCAGCAATAAAAAAGAACTAATTACTAATACATGCAACAATATGGATGAATCTTAAAACATTATGCTACTTGAAAGAACAATTCATACTATATGATTAAACCCTGTAATAAGCAAAATGTGGGGGTTGCCTGAGAAATGGCATGATATGGTGATAATGTTCTATATCTTGACATGGATTTGCATCACACAGAGGTTTGCGTTTGTCAAAAATCAGTGAATAAACACTTTAGATTTTTACTTTCTTTGTAATATGTATATTTTATAGCAAAAGAAAAATAACTTGTAAATAAATACTTCGGACTATATGCTGATGTCTGCAGTTGACTTTGAATGTTTCAAAAGATGGATTAAAGGATGAGATAAGGACAAATAATCAATCAGATATTGCCGGGGTCCAGCCCCGGTGGTCCAGGGATATTCAAAGCAGGGACAGAGCGGGCGAGATAGGACAGGACAGGACAGGATAGCTCAGGACAGGATAGAATAGTAGGAAATTATTAGAAACATAGGAGGCTGAATAACTTGGTTTACGGGGAAAGCCAATAAAACCTCAAGACAAGAGGTTTGCACCTTCTACGTAGGCCACCGGCATCCACTTGAGTCTCTAAAGGGGGCCCCACCGTGGGTCCTCCTTTTTTTGCAGAACTTATAGCCGGGGCAAGTAAGTAGACGTGGTGAGCCTCCCGCTCCAGGTGGAAATTCAGCCTGGAATTAGAGTACAAGAGGACAGAGACAGAGAGACATGGGGGGAGCCAGATATCTTTAAAGAAGGAGTTAGAGCGAGCCATCTGAGAAAACCAGTCCGTAAACTGCTCTGAGAAACTGCTCCCGAAACCGGTCCCCCCTTTATTATTCACATATCTTTTTATACAATGAAAATCTATGGGTTTCACAAATTTTGGCAATGATAGCAGTCCTGACTCTTATCGAGAGTAGGCTTAGTCTCTGCATACCTAATTGTATACACAAGTCTTAGGTAATTTACATCATCTTCCAGCCAAAAGGCCAATTCAACAGTTTACAGCTCTTTTCTGATAAGTGTTATTTTTTTCCCAGGTCTGGCGCCATTCTCGGGAGGCACTAAACAAAGCTGCATTCTTACATGGCAAGGACACAGCAAGAAAGCAATTGACTCAAAAGCCTAGTGTTGCTAACATCAAAAAACTATTACATATCTATTCTCAAATATTATTTGTATAGCAGAAACTTCCAGGTGCAGATAAGTTCTGGCAGCATCATTGAGGCAACAGTGAAATTTATCCTTAGAAAAGGTTTGTAACTTTAAAAACTTCAAGGTCCTTTTGCCCCTCACAGCTGGGGGTTGTGAGCAATTCACAAGCTTGTAAAAGGTCAGGGGAACCTGTTTAGGCAGGCTAGAGCATTATCAAAGAGGGGTTGGGCTGCAGCACTCCTTTCAAATGCAGGGAGCAAGACACTGAATTAATTCTATCCAAAAAACTGGCAGAAAACAGTGGAAAAACAGACAAATACAGAACAAATTTTTATTATAGGGGCACATGCTCAGGAAAAACTAGGGAGAAATCCGATGACTCAGACTGCCCTGCCATCTGAGTTTGCCACGTGACCCTGTCACGGGTGGGATTCCTCACGCTGGCTTCCCACAAGATATGTTTTGAAACAAATAGAGTCGATGTTAGTGGTAGAATCTAGGCAGTAGTTCTATGAGTGTTCATTGTAAAATTAGTTGATTTCATAATAAAATATTTAAAAATTTAGGATAATGAAAAACAATTATAAAAACCCACTGGTGAGAAAAAATTCACAGCAGTTGCTGAACTTTCTATGAAGGGAAAAAATGTTTTAAATTATAGTCACACATCCATACATACAGTCTTTTAACTTATAATTGGAGCTTCATAGAGCACTTATTGTATTGTCTATCATATAAGTATTTCTCTGCAAAAACAGAATTAAAAGATTTTAAAAGTCACAGCTATCCTGAAACAAGAATAGAATTGAAAGAATATTAGTATGATATCTTAATCCCAGTTAAAGTGATAGGTTATTTTATCACCAAAAATATTCTATAAGGAAAATGAAAAGAAAAATGCAGACCACAAAGATTTTCTTCAGATTTCATTAACATCTATTGTTTTTCAGGCCAGATACTGTGACTTTGAAGTGTGTTTTTAATGATTTTTGTTTAAGATTTATTCTATTGCCTACATCAGCATTTCTTAACATTTAGTAGTTCTTGAATTTCTGCATCAGAAGCACTGGGAAAAACATGCTGAAGATTAAGATCCTTTGTCCCAACCTATACAAGTAGTAATCAGATTCTTAGACAATTTTATTTCATTTCTTTAATTTTTATATGTGGTTGAGCCAGAATTGAGAGCTATGGCTCAATATATGCTGTTATATTAAATATGCTCTGCAAGCAGCAAGCACATAACAAAGACTCACTGGCAACCTGCCCGCTAACGTGCCGTTTCCAAACAGCTCCTAGTATGTGTCCCCAGTTTCTTCTCCCCACCTCACTAACACACTTCTTAGTGGTCTCCTGTGAGCTGGGCACAAGCTCCTTAAGTGCAGGTTCATTTTCCAGCTGATTTATAGAGTAAGGCTGATCAGTACATTAGAAGGTGATATGGGATCACTTATGGTGCTATGACTACAGCTCCCAGCCAAGGCTGGTATAATGGGATATGCAGAGCATGCTGTCCATAGGGGTCCCCAGACAGGAAAGGATTCAGACTCTGATCCCTGCTTTTATTCATTTAGTAGTAAATGTTTTGTGCATTTTCAGTACAGAGGCCAAGTCTCCTCCTTTTTTTTTTTTTTTTAATGTCCTCTAGAGAAAATCCCTCTAAAATTCTCAGTGGAGACATGCACATGGCAGATTTATCTTTCACCAAGGTAAAAACTGACTAAGATGTAAATTGAAGGGTAATCTTAAAGAAGAAAGGGAATAAAGACATGATCCAGGAAGTACTGGTGGGTAGAAATGGGGCTAAAGTCAACCCTGAACTCATGCATGTAACAATGTCTTTGGTCTATGAGTAGAAGAAAGTGAATCTTTCTATTTCTTCCACTAAATAATTCATAAGCCTAGTTCCAAAAGCTCCTGATAGAACAGGTCTCCTCACTCTGGAAGCATGTAATTATTGTCCCCATTTGTCAAACTGTGTTCCAAAACTCGGACCCCAACAGCCTTGTTCCTCCAGACCATTAGTCACTATTAAATGAATTTTGGAAATGCTTCAGATTACATCCCATTTGAGTTGGTCATAATACTCCTCCTCAGATTAAATATTTAAAAGTTCTATTCTAAAGAAATCTACTTAACCTTCCTTAATGCATTTAAGAAATTTAACTAGTAATGTCTTTTTACATTTAACACATAAATGGAATGCCCTGCAGAATACTATTTTGCAGTTGCTCCCTTAGAGATGGCTTTGCCTCCTTGTATTCTCTTTTCTCTCTGCTCAAGGCACCTAATATCTTCATACACCACTGGCTAGCCAAAATTCCAACTGAAATGTTAATCCCAAACCCAGGACCCAGATACATAATTGTCAGATCAGCCAGTGCAAAATGAAAGTGTGAGGTCCTCTGTTCAAATGTTATTAAGAATTTCATGATGGCAACAGCATAGTATAAAACCAAGTATGAAGTCCTTCTGAGTAAGACTCTTACTTGCCTTCCTTTTCTCATCTTTAGAGTCACCCATCAAAAAAGGAAAGCAACCTAATTAAATTAATCTTGTGAGTTGAAGAAATTAATGATACAAGTAGAGGAAAGATGAGGGGATTTTCTTGACAAAGTATCCAAAAATCAAGCAACAACAAAAAATACCTGCTTAAATAATGAAGCTGATATTTAGAAGAAAGAGTATGTTTAAAGGAAGGCAGTAAATGATGAAATATTTTGAAATCATTTCACGGAAGAGAGAATGAGTTTAGTCTAAAATGTGTCAAGGCCAATGAAGAAAAAGCTTGGAGGTAGAGAAATTATGGCATGATACTTATCTCCCAAGAAGGCCTCATGGAGACAGGACTTGAGCCAGTTCCTAATATCTTAATAAGATTTGATGAGAAAGCTGCATTGAGAAAAGCACCATAAGCAAAGGATTCCCACGAGCCAAATAGCAGGGGAACTTACTAGTAGAACACTCTTGCCACATACAAGGAAATTAAGGCATCTAACATTTCCCTTATGCATTACTCAGAGGCACAACATATCCAAACTGCTGAAAAGAAAAAATGCTGAAGATAGCCAGAGAAAAAAGACATGTTATACATAAAGGAACAAAGATGAAGTTACAGTCATCTTCTCATCAAAACCTGTGCAAGCCAGAAGACAAGAGAATGACATCTTTAAAGTGCTAGAAGACAAAACTGCCAGCCAGTATTCTACTCCTAGCAAAAGAATCTTTCAGAAAAGAAGAAGAAATAAAGACTTTCTCAAAGCCTGAAAGAAACCATAACCTGGGTACCTACTCGGTAAATGTTAAAGACAGTTCTTCAAACAAAGGAATATGGTATCTGTCTTAGTTTGCTTGGACTAAGATAACAAAATATAAACATGGTGGCTAAAACAACAATTTTCTCACTGCTCTGGGGGCAGAAGTCCGTGTTTAGAGTGCCAGCATGGTCAGAGTCTAGAGAGGGCTCTCTTCCTGGCTTGGAAATGGCCGCTTTCCAGCTGTGTGCCCAATATGGCAGAGAAATGGTGCGCAAGCTCTCAGGCATCTCTTCCTAAATAAGAACCAATCTCATCAGACCAGAGACCTGCTGTTAGGACCAAATCACTGCTCAAAGGTCCTGTTTTCAATAGACATCATTACACTGGGGTTAAGACTTCAACATACGAATTGGGTGGAGGTACAGGGATACATTCAGCTCATAATAAGATCAGACTGAAACTTGGGTCTACACACACACAGTGAATAATACTGTAAATAAAATATATCAAGCTCTGATAGAATAGCAGTGTTACTTATCTTGCTCACTGCTAGATTTCTGACAGAGAAAGATCTGAGGTGTGCTCAATAAATATTTCTATTTATAAATGAGTTAAGTGTGCTAGAATAAGTTAATGTACACCTGATTAACTGATGTGAGTTCTGAACAATGTTAGTACGATAGTCCCATTACAAGTTCATTTATACCACCAGTTTTATACAGGGTTTCATAAAAATTAGTTCCAAGCCATCAAAGAGTTTTTAATTTAAGATCAGTATGATTCCAGCCTTCTATCATCACAATCTTATCTCAGAGTAATTGCTTTAGCAATCCTGCTATATAGGGGTAGAACTTCCTTCCCCTAAACATGAAGGTAAGCATTAAAATTTAAGAATAATCATATATATCTACACTATAAAAATACTGAAAGAACTAAAAATCTAGAAGAATTTAAAATGAAGTATAAAAAATACTCTATGATTTCATTTATAAGCAAATTATAGCAAAATAAATCTGAAAATTAGTTTATTCTCAGGGAAACTGGTTAGCAAGGGGCACAAGAGAATTTTCTAGTATGACAGACATCTATGTAAAGTAATGCTCAAAATTCTCCAAGCCAGGCTTCAGCAATACGTGAATCATGAACTTCCAGATGTTCAAGCTGGTTTTAGAAAAGGCAGAGGAACCAGAGATCAAATCGCCAACATCTGCTGGATCATGGAAAAAGCAAGGGAGTTCCAGAAAAACATCTATTTCTGCTTTATTGACTATGCCAAAGCCTTTGACTGTGTGGATCAAAATAAACTGTGGAAAATTCTGAAAGAGATGGGAATACCAGACCATCTGACCTGCCTATATGGACTGCAGCCTACCATGGACTCCTCTATCCATGGGATTATCCGGGCAAGAGGGATATATAGCATGAGGACCTAAAAAGAAACAGTTATACTACATTTAGTGAGACATTTAGAAGTATAATGACTATGTGAAAGCAAAACACCTCACCACAAATTCTGATTCAAAAATCAGTTCACTGTGTTTCTGACAGCAGCAGTAGTGAGCTTATAAATGATAAACTTTTTTACTCCTTTAATAGTTAAACGTAAGGAAGTTGACTCTTGATTAGCTCCTAATCTTCCCTGGAAAACTGAATCTTTCAGTCATTATTAATTCCAATGAACTGCATTGCAGATATTGTTCTTAGTCATTGCCTCTTACTGCACACAGTGTGAAACAATGGACACTTTAAATGGATCTTATTCAAAGACTACAGTTCCAGAATTCAGGTCATTGAGGAGTTCATTGTTGCTTACCAAAATGTGTATTGCTTTTCTCTCCATGTTTTTTCTTCTGAGATAACTTAACAATAAGAACACAGATTTCTGTTGGACACTGGTTGTGGTAATTGTGGAGGGTCATCTAACATGACGAAGTTCTTGTGTGCCTGTACTGATTGTGAAGCCAGTGAGACCACCTACTAGTGAGCTGTCTTCAGTACAACTGAGATTTTGTCCCACAAATTATTGTTAGGAAAATCTTTGCTGCTGATTCTAAGAAACTGTAGGGCAGAAAACTCTTGTAGAAAATTTGCCTCATTTCAAAATCCTAAGTCTTCAGAATACTTTTGAATAAGGTCTATACTAGGACATAAATTTGGCTGAATGAATGCCACACTCTTTGGACTTAGCTTTAGAATCACACAGTTCATTATTGTTGTTCAGTCACTAAGTCATGTCTCTTTGCATGTAGCATGTCAAGCTCCTCTGTCCTCCATTATTTCCCAGAGTTTGCTCACACTCATGTCCCTTGAGTTGGTGATGCTGTCTAAGCATCTCATCCTCTGCCACCCCCTTCTCCTTTTGCCTTCAGTCTTTCCCAGCATTAGGGTGCTGGTGAGTTGGCTCTTTGCATCAGGTGACCAAAGTATTAGAGCTTCAGTTTCAGCAACAGTACTTTCAATGAATATTTAGGGTTGATTTTCTTTAGGATTGACTAGTTTGATTTCCTTGCTGTCCAAGTGACTCTCAAAAGTATTCTTTAGCACCACAATTTGAAAGCATTAGTTCTTCTGCACTTAGTCATCTTTATGGTCCAACTCTCATATCTGTACTTAACTACTGGAAAAACCATAGCTTTGACTATACAGACCTTTGTCTGCGAAGTGATGTCTCTGCTTTTTAATATGCTTTCTAGGTTGGTCATAGCTTTCCTTCCAAGGAGCAAGCATCTTTTAATTTCATGGCTGCAGTCACCATCTACAGTGATTTTAGAGCCCAGGAAAATACCTTGGACTTTATTCCAATTGAAATTTTGATAGTTGCTTTAATTAAATGTTCAGAATTAACAAGCAAGTGAAAAACCTACAAAAGTATGAAAAGCATATGTGATTTTATTATTCAGATACTTTCCTTCTATTATTTCTTTTTTTCTGGTTAACTTTCCTTTAAATCTATTTCCTTAAAAAGGTATCTATTTTAATTTTTAATATGCTTTCTAGGTTGGTCATAGCTTTCCTTCCAAGGAGCAAGCATCTTTTAATTTCATGGCTGCAGTCACCATCTACAGTGATTTTAGAGCCCAGGAAAATACCTTGGACTTTATTCCAATTGAAATTTTGATAGTTGCTTTAATTAATGTTCAGAATTAACAAGCAAGTGAAAAACCTACAAAAGTATGAAAAGCATATGTGATTTTATTATTCAGATACTTTCCTTCTATTATTTCTTTTTTTCTGGTTAACTTTCCTTTAAATCTATTTCCTTAAAAAGGTATCTATTTTAACCAGTTTTTAGACAATCAGTAGACAACTTTACATATAAATCATGTTGCTCTTGTTGAGTTGCTCTTCAGGTCAGTTCAGTCGCTCAGTCGTGTCTGATTCTTTGCAACCCCATGGACTGCAGCACGCTAGGCCTCCCTGTCCATCACCAACTCCCAGAGTTTACTCAAACTCATGTCCATTGTGTTGGTGATGCCATCCAACCATCTCATCCTCTGTTGTCCCCTTCTCCTCATGCCTTCAATCTTTCCCAGCATCAGGGTCTTTTCCAATGAGTCAGTGCTTCACATCAGGTGGCCAAAGTATTGGAGTTTCAGCTTCAACATCAGTCCTTCCAATGAACACCCAGGACTGATCTCCTTTAGAATGGACTGGTTGGATCTCCTTGCAGTCCAAATGACTCTCAAGAGTCTTCTCTAACACCACAGTTCAAAAGCATCAATTCTTTGGCACTCAGCTTTCTTTATAGTCCAAATCTCACATCCATACATGACTACTAGAAAAACTATAGCCTTGATTAGATGGACCTTTGTTGGTTGCTCGGGAGGGAGGTGGGGGGGAGGGAGGTTCAGGATTGGGAACACCAATAAATTTTTATTAGTTAATAAAAAAATAATAAAATTGACTTGTTCTCATCATGTGCTATTATTTAGTTGAAATAATTAAATGAAATTTTTGATTAATGAAAATTTTCTTTTTTGTAGGTTTCTTTGGTTACATTAGTTGCAAACACTCTTGGCTACTCAGATCTTGGTCCCATTAAATCCCTTCGGACACTTAGAGCTTTAAGACCTCTGCGAGCTTTATCTAGATTTGAAGGAATGAGGGTAAGAAAATACTAAACTTTCTAATATATTCATATTTCTTAATATATTGATATGAAATATGAAAAATGGGTAATTAGGAATTATGGACTGTTTATACGCATGTGCATATATATACATATGTATGATCTGTTTATGTAAACAAGTGTGTATACATGTGCATATACACACATTTCAGTACATATTGTTTAACAAAGAGTAAATGAAACATAGTAATGCCTCCTTCATATTATATTGTTAGGCTGTGATTCAAATAAGTTACTTTTCCCTTCCTAAATGAAAGTCATTCCTATGGTAAGAAATGCAAATGAAGGGGACACTATTAGTCCTGACAACATCTCTCATATACAAGTCATGGAGAACTTGCCTGTATCAGGTGCTTAAATAATATTTTTTTAAGGAATCACTCGGGGTAGGAAGAATAAGAAAAGACAGAGAAGTAGCATCAGGCATCACTTTAAATTTCATTCTTGAAATATATGGTTCAATGAAAATGGAAATATCTCCAAATTATATTTGAGAAAATGGAAGCTCTGAGTTAATTTAATTTGCACTAGTCTGTATAGTGCCTGAAAACTGATTAGTTTTTCAGAAACAAAGCAGGTGAGATAAATAATGACTACCAGAAACCTAGCTTTAGGGCTGTATTAAACGAGCAACTTCTTCATAAAATACATACAGGATAAGAGAACAGTGAGTTTATTTTCTCTAATGAGTCCATGTCCTCATTTGTTGCTACTCCCCTCAAATTTCTTCTTCTCCAGATACATTCCTGCTTTCTCATGCCTCCATTCTCTTGGCTGGGAATGCTTCTCCTTCCCCTGTCTCAGCTCTAACTCCTCAATACAGCAAATTCCTACTTATCCTTTAGACCTAAATTTAAATGTGCCTTGTCCATCCAGGTGTAACCGGGCATCCTTCCTATGTGTTCAAACACATAAAATCCTTATTATGTTGCATCGTAAGTGTTTATCTGACTGCCTCTCTATAGTGTCTGAACAATTTAACATGCAGATTAATCTAGCTCACTGCTTCTCTAAATGTAGTCAGCATCATTTGAAGATTTCTAGAAATGAGATTCCTAATTGCACTCTAGATCTGCTGAATGATAAACTCTGGAGTGGGGCTCAGAAATCTGAAGCCTCTGGGGAATGGTAGACATCTTTTAGCCTAGCAGATCTTCATTATTATTCTTGCTAACCTAATTAAGACTGTAACCTCAACTAGTTAGTGTATTCAGTGCATATTGTTCCAATGTATATGAGAGTTCATGATTATACAAAAAAAAATTTTTTTATAAGTAAAAGTCAATTCCTGTTTGTCATGTAAGAACTGAAAAATTACGTTTCATTTTATACACAAAGGTAATATTGGAATTGACATTAAGTTTGCTCTTTGAGCATTAGTATATAGAATGTTGCCATCAGAACTTCTCACTGATCCGTGGACTCAAGCGGAGCACTTGTGACATTTTCATGATCAAGGAGAATATACTTTGACCAACAAAACTACTTCCCTCAGTGATTAAGTCACTCCATTATTTTACCCTGTTCTTTGTTCTTCATCTGTAATACAGGTGAATAGGATGAAGGAGAATGTGTAGCTCTGTCTATGTTTAGCCAAGGTTTATATGTAAAGTGCTTTTTAAAATTAGAATAATAAATTTGAAAAGATTGTCCTCATTCTGCAGATGAGGAAACAGGGATCCTAAGGTCTTAAATATATTTATGTATCACATAACCAGTGTCCATGCATGCTAAGTCATTTCAGTTGTGGCCAACTCTTTGGAACACTATGGACTGTAGCCCACCAGGTTCCTCTGTCCATGGAATTCTCCAGGCAAGAATACATGAGTGGGGTGCCATGCCCTCCTCCAGAAGATCTTCCTGACTCAGGGATCGAACCTGAGTTTCTTATGTCTCCTGCATTGGCAGACAGGTTCTTTACCACTAGTACCACCTGGGAAGCCCCATCACATAACTAGCAGAACCAATTAAATCTAAGGAGTTCAAACCACAAAAAGATTCCCAGTCTTAATTCCAGCTTATATATAGTAATGGTTTACATGGAAGAATTTTAGCACTGGTAATTCTAGGATATGAACCTTTAAATGTACATTTTGCTTATTTAATCATTTATATGTATACATTTCTTTCTTTTCTAGAGCATGCAGATTTTATGACTTCACCTTACATACATCAGGTTTTTGGTTTATTCTTTTATTTATTTAATTTATTTGAACTGTCATTTCATCTTAGTAAATTGTTTTGTGTTGTTGCTAATAGTTTCACTCTGTGAGCCTCATGTATTTTTGTAAACTCATTGAGCACGGGGCTCCTGTCTCATTTTGTCCTGCTTAGCACACTGCTGAGCATATACTAGGCATTCAGTAAGTCTTATGTCTTAAACATGTAAGGGTAGCTTTTCTAACTTTTTAAATTCTGCATAATGTTTCATTAATGTTGCCTATTTAACATTCTTACTGGTCCTAATCATTCTTTTCTTTGTTTTGAATGCTAGGTGGTTGTGAACGCACTCATTGGTGCAATTCCTTCTATCATGAATGTGCTGCTTGTGTGTCTCATATTCTGGCTGATATTCAGCATCATGGGAGTAAATTTGTTTGCTGGCAAGTTTTATGAGTGTATTAACACCACAAATGGAGAACGGTTTCCTACGAATGAAGTTGAAAACCGTTCTGCCTGTCTTGCACTTATGAATGTTAGTCAAAATGTGCGATGGAAAAACCTAAAAGTAAACTTTGATAATGTTGGACTTGGTTACCTGTCTCTACTTCAAGTGGTAAGTGACTCATTTTATGAATGTTTGATAATTTATTGCACACTGGATGGAGGTGCTGTTATTATCATATAGCTATTAACTAAAAATTAAAGATTAAGAACTGTGTGACTTAAAAAACAGAAGTGGTTTTTCTTAGAACATGTGCCTATAAATATGACTTAAGAAGCATGGGCTCTATTGCACTGCTCTACAGGTGATTAATCCATAATCACCTTTTCAGAGTCACCTGACCCCCCTGCCATTGTGCCTTCTGAATTGCTCCAAAAATGAATAGTCATTTTTTGGACTACTACTTTCACACTACAAGGAAATCAGAAGACTTGCCACTGGTACAGAAAATCCTTAAGATATGGAGAAAAATTACTTCTTTCCTTAGTTGTAAAACTCTCCACCCCCTCTGGAAAAATAAAAGTTCAGGTACAAAACTCACAGGCAATTATAACAACCTGGAAATTCACTGGGACTGAGACTGAGATGTGACTTGGCAATGTGCCCCCTCTCTTTTTCTTCTTGACACAGCATCTTTATGTCAAGTTGATATCTTGAAATATAATGGGCTCTCTTTATCCATGGCTTTGCACCTGCATGATGCAAGGGCTTGAGCATGGGTAGATTTGAGTATCTTCAGGGAGTGCCCTGGAACCAGTCCCCCCTGCATGTACCAAGGGATGACTGTATAGTTCACTAACTTAATATTACTTAATAAGTGTTGTAACATTACATACACTTACTCATGTATGGCTATTTTAGACTATGAGCTTCACATTCAGATTCTATCAATGTTATATTTACAGGCAACGTTTAAGGGATGGATGGACATTATGTATGCAGCAGTTGATTCTGTTAACGTAAGTATTGGTAAACATCACACCGAACTCTACAATTTTGAAAAGCTTCTTTGTTTAGTTAGGCTGTTTTCAAACAGCAGCTCCAAGAAGCCCTTGCTACGTGCACACACACTGAAGTAAAGCCACCTGGTAGTTGCCTCGTTACCTGTGTGGCATTTGGAAACAGAGCTTGACTTAAATTCTGTGACTCTGCTGTATCAGACAAGCTTGCATCTGACTTGCAGCAAGCCACTTTATCTTTCTGAGCCTGTTTATTGATCTATAAAAAGAAAATAACTCACTACTACCTCATGGGGCTATTCTCTGGATCCAGCTAGAAAATGTAAATAGAGAACTTAGCTCAGCCTGGCAGTAATGTGCTCAGTAAATATTTATCAAAATAAAAATGAAATAACATGTTTTATTTATCCACCTTACTGCTTTTATATTTTAAAGTGCCTTGGAAGAGTTAATGTGAAATAAGTCTCACACTAAGGAATTTTTAAAACTACGACTAGTTTATATTATCACAAAAGCTAGTGAAGATATTTCTATAATCAAATTTAAAAAGGCAAAATTTCTCTAAATATGATATCATCTCTTTTACCGTTTTTTCTGAAAAATAAATAACACGGATTATAATTTACTTACTATTTTACTTACTATTGTCCTATAATCCAAGAAAGTGGATAAGCCTTTTGTAGTTATTTGAAAATTATATTTAGTATCGAATAAATGTTTAAGAATGATTATGTTGAACTTTGACAACACGATGGCTTCTGTAAAACCACATTTACCTAGGATTGCACTATTTGAATTTCCTTGTCAGAGCATGTGAGAAAGTGATGAGTTTATTGTCAACATGCTGTTAACTGTTGTTATTTCCATAGGTAGACAAGCAGCCCATTTATGAATACAGCCTCTACATGTACATTTATTTTGTCATCTTCATCATCTTCGGGTCATTCTTCACTTTGAACTTGTTCATTGGTGTCATCATAGATAATTTCAACCAACAGAAAAAGAAGATAAGTATTTCAAGCTTTTGCATTGCCCTGAAAGACATGAACATTATTTTTCCAAAAAAATATAATGTGAAATTTAATGTCAATTACTTCATTAGAATTTCATTACTTTTCCAAGTAGTTTTTAGTATCCAGTGATGGATATGCTTAATCTCATTCATCTCTGCACAGAAAATAATCATCTTGCAATGCCTGAGACCTGGGTTCGATTCCTAAGTCGAGAACATTCCCTGGAGATGGAAATGGCAACTGACTCCAGTATTCTTGCCTGGAGAATCCCATGGACAAAGGAGCCTGACGGGCTACACTCCATGGGGTCATAAGAGCTAGACACAACTTAACAACTAAATGACCACATAGTCCTAATATTTTTAAGCAGTACATCAACTATTCAGGTTTTTTTTCCCCAGTGTTCCCCGTGGAGACTTGATTAAGAAAACTCAGTGCACTAATTATTTATTCAAAATGCTTTTCATAAATAGTTCCTATATTCTGTTCTGAGCCATAAGGGGATTATTGTTATAGACTGTGTCTTGTAAATGAGGAAAGTCACAGAGATTTTGAGTGATTTTACCAAGATTATGCCCCTGGTAAGTGATAGGGTTTTAATAGTCAGTAGTTGATCCTTATATACTTCGTATATTATTTAGGCCCTTTTCTACCCCCCAAATACTGTAATATGATATAGTTACAAATGCAATAAGAAGTTAATAAGAAATATAAATAGGCAGTTAGAGGAAAGCTAGATACAGCTAAAACATTTTTATGATGTATGTGACAATTGAGCAGGCCTTGGAAGATGGATGAAGAGACACATAGCAACGGGGAGGCAAAAGGATAAGTTGTCCATAGCAGGTCAGAGGTATGTCTGAGCATGTGCACAGTGATGATAAAGGAGACAGCAATCCAGGCAAAATACCAGAGCATCCAGTTGGGATGTAGTTTTGAGAAAAGAAATAGTAAGAGGTCTTGATTTGCTTGAGCACAGATCTGAAAAGCCATATTAGATATTTTTCAATAGGAGCTGATGTCATTGAAGTATTTTGAACAAGGAAGAACATACAAGCAGGACATACACATTTATTAAGATTTAATGACATGTCTGATTCTGTGTAAAGTACTTTACACAGAAATCTTCATCACATTCTGTAAGTGTAGAGGGCATGGTATCCCCATGTCACCTCTCAGAGGGGTTATGTGCCTTGCATATGATCGGATAGCTCAGAAGTAGCTGCATCGTAGATCCAACTCTGAGGTCTCTTTTCCCAGAATTTATGAAAACCCAGCTTTAATTAAAAAAATTAATCTATCAGTGATGCAGAGAATGACTGTAAGAGCCCAAAGACTAGGTTAGACTCTGCTTTACCTGCAACCTAGACCACACTTCAGAGAAGGCAATGGCACCCCACTCCAGTATTCTTGCCTGGAAAATCCCATGGATGGAGGAGCCTGGTGGGCTGCAGTCCATGGGGTCGTGAAGAGTCAGAGACAACTGAGCGACTTCACTTTCACTTTTCACTTTCATGCATTGAGAAGAAAATGGCAAGCCACTCCAGTGTCCTTGCCTGGAGAATCCCAGGGACGGGGGAGCCTGGTGGGCTGCTGTCTGTGGGGTCACACAGAGTTGGACACGACTGAAGTGATTAGCAGCAGCAGACACTTCATTCTCCAAATTAGTCATTTGCAGCACTAGACAATGTGTGTGTGTGTGTGAGTGCTAAGTCGCTTCAGTCATGTCCTACCCTTTGCGTCCCGGTGGACCATAGCCACCAGGCTCCACTGTCCATGTGATTATCCAGGCAAGAATACTGGAGTGAGTCGCCATGCCCTTCTCCAGGGGATCTTCCCAACCCAGGGGTGGAATCCCATGTCATGTCTCCTGCATTGGCAGGAGGGTTTTTTACCACTAACGCCACCTGGGAAGCCCACTAGAGAATAGGGATACATTCAATTAAGAGATTTTAGGGGGTAGGATCTACAGTATTGTTTGTGGTTTGCAGGAAAAAATATTGTCTATGAAGTCTCAGTTTTCTCAAAGTAAACTGAGTTACTGTGCCTGTAGCACCACCCACAGGAAAAGAGACTTTAGAAGGATAAGGTATAGAATAACAAGAGGAAGTGATTTCAGGTACTGGCTTAGTATCTAAGAAAAGACAGATGTACTTGCAATGAAATGTCATTCATAATATGATTGACTGTTCATGGGTGAAGGAAAATGTAGTAAATATTGTGTTGTTTATGCTTACACTGTGAATACAGGTGTTTATTTTTCAAAGAATTTTTTAAATTCCTTGTTCCATTCTAACATTTTATATCTGACAGTCAAAGTTAGTATTATCAAATATTCATGCCTTTAGGCAGAGAATCTTAAATAAATAATAATCTTGAAAAAAATACATAAATTATACCTTCATTTCCAATGTGGCTATTTTTCCTACTTTGGTCATTATATATGTGTACCTGTGCTATGTAAGCACACACATATAGTTCTGTAACATTTCCTAGAGAGGATGAATTATACGTGTATCCAGAAAGAGCAGTAAGACCATGACAGATAGCTACAGCCCTCACTGCCTTACTCCCCTTGCTTTTAAATATTATTCTTATAACAAGAATTGCCACTGCAGAAAGATGGGATGAATAGACACCATTACCAGTAACATCAGGCACAATTACTAATTTCAAAACACTGACAGCTCCTGTCATCCCCTACCATTCTTCCAGTGTTTCATTTGCATTTGAAATACGCGTTTCATCTTCTGCCCCTTTCTGAATAAGTTTACCGTTTCTTTCCAACCTACTTGGAGAATGAAAGAAGACAGGAACAAGCTGTCTTCAGTTAATACCCTACTACATAGGAGGCCTCCTGTGCTATACAAAGTGTGTAAGAATTCATCTAATCCATAGAACAAACAAATGAAGGTGGTACCTTTATATGTGTGTATAAACTGAGGCCTATAAAGAGTAAACCTGTAAGTAAGCTTGTTTCAAATCAAGAACTAGGTCATTGGCAGTCAGGATCCAAAGTTCTGTTTGTGCAAAGCCCATCCAAAATGAAATGTGGCCTCTTAGTGCTTTTTAACTTTAACACTTCGATCTCGGTTTGGTGTGAAAGTCAAAGTGTTAGTTGATCAGTCATGTCCAACTCTTTGCAACCTCATGGACTGTAGCCCACCAGGTTCTTCTGTCTATGGAATTTTCCAGGCAAGAATACTGGAGTGGGTTTCTATTCCCTTCTCCAGGGGATCTTCCCAACTCAGGGATCGAACCTGCATTTCCCACTTGGCAGCCAGATTCTTTACCACTGAGCCACCTGGGACGCCCACCAAATACCCATACCTCTTTCTAATAGGCAACCCCACTTTACTAGTTTTTCAAACTAGTCTTTGAAACTAGTCCTTAAGTCTTATAAATACTGTTTTTATCTTTGAGAAATCTACATTATAATTGGGTTTTAATAGTTCATCAGAAAATATACTTCTAAAAATTTGAACTTAAGTTATTAATGAGTTCAGGTTATAAAAGGGAAATGTATGCAATGTACTTATGCAAATGACTAGTTCAGACCTTTGTACTGTAAGTAAATTCTAAGTAAACATCAACCCTTTTCAGTAACAGTAGCCTTATTTGGAAGGTTAATAACAACAACAGGAATTATAAATAATTATTCAATATTTGAAATGCAGTATCTTAATTGATCCTCACAACAAACCAATGAGGTAATTACTCTTGTAGTGTGAGATTATTCAACCTTCAGTTCAGTTCAATCACTCAGTCGTGTCCGATTCTTTGCGACCCCATGAACCACAGCATGCCAGGCCTCCCTGTCCAAAACCAACCCACGGATCCCACCCAAATTCATGTCCATTGAGTCGGTGATGCCGTTCACCATCTCATCCTCTGTCGTCCCCTTCTCCTCCTGCCCTCAATGTTTACTACCATCAGGGTCTTTTCAAGTGAGTCAGCTCTTCACATCAGGTGGCCAAAGTATTGGAGTTTCAGCTTCAGCATCAATCCTTGCAATGAATATTCAGGACTGATCTCCTTTAGGATGGACTGGTTGGATCTCCTTGCAGTCCAAGGGACTCCCAAGAGTCTTTTCCAATACCACAATTCAAAAGCATCAATTCTGCACTCAGCTTTGTTTATAGTCCAACTCTCATATCTATACATGACTACTGGAAAAACCATAGCCTTGACTAGATAGACCTTTGTTGGCAAAGTAATGTCTCTGCTTTTTAATATGCTGTCTAGGTTGGTCACAACTTTCCTTCCAAGGAGTACGCATCTTTTAATTTCATGGCTGCAATCACCATCTGCAGTGATTTTGGAGCCCCCAAAAATAAAGTCTCTCACTGTTTCCACTGTTTCCCTATCGATTTGCCATGAAGTGATGGGACCAGATGCCATGATCTTAGTTTTCTGAATGTTAAGCTTTAAGCCAACTTTTTCACTCTCCTCTTTCACTTTCATCAAGAGGCTTTTTAGTTCCTCTTCACTTTCTGCCATAAAGGTGGTATCATCTGCATATCCGTGGTTATTGATATTTCTCGTGGCAATCTTGATTCTAGCTTGTGCTTCTTCCCGCCCAGCGTTTTCATGATGTACTCTGCATATAAGTTAAATAAGCAGGGTGACAATATACAGCCTTGACGTACTCCTTTTCCTATTTGGAACCAGTCTGTTGTTCCATGTCCAGTTCTAACTGTTGCTTCCTGACCTGCATACAGGTTTCTCAAGAGGCAGGTCAAGTGGTCTGGCATTCCCATCTCTCTCAGAATTTTCCACAGTTTATTGTGATCCACACAGTCAAAGGCTTTGGCGTAGTCAATAAAGCAGTAATAGATGTTTTTCTGGAACTCTCTTGCTTTTTACATGATTCAGCAGATGTTGGCAATTTGATCTCTGATTCATCTACCTTTTCTAAAACCAGCTTAAACATCTGGAATTTCACAGTTCACATACTGCTAAAGCCTGACTTGGAGAATTTTGAGCATTACTTTACTAGCATGTGACATGAGTGCAGCTGTGTGGTAGTTTGAGCATTCTTTGATATTGCCTTTCTTTGGGATTGGAATGAAAACTGACCTTTTCCAGTCCTGTGGCCACTGCTGAGTTTTCCAAATTTGAAGACATGTTGAGTGCCGCACTTTCACAGCATCATCTTTCAGGATTTGAAATAGCTCAACTGGAATTCTATCTCCTCTACTAGCTTTGTTCATAGTGATGCTTTCTAAAGCCCACTTGACTTCACAATCCAGGATGTCTGGCTCTAGGTGAGTGATCGCACCATTGTGATTATCTGGGTCGTGAAGATCTTTTTTGTAGAATTCTTCCATGTATTCTTGCCACTTCTTCTTAATGTCTTCTGCTTCTGTCAGGTCCATACAGTTTCTGTCCTTTATTGAGCCCATCTTTGCATGAAATGTTCCCTTGGTGTCTCTAATTTTCTTGAAGAGATCTCTAATCTTTCCCATTCTATTATTTTCCTCTATTTCTTTGCATTGATTGCTGAGAAAGGCTTTCTTATCTCTCCTTGGTATTCTTTGGAACTCTTCATTCAAATGAGTATATCTTTCCTTTTCTCCTTTGCTTTTCACTTCTCTTTTCACAGCTAGCATTTGTAAGGCCTCCTCAGACAGCCATCTTGCTTTTTTGTATTTCTTTTTCCTGGGGATGGTCTTGATCCCTGTTTCCTGTACAATGTCACAAACCTCTGTCCATAGTTCATCAGGCACTCTATCAGATCTAGTCCCTTAAATCTATTTGTCACTTCTGTATAAGGGATTTGATTTTAACTGCTATGTAATACATCTTTGACCTAACATGTAAAGACCAGCCTGACTTACAGAATGTCTGCCACCTAGGTTTTAAAGGGGTATGTTTCACAAAGTATTTATAAGCTATGGTTAATTAAAATGACAACACAATTTCTCTACTGGAGTGTTTTGTAATCTCCTCTTAGCTTCATCCCACTCTTCATTATACTGATGACCAGGGTATCATCAACAGAAGACAAGACATGTAATTATAAGTTATTGATAGGCTATGATATTCAACCCTCAGGCTTCCCAGGTGGCGCTAGAGGTAAAGAGCTCACCTGCCAGTGTAGGAGACATAAGATATACGGGTTCGATCCCTTGGTCGAGAAGATCCCCTGGAAGAGGGCACGGCAGTCCACTCCAGTATTCTTGCCTGAAGAATCCCATGAAGAGAGTAGCCTGGTGGGCTACAGTACACGGGGCCACAAAGAGTGGGACCTGCCTGAAGCAGCGTAGCATGAACTCACTTTCAGCCCTCATCACTAGATGGTGAAGGGCTTAGGTTTCTCTTGACATTATCATGAAAATCCTTTCTTGTACATCAGTAGATCAGATGAATACCAAAATTACACAAAGACTGCATATCAATTAGAGGAGATGTAAATTAAAACACATAAGACAGAAAGGGAAGACTGGTTTTCATTAGGTATTTGACAGATAAGAAAAATGCAATCCAGGAAAACCAAAGGAAAACCATATCCAGATCACCTTTAACTCCAGGACCCTACAAGTAAAGTAAAGATTTAAGAACTATAAATTCCTCCCCCCCGCCCCCCGCCAATTCCTAATTACATGGATTGTAATTTATGCCATAACTAAAGTTTATATTTCAGGTCAATAAGGAATGTGCATAAATCTGTATAAATTGTAGATGATTTTAAGAAATCAACAGAGTTTAAAAGAATAGGCAAAGCTTCTAGGTCTCCTGTGTGAGATTTAGACTTTTACAGTGAAGAAAGGATCAAAAACTTTATTTAGATGTTAGTTTATTTACTGTTGAATCTTAAATGTTGTATATTCAATTAGAAAGTCCTTCAAGTCAGAAACCCTAGAGTATTGGTAATTATCTTAACATCTAAAACTCTATTATGTATATTGTTTATACCCAATAAAGTGTTTATGTTGAAATTTCTTTATTTGGAATTAAAGAGGAAATGAAAGTTTTTTTTAGTAAATAAATAAATAAATGTATTATGTGTATACCAAATATATTTGTATCTGTACACTATTTATCAATGTGTTATAATAACATATATAGTATATTCATTTTTCTGCTAAAGGAATATGGTATAATAAAATGAATACAAGTGAATACAAAAATATTATTACTTTTTGCTCCTACTATTTATGAGTCAGTATGGCTAATAAGTAAACATTAGCCAACTTATTATTCACTACTTTTGTTTCTTATCACTCTTTCTGATATATTTGTTATTTAGCAGTGAAATGCCTGATGAGACAAGTAGCAGATAAAATGAGATACCAGCATATTATTTAAAACAAAACAAGTTAGGCTACTAAAAACTAAGTGAGCCAATTATTATTTCATGTAATCCATATATTTTATATATTATGCATATTACATTACATACAGAGTCATGTCCCTATGTGTAGGTAATCCTTTAAGAGAGATTTGATTTATAGCTACCTTACACACAATAAAATACATTTCATTTTATTAAATTGAAGTGTAATTAACATATAACAATATATTAGCTTCCCAGGTGGTACTAGTGGTAAAGGACCTGCCTGTTAATGCAGGAGACATAACAGATGCTGGTTAGATCCTGGGTTGAGAAGATTTCCCTGAAAGAGGAAATGGCAACCCAGTCCAGTTTTCTACATGGAAAATCCCGTAGACAGAGAAGCCTGGCAGGCTGCAGTCCATAGGGTCGCAAGGAGTCAGACACAACTAAAGTGACTTAGCATACAGCACGTACAATATAATGATTCAGTATTTGCATACACTGTGAAATAATTACCATAAAACTTTAGTTACATGTGTCACCATCTGGCACCAGAATTATGGGATACTTTACAAGAGCCATACTAATCTCTATATGGTTTCAATTTTAATATGTGTGCTACTGAAGTGAAAACACATTTCATTTCTGTATGAATACATTTTTAACCTGAATAATCACCTGAAGGAATATCTGGAAAATGATTCTGGTTTTAACTAGATTTATTTTTATTTCTTTACCTTGGAGGTCAAGATATCTTTATGACAGAAGAACAGAAGAAATATTATAATGCGATGAAAAAGCTGGGATCCAAGAAACCACAAAAGCCAATACCTCGGCCAGGGGTAAAAATTATTATATTTAGCATGTAAATTTTAAAATTATTTTAATTCATCTTTAATATATAATTATTTCTTAAACATGGATGTATAATTTTCACATTTTAAAGAAAAGTCCTTATAAAACTGAATATATGTATTTTGAACACTATCACAGCTCTTAATATTCTTTCATATATTTTCCTTTTCTATAAAAATGAAAAAATAATTATATATGCTTTTACCTCTACATTAGCTATACATCTTACTATTAGTACAAATGGTCTATAGAGAATCAAAATAAAATGTACTTTTGACTGAAGTGTGATTATCTTGACGACTTTATGATGTAGTCATAGCATATAGTGATAGCTGTCTTCAGTCAGGTGAAACCAACCTTGTAGACCTTTGATATTATGACAGATAGAACACCAGGGAAGCAGTTAGACTGGTCATGAATCTAAACTTTATTCTGCCATAAGATCAAAGACCAGAAGAGGCTCAGATGTAAATAGTGAGTCTTAGCAGTTAAATAGTTTATATTCCTCTAACAGTTAAAATAAATTTACATGCATTATAATGATCTCAATTTCTGTTTTGTGTAACACTGTATACCAAAGTTGTGGATGAAGACAGAGCATCCTAAAAATGGGAATATGTTTAGTACCAGCTGCCTACATGAGGTTTATCCAGCACTTCTTAAATGGACACATGGCCAGGTTTCACCCAGACCTACAGAACCATAATCTATGAATTTAAAGCTCTAGTATTTAATTTTCTCAGTACCCTACTTGATCTTGATAGAGTGTCTTAAAACTTGCCTATGCAACCAATAAAGTGATTTTGAAATTGAGTTTCATGAAAAGCACAGTACTGTTCAGTGAGATTGATAAGAAAAGTGATACGTTAAATATGGATATGTTTGGAAGTATATATTCTATACATGGAAGAGACAGGAAAGTATAGATCTCTGATATTATAGCAGTAATACCAGTGTAAGACAATGCCAACACATTAGTCAAAATAATGTGTCATTTTATTACCATGAAACACTCTAGGTAATGGAACTGAGATTTTCTTTTCTTTTTTTTTCTCTGAGAGTTGCTTAGTAAAAAAATTACCTTGTGATCCTGGCAATTCCTATATGACATACTAGGATGGATATGCTTAAAAGCAAATATTAGTTTACAAGGTTAGTTGAAGAACTGGTACACTGAAAGTCAACAACAACAAGTTGTCATGTACTCTGACTTATATTTAGCCAATTAATAATATTCCTTAAACAAAGCAAGAACTTAGAACCAAGGATAATTTATGCAAGTTTTAAAGACAGATACCTTTAAAATTTGTTTTGTTAATGTAATCATTTATGGATACTACTTGGAAAATTTACTGTACAATTTCCTATCATTTTTGTTTCTTTGCAGAACAAATTCCAAGGATGTATCTTTGACCTAGTAACAAACCAAGCTTTTGATATAGCCATCATGGTTCTGATCTGCCTCAACATGGTAACCATGATGGTAGAAAAAGAGGGACAAAGTGAATACATGACTGAAGTTTTATATTGGATCAACGTGGTTTTTATTATCCTGTTCTCTGGAAATGTGTGCTGAAACTGATCTCCCTCAGATGCTACTACTTCACCGTAGGCTGGAACATCTTTGATTTTGTGGTTGTAATTCTCTCCATTGTAGGTAAGACCATTTATTAATCAGATTTTAATTTTGAATCAAACTAAACGTCACATATATCCAGAGAAGTTTCTGAATTCATGAATATAAACCTACTTTTGAGTAACACTGAAAAAAATGAAGTAACCTTTAAAGCAAAACTAAACAAAATAAAAACATCTGTGTCAGAATTCCCAGGTTCAAGTTATGAGCCTGAAGGATACATTTTCTGTTTGTTGGAAGCACATAATAGCCCCGGATGTTTGACTTCCAGGATACCCTTCACAAACGTAGCAGTTGTTTCGGTGGATAGGTATGTCTTAGACCAATGTAACCTGGCAGTATAAACCTAAATGTAGAATCTGAAATCATTTCTAGTTTTTGCATATGTGAGAACTATCCCTTGATTAATGATAGGATAAGCAGCCAGAATATTGGTGATTGAACATCCTCCCTGAAGTCAAAGTGAGGTTTAGGTGTGAGGAAATGCCAGCTTCACTTCTTACAGCTTCATACTTGTCAAGTCTGTGATCATTTTCAACCAACCGCAGTCATGTCTGTGAATCACAGTATTTGATTCTGTACTTCCTCTTGTTTCATTTCCATGGCTGTTGTCCTGTCCTCTTCTTTTTCATTATTTGTACATGCCTTGCCCAGTAGTTTAGGTTTGCGTTCATTTTTATAATTATAAATTTTAGACAGGAAGAGATTGTGGGGATTCTTTAATACAGACTCCCCTAGAGATGCTGAAACAAGGAGACTCAGAAAGGTTGAAAGTACTATAACCTAAAACTGCCATACTGACTCCTGCAACTTAGAATAAACATTCAAAATCAATTTTTGAAAAAAAAATTAAAATTTAGGTAGGAATCACACATTAACAACAAGCAGAAGAGAGGAAGCTTCCAGTTAACTTAGGAAGAAGAAAGGAATATCGCTCTATCACTTCTCTTGGAACAGTGTTGGCTGATCCAATTAGATTAGAAAACAGAGAGGTACATATCTTTAGACAATGGAGCAAATGATCAGTTTCACATCTTACTGCGGTACTCTAAAAATGCAAGAGAATCAACCAATAAAATGGATTCAATTAGAGTTCAAAAGGTGCAGATTTTAAATTGCATGAGCCATGAACCAATGTTAATAATTGTTTATGTGGACCAAAAGATTAGAAAATATATCTAAGGAAATCTGATTCATGATTCCAATAAAAATAAAGAAAAATACCTAAAAATAACTGTAATAAGAAATTGGGAGTTCATGTACACTTGTGGCTGGTTTATGTCGATGTATAGCAAAATGAATACAGTATTGTAAGGCAAAACAAACTAAAAAATAAAAATTATGTAAAAAAAATAAAATTATGCAGTTAAGTATGAAAAAAAAAGAAATTTATAAGACTTCTATGAGGAAAACTAACAGAAACAAAAGAAAATTTAAATAATAAATCTAGTGTTATCCCAGTGAGAATATGAGTGAGACAATAAATTGGCAACATAAATCTAAATGATTCTAAAATTCATCTGGAAGAAAAATTAAAGTAATGAGGGGTGACTTACATTGCCAGATATTAAAGATTGTTATTACATTGATGAAGTAATAGAGTCAAATAAATAATCCTAATTTAAGCTTCAATATATAGAGAATTACTAAGTTACTCAGTTAAAAGATCTCGTGGATCAAGATTAATTGATGTGTAAAAATGTATTCTAGTAGAAATAGATTTATAACCATGAGCCTGAATAGTCCTTTCTATTCATGACAAACAACTCCCTTGAGACAAAATAATAGATATGACCACATAAAAATCAAAATATTTATTCTATGGAGGAAAAAATCACTACCGCCACCAAATTAAAAGAAAAAAAAGTTGAAAAACATGTTAAAAACAAGGAAATTGTTAATGTAACATTTATAGCTAACAAAGGATTAGTTCTTATAATAAAAAAATATTCCTTATAAATCAATAAGAAGTAATCTCCCAACAGAAAAATATTCAAAGAACTAGACTAGGCCAAAAGGAGAAAGTTGAAAATAGTCAACAAGCATACAAAATGTCCAATAAATTAAGAAAATGTGGATTATTTTTCCCCCAAAAAATGCCACAATACTGAGATGTTTCAAACATCACAGAGATATTTTTGGTAAAATTATGAAGAAGAAAACAGCACTGGTGAGCATGGGAAGTGGGAGCACTTTCATAGACTATCATTAGGAAAGTTAGTTTCTACAAACTTTTTGGAGGTAGATTTGCAACATATAACAAAAATTTAAATATACTGTTTCACCTACCTTCTATTATTATCAAAAAATGCTCATGCAACTAGAAAAAAATACACGTGCTTAGATATTCATTTCAGTCAAAACGATTGGAAACAGTGTAAAGTTCTTCAATATACGGTGACTTTGACCGAACATTATACAACTATAGGGAATTGTTCTGTTGTCATTTATACGGAAATACCTCCATAACATATGATGAAATAACTAACAAAGATGACAAAAAATATAATAATTATACCTTCTGTTATCGTGCTTACACTTGTATATGTTTGCATGCTTGCATAGAAAAATGGAGTGATCCTAAACAAAATACTAACAGCAGTTAATGGTTGGTTGATATTTCAGGTGATTTATATTTTCTTTTTAGCATTTTACTATGTGACTTTAATTTTTCTACCCTTACAAATTAAAAAACTGTGTGTGAAAAAAAAAATAAGGTTCACAAACCTACTAAAGGAGAAAAAATGTCACAATGGTTAAGTCTAGCCATTTTACTGTGGGATTGCTCAATCCTTGGATTGAGCAATAACAATCCTTGGATTGTTATGATATTGTCTTCAATATAAAATGAAAATCCTGAAATCACAAGAGATAAAATGGCACATAAAACTGTTTAGAGTTATGATTTTCTGTAGCATAGCTATTTAAATATTTACCTTTTATTCCTTCACTCTTCACCAGGTATGTTTCTGGCTGAGCTGATAGAGAAATATTTGTGTCCCCTACCTTGTTCCGAGTGATCCGTCTTGCCAGGATTGGCCGAATCCTGCGTCTGATCAAAGGGGCCAAGGGGATCCGCACGCTGCTCTTTGCTTTGATGATGTCCCTTCCTGCGCTGTTTAACATCGGCCTCCTGCTCTTCCTGGTCATGTTCATCTATGCCATCTTTGGAATGTCCAACTTCGCCTATGTTAAAAAGGAAGCTGGAATTAATGACATGTTCAACTTTGAGACCTTCGGCAACAGCATGATCTGCCTGTTCCAGATTACCACCTCTGCTGGCTGGGATGGATTGCTAGCACCTATCCTCAACAGTGCACCACCGGACTGTGACCCCAAAAAAGTTCATCCTGGAAGCTCAGTTGAAGGAGACTGTGGGAACCCATCTGTCGGGATATTCTATTTCGTCAGTTACATCATCATATCATTTCTGGTCGTGGTGAACATGTACATTGCTGTCATCCTGGAGAACTTCAGTGTTGCTACTGAAGAAAGTACTGAGCCCTTGAGTGAGGACGATTTTGAGATGTTCTATGAGGTTTGGGAGAAGTTTGATCCAGATGCGACCCAATTTATAGAATATAGCAAACTCTCTGACTTTGCAGCTGCCCTGGATCCTCCTCTTCTCATAGCAAAACCAAACAAAGTCCAGCTCATTGCCATGGACCTGCCCATGGTCAGTGGGGACAGGATCCACTGCCTCGACATCTTATTTGCCTTTACAAAGCGTGTTTTGGGGGAAGGTGGAGAGATGGACTCTCTTCGTTCACAGATGGAAGAAAGGTTCATGTCTGCAAATCCTTCTAAAGTGTCTTATGAGCCCATCACAACTACACTAAAAAGAAAGCAAGAGGATGTGTCTGCTACAGTCATTCAGCGTGCTTACAGACGTTACCGCTTACGGCAAAATGTCAAAAATATATCAAGTATATACATCAAAGATGGTGACAGGGATGATGATTTGCCCAATAAAGAAGATATGGTTTTTGGTAATGTTAATGAGAACTCAAGTCCAGAAAAACAGATGCAACTCCATCCACTGTCTCTCCACCTTCATATGATAGTGTAACAAAACCAGACAGAGAGAAATATGAAAAAGACAAAACAGAAAAGGAAGACAAAGGGAAAGATGGCAAGGAAGGCAAAAAATAGAGCTTCACTTTTGATATATTGTTTACAGCCTGTGAAGGTGATATATTTGTGTTAATAAGACTCTTTTGAGGAGGTCTATGCCAAATCTCTTTTTATCAGTTTATTCTCAAAGTCAGTGCATTTGCTAGCTCTGATTCTCTGACATAGGTGGGCAGCATTAGCAGATGGCTATTTTTGCATTGGTAAATGTATCTCTAAGAATTGTTAGGAGTAAGTGTACAGGGATTATTGATTACAGCAAACAAAGGTGATTTAATTTTATTTACTTTTAATAAATCAGAAAACCATGTAGAAAATACTCACATCTGCCTTGTCATCTTTCCACAGGATTGTAAACATTCATGTTTCCCATGCATGCAGGCATGCGTGCGTGCACACACACACCAATACCTAACATTTGGATATCTACAAAAGTATTTTGCCTTGACTTTTCAATGAAGTGCTCTGATAAAAGGCACCAGTAATGAATGTTCAGTTAAAACACCTCGTTTTCTTGTTATTAGGGGGCAAGACTCTTATCATGTACAGAGGTCATTCTATATTTTGAGGTGCTTAAATTTATCCATGTTACATGAAAACCAATTTATATGTGCCCACTAAATGCCATGGGATGTGTAGGCTGGTCAGTTCTACTAGTGCTTTTTGTTTATCACGATGCATATACCGATTAGGATAAGAGTTACCTTTAGAATAGTGTGCTTCATGGACTGCCTTTTTCTATATCTTTGTTTGTTCATTTGGTAATCATGAAACATGGAAAATTATTTTAAGTACATATCACGTTCCTTGAAAGAAACAAATGAAGATAATTGAGAGAAGAAGCAACTAAAGAAAGCTTTATCCATTTTTATTTATATACTGTAATGCCAGACTGTGCTGCTCCAAAATACCAACAATGACCCAACTCTTATTCTTTTTGTCACAGTTTTCTGCTTTCTCATGCAGTATTGTTGAATCATTCTTCAGCACTGAGCAAAGCTGATACTGTCTTCAGTGGAATGCTTCCAGATATGCAGAAAGATACTTGATATCATGGTACATGTTTGAGCAGATAATGACTTGGGCACAGTATTTAGTATATCACCTGCATAATATCCTGAATGTGTATGGCAAGCTTTCAAGTTGTACTACATGGCAGGCTTTCAACACAAACTTGTGTGTAGTAAGAAGGAAATAGCATTCAACCAAGATTCTTGCCAACTTGCTTGCCTAATTGGTTCTAGTAGTCCACTTGAACCCTTGTTCTTTCATCTACAAAATGAGGAGGATGTCACTTTCTCCTTAAAATTCTATGACTGTGAGATATATTATGTATCCATCAATAATGTACCCTGAGCTTAAAGTTTACCAAGTACACATTCATTTTGCTTTAGCTGTTGTTCTTCTATCAAGGATTATATATCTAGTTCAGAAAAAAACTTATTAATACTGGCTTGAAAAGAAATAGCCATAATGCATTTTTTATGAGCTTATTCCAGGAACATGAGATCATTCTTCTATCGAGTTATTCATGCACAGGCAAAAACTGAGTTACAAAAGTGGAAAGTAATTTTATTTAGAAGATTTTGTGGGAGGTTTCAAAATAAATATATACAACAATATTTCATTCATTTGCTTTCCTCAATGAAAAAAGAACATAAACTGTATTTCTATATTAAGTGCTTAAAACATTTTTGTTGTTGTACTTTTGGCTAGTTAAAAATAAAGGAGATTTAAGCATACCCATAGAGATGAAGAAGTATGGATAGAGGATGAAAGGCAAAGGGCAAAAAAAAAACCCAAAACACAGAAATGAGAAAGACAGACAAAAACAAAGAAAGCAACATCTCCACAGAACTTCCTACCTAGAATGTTTCTAAATTATGATGTGTTTTACAGCATTTGTGAAGGAGATTATCACATCTAGACTTTATCCTAAAGCATGAATGCAATTAAACCTAGGGCCAAAGATTCTTTACACCTAAGTCCAATCATTCATCTTACATTATTTGGGCCTCTTTTTATTTACTATGTAAGATACCATGCAGTGTTTTCCTAGACTATATAAAGCATTATATCACCTCCCTGATAAGTCTGTTGAAAATAGGCTTTGACCAATTTAGAGAACCATGCAAAATATATTACCTTTGTAAGATTTTATAATACAAAAAATTAAGAAATTAATATTACCTTAAATGTGAATGCAGTTTATCCTCATCATTTTAAATCCATATAACTGTACTTTTCATATTTATAAAATAGAGTGGGAAAAGATGTGGGAAGGTTTATGTGTGATTTACTATTCATGTTTTTACATTGCCTAATTTTTACGTGAAAAAAAATATTAGCAACTTGTTCCTCAACACAATTTATTCTAAGCATTTCAAAAAAAGAATTACAAAGTTGCACTTCCATTTCATGCTGAACTATAATTTTTTAATGTAACATGGTTAAGTTTTTTTAAATATATGTTTTCCCAGGAATGTCTAATTGTAACTTTTTATCAATTAATAATGATATTTTGGAACCAAGTGCTCATTTAGTATATTGCAAGCTTGAAGGGAAATTAGACTTCTCTTTTCATACAGATTACTGTTTGGTACTAATAATAAGATACCATTCTCAGCACTGTCATGCTAATATTTAAGTCACAGTATCATTGAACACATTTAATCTAATGATATAAAATGACAGTTACACTGTACAATTTAAATTGGAATAAAGTGGCAGGGAACAGATTTGATCACATATCCATTCATCCAATGGAGATAAACATGGGAGAATCTCATTTTACCTTTTTGACTGTTACGTAGTTTACAAAAGATGTAACTTGTTGGCTGTTTCTAAATGCTAACTGATGGAAACTTCAGCCCTAAATGTTCAGCATGATTTTATAGAATTTTGATAGCTTTATTCAAAAGTTAAGAGGAAATGCATATGTAAATAAAGCATTCTAAATAGCAATTTCAGAGGAATGTTAATGGGAGTGATGAGAGTGGGCCAGCTAAATTAGAATGGCCAAGTAACTGGCTTGGGTTTAGGACCTATGTTTAGAGGCCACCAATTTCTTTTAATAATTGTGGTTTGTTATGTTATATTCTGGAGGAAAATAATTGAGTTGCTTTGTAAAGATAAATGAATAGCCATGAATATAATAATGCTGTTTACATAGAATTCTTTATAAATTTCATACATATATGAATGCTCAAAATGTTTGAGTTTGTCATAAATTATATTGTAGTTATACTTGAGACCTGCACATTGTAATAGAATCTAAAAATAAAAGTCATCAAAAAATAAAATCATATTTGCATGTATTTTCTGTTTTTGTGAGAATAACCTTTAACATTATACCGTAATCCTGGCAAAAGGAGCTGCAGAGTACATGGTTAAAATCTCTTTCAAGGGAGGGAAAGGTTGCATACTGATTAGAGTGGAGAGGACCTTTGCTGCAACAGGATTTGATGCACATGGAATAAAAAACATGAATAATTGGGAGCTGTAAACAAGCAATTGGGGAAACATGCTATACTTTATTCTCTATTATTCTGAAAGTTGTGTAATTAGATACCCATATTGACAATCTGTCCCAGAAGAAAAAGCCAATTTTAAGAGATTTAGGAAGCTTGTGTCATGTCTATATCACATGCTTTAGCTTGACCCTCATGGAGAAGGCAATGGCACCCCACTCCAGTACTCTTGCCTGGAGAATCCCATGGACAGAGGAGCCTGGTGGGCTGCAGTCCATGGGGTTGCAAAGAGTCGGATACGACTGAGCGACTTCACTTTCCCTTTTCCCTTTCATGCACTGGAGAAGGAAATGGCAGCCCACTCCAGTGTTCTTGCCTGGAGAATCCCAGGGACGGCAGAGCCTGGTGGGCTGCCGTCTATGGGGTCGCACAGAGTCGGTCACGACTGAAACGACTTAGCAGCAGCAGCAGCAGCTTGACCCTCAAATTTATTTTCCATAAGCATTGAAATGCAAAAAAGCCATGGATGAAACTATAGGTAGTAAGTACATAGAAAAAATTTAGATCTTATTAACAACTTTGAAAACCTAGTAGCATTGAGGAAAAGTTATTCCTCTTCCAGATGTAATATTTGCTAGCATGTGCTAGTTTCAATTGTATTTTGTGCAAGACAATATGACTTCTATTTCATTAATTTCCACTCAGTGACTAGCAACACCTTGGGATATCTCTATAGGCCTATAAGAATAAGAAAAGCAAAAACAAACCATATTGCTAAGTGAAAGAAACCATTCTGAAAAAGCTATATATTGTACAAACTAGCAGGTGGCACCAATGGGAATATTTCAACCCAGGCAGAACATACTGAGATTTCATAACCTTAGAGAAATCTAAATAGAATTGATTTTAACTGCATAAACCCCAGGGAAAATTGAAAAGAGAACTACTGAAGAAAATTGCTGTAATTTATTGAAGGGAAAGAATGCAACTCAAAGTCGGAGAAAGACTTAATAAAGACTACAGAAAAGTGACATTTTCCAACCTTCTGGAAAAGCCACCCAAATCCCATCTACTTTTGGTCTTTCTACAGAGTTTTAGAACTGCCAACACCTCACTTTCATGAAAGACAAACTTGATGATGACATCTGAATGATTAAATATCAGAGTGTAATATTATATTGATTTATCATTCATTATAAATCATGTATCTATTTGTTAAATTATATTTTACTATTTCTTCTATAACCTATGTTATAGACTATTTTCTTTCATGATACTTTGAAAGACAGTATCTGGATGCTCCACTCTCAAAAGCTTCATAATTCTGGGTCATAACTTAAAAATAGTGACTTGAGGTTGTGCAGATTCTTTCACTGCGCGTGTGCCAGTCCCTGCTTCTCTAGATTAGTTCAAGTCAAAGGGCTCTGTTTTCCTATAGAAGCACTGACCTCCTTAGACTAAGCTCATCATGTCCCTTGTAGCTCTTGGCATGAGCGTTAAGGGAAGTTTTAACTTTATTTCAATGAAACGATTAAATTATGCTTGCTCACATTCACTTCTTGCCTGCAGTTATTCTTCAGATTTCTCATGTAGGCTGTGGTTTAGTATCATGAAGCTAAAGTCAGTCATTTCTTTTCTCCCTGGCTTCCTCCCAGATCCCTTTCTGCCTATAACCTAGCTCTTAGGTGGTACTCTGGCTGTGGTTTGTAGGAGGCAGACCCATTTACCTCTCAAATAAATGGACAATGTGTGATTCCTTAGAGAGAAACATCTTTTCCTTTACTTGCAAGTATCAGAACCAAATTAGGTGACTCCAAACCAGTGGTTAGGGTAAGATGAATATATTTAAAAAAATAGGCAGGGAAATGAAGCATGAAGGAATTCGTTTCCCACCTGTTTCCTCTATTATTCTTTTAACAGAGTTGATTTTATTAAATTCATCAACTAGAACCACTATATCAAGACAGGCTGAGTTGTTTATGGAGATTGCAAGAAACTTTTGTCTTTACTAATTTCTTCAAGCCAGTCAAAAGATATTTAGAAATTTGATAGTTGTAGGTCTCACAGGATGTTCAAGAAAACAAATGTTTTCTGTGGAAATTTTGATACCTAATTCTTATTCATAGCGTTTTACTATAAAGTTAATTCTTAATTTCCAGGATTGAGAAGAACATCCAGGAAAATGAATCATTCTGGCAGCTTAAAATGACTGAAAATGCCGTTGGCATTTTTCTCTATCAGCATTTCCTCCTGTTCAGTTATCTCCTCCAAAAGTAAGAGAACTCTTGTTTACCCACCGTATCTGTCATCTTCAGAGCTGAAACTAACAAAACAAACCTCTCCCTCTTTACAAGATCATTGAAAGCACTTAAAGAAATCTAAGCTCTGCTTTTCAGAGTCTGATACCATCTTATGCCTTCAAGATTTGCCAAAAAATACAAGTATCCACCCATATACACAACAGCAGCATGTTACATCGTATCATGAGTTTAAATCTTTCTGTCACTTACTAACAATGTGACTATAAGCTTAAACAATGTACTCTTATCTCTGAGCCTGTTTCTTCATCTATGAGACCAGCACTCATTAGATCCAAAATACATAAACATGTGGTAGGATGTTTAAAGGCAAGACACTTTATTATGTATTTTCTGAAGTACTGCTCACTCTTAGGATTCAGTAATAAATTCTATCAAATAATATTCAGCATCTGCTGTATCTTGGAAGAATCAGTCAATGATGGTTGTTCAGTGCCAATGTACCATGGGAACAGGAAGAAGATGAGTTAAATCGAGTAGGGGTAGACTAGAGTCAAATATTGAAAAGTGAATAAGAGTTAGTTTTGAGTGTGTTGAATTTGAGTTACTATGGGTCAAAGTGAAAAATGTACGGAAGGCAACTGAACATATAAAGGCCTGTAGTTTGATGAAAACACCAGAAAATATCTATGTAAGACAGAAGTCACTAAGAAAAGGATATAGGGAGGAATAAAACATGTAAGACGTATAAAAAATAAGCTTCAAATGTCAAACAGAAATACTACCTTATTAATGCATTGAAATATCAGTATTTTTATTTTTTTTAATTTTTGTTTTGTTATTCATCAGACAAATGAAAATTAAAACAGCCATGAGATATTATTAAACTATCACCAAAATGACTACATATAAAAGACAGACATGGAGAAGGCAGTGGCAATCCACTCCAGTACTCTTGCCAGGAAAATCCCAGGGACGGAGGAGCCTGGTAGGCTGCAGTCCATGGGGTTGCTAAGAGTAGGACATGACTGAACGACTTCACTTTCACTTTTCACTTTCATGGGCTGGAGAAGGAAACGGCAACCCATTCTGGTGTTCTTGCCTGGAGAATCCCAGGGACGGGGGAGCCTGGTGGGCTGCCGTCTATGGGGTCAGACACGACTGAAGTGACTTAGAAGCAGTAGCAGCAAAAGACAGACAATAACAAGTCTTGTTAAAAATTTGAAGCAGGTAAAGCGTTTAAAGCAAAATTTAGAAAAAAAAATAAGAAAAAAGAGCGGGTATATGTATGTGTACAACTGATTTGCTTTGTGTACAGCAGAAGCTAACACAACATTATAAATCAACTGCATCCCAATAAATTTTTTTAAATGTGAAGCAAAAGAAATTCTCATACGTTGCTGCTGCTGCTGCTGCTGCTAAGTCACTTCAGTTGTGTCCGACTCTGTGCGACCCCATATATGGCAGCCCACCAGGCCTCCCCATCCCTGAGATTCTCCAGGCAAGAACACTGCAGTTGAGTTGCCATTTCCTTCTCCATCATACGTTGCTAGTTAACATATAATTTTGAACAATTACTTTGAAAATATGTTTGTCAATATCTGTTTAAACATATATGTATTCTGTTACTGGAAATGTTATGATACACAAAAACGAGTGTTTATAATCATCAAAAGACATTTTTATGAAAAGTAAGAAATGCAGATTCAGTATTTCTATCAGAAAGCATACTGTGGTAGAGTACACAACAAAATGCTCTGCACTGCAGGAAAGGACAGCTAGCTGATACAGCAGTATCATAGAGAATCTCACCAACAAAATAATGAGCTAAAGAAGCTAGACAAAAGATTATACATTGTATAAATTAATTTATAAAGTTTAACAACAGGCAAAACTCATTTCTGATAATAGAAGTCAAAAGAGTAATGACATTTTGGAGGCTTTACTGACTTGGGCATTAGGGAAAATTGTAGAATACAAAATATGCTTTATATCTTAATCTGGGTGGCATTTACATAAGAGTATAAATATGTATATTAGAACTGTATGATTTTTCACTTACTGTATATTTATTATACCTCAATAAAGTAATAGTCAACAATAACAAAGTACTCTGAGTTAGAGATCAGCCATCAAACCTCCAAGGCAGCTCAGCTGCATTGTTTTCTTCTCTGTGTCCCATTGCTTCTTTTCTTTTGGTTCTTAGAAACTTCCTTTAATTTCTTGCAAGCTTAGTCTTGCATTCAAAAATATACTTATTAAATTCTACTCAACATGCATCTTATATAAGGATTTTTTCAGGATATCTGCTCATCTCATTGTTGAGCATTAAAGGACTTGGGCTTCCATGATAGCTTAGTTCCTATCTTTTCTGATAGTAATACTGAATATATATTTATCCTCTTATGTAAAGGCTATGGGCTTCCCTGATAGTTCAGTTGGGAAAGAATCCACCTGCAATGGAGGAGACCTGAGTTCCAGTCCTGGGTCAGGAAGATCCCCTGGAGAAGGGATAGGCTACCTGATTAAGTGTTCTTGGGCTTCCCTTGTGGTTCAGCTGATAAAGACTCCATCTGCAATGAGGGAGACCAGGGTTTGATCCCTGGGTTGGGAAGATCCCCTGGAGAAGGGAAAGGCTACCCACTCCAGTATTCTGGCCTGGAGAATTCCATGGGACTTTATAGTCCATGGGGTCCCAAAAAGTCAGATACGACTGAGTGACATTCACTTTCACTTTCAAATGGACATGAAACGATATCCTATCTAAGAATCTCTTGCAATGTTGTCTGAAAGTCATAAAAGCTAAGATCATCGTAATGAAATTCTGGCTCCCAAGAGAATTTTTTTCTTCCATTTCATAAGCCTCCCAAGCAAACCTAGAAATAGCTTTTATAAAGCAGGAAAATGGGGGGAAATAATTTATTCAAAGAGACTCATTAAGCCTAAGACTTAAGTTTGTAAATTTAGATGATGTCTTAATTATTTTAGAGGAGAGTAATTATTTGGTGATCTCACTGAAACATCATTTTCCTACTGCATTGTAATTGCATTTCACTAATAACACAAAGCTGAGAACTTTGATGTACCATAAACACATTCATTATTTATCTTTGGAGGAATGGCTTGAAATAAAAGAATGCAATATGAACAGCCTTCTTTTCTCCAGCTTGCAGTGTCTTAAAGTTTTTCTTTTCTTCATTATTTAGACTGGTCATTCTTTTTAAATTGACCTCAGACTAGAAATTAGCCGATAGATAATAATATCTATCCTGTTCCTCAGATTAAAAAATCAAACACACAAACAAACCTCAGAGCATACTTTTATCCTTCCCTTAAATAGGCATCCAACTCATCAGTACTATTGGTTCAAGCTATAAAATACACCCCAAAGCTGTTCATTTCTCCTTATCTCTATCCCCTTTACCCATAGTTCTAAACCACTATTATTTTTGGCTTGATCTGTTCTGGTAGCCACTTTACTGGTCTTTTGGCTCCACTTTTGATTCCCTACAATCTTTTCTCCACAGAACAAACAGAATGATCCTTTGAAATCCTCATCTAAACAAGCCATTCTTCCCTGATACCTCAGACAGCAAAGAATCTTCCTGCAATGCAAGAGACCTGGGTTTGAACTCTGGGTCAGGAATGGAATGGCAACCCACTCCAGTATTCTTGACTGGAGGATTCCATGTCCAGAGGAGCCTGGCTATAGTACCTGGGGTTTGCAAAGAGCCAAACATGACTGAGTTATGAACACACACACACAAATCCTCTCCCATTGCCCTAATTCCTCTTAAGTTTCTTCAGAGCTTCCTCTTCCACTTACCATGAGGGGCAGGCTTCTTAGCATTGAAGGGCCTGATATGACCTGGGCCCTGCTTAACTGCGTGCCTCCCCGCCATGCTATCCACTTCTGAAACTCACAGAGCTTTAGCTCCACTGACTTTCCTTCTGCTCTTTGACTCATTAAATCCACTCTTACCTCAGCTCCTTTGCGTTTGCTCTTCTCACCTTTTCCTTGTGCCTCTGATTCAGAAACCAGCTGCAGCCACTTAGATTTCAGCTCAGGTGTTTCCTCTTTCGAGAGGCCTTGCTTTACACTCGATATAAGGGAACCCCACTGCCCCAGCCACTCTTCACCAAGTTGAAGTTCCATCTTCATTGCACCGTTTACTATTACCTAAGATTCTTATGATTTTTATCCATTGGTTGACTTGTCTCCTCTCAGCTGATAAACAGACCTATGTGAGGTAGACACACTCTTTATTTTAGCCTTCTCTAACCCTAGAAGGTCTGACCTCCAACAGAGGCTCAGTGAGGATTAGTTCAACGGGTTATTTCTGAGACCTGAACTCCATCAGTTTGGCTTGAAAAGGAGAGCTCCAATGGACTCCTATTACGCAAAGGTCAGTGTCTACTTATAGCGTTATCTTTTCCACAAGTCTGTGAATTTAACACAGAAATCCTGGGAATATATGGTGGGAAAAGCCTAGCAGGGAAGGGCTTTCCTGAAATCCTCCCACACCTCTCTTGTTTTGGGGTTATGTTTGGTTACTCTGTTTCAGAGGAGAAAAGCAAATCACCTCTCCTTAGGAGTAAATAACCACAAACTGAATGCCTACCAGTCAAGTCCTGGTAAATGTTTAATAACTGGCTCTTCTTTGGGACTCAGTTCAGTTCAGTCTCTCAGTCATGTCCAACTCTTTGTGACCCCATGAATCGCAGCACGCTAGGCCTCCCTGTCCATCACCAACTCCCAGAGTTCACTCAGATTCACGTCCATCGAGTCAGTGATGCCATCCAGCCATCTCATCCTCTGTCGTCCCCTTCTCCTCCTGCCCTCAGTCCCTCCCAGCATCAAAGTCTTTTCCAATGTGTCAACTCTTTGCATGAGGTGACCAAAGTGCTGGAGTTTCAGCTTTAGCATCATTCCTTCCAAAGAAATCCCAGGGTTGATCTCTTTCAGAATGGACTGGTTGGATCTCCTTGCAGTCCAAGGGACTCTCAAGAGTCTTCTCCAACACCACCGTTCAAAAGCATCAATTCTTCGGCCCTCAGCCTTCTTCACAGTCCAACTCTCACATCCATACATGACTACTGGAAAAAACCGTAGCCTTGACTAGACGGACCTTAGTCGGCAAAGTAATGTCTCTGCTTTTGAATATACTATTTAGGTTGGTCATAACTTTTCTTCCAAGGAGTAAGCATCTTTTAATTTCATGGCTACAGTCACCATCTGCAGTGATTTTGGAGCCCCCAAAGAGAAAGTCTGACACTGTTTCTACTGTTTCCCCATCTATTTCCAATGAAGTGATGGGACCAGATGCCATGATCTTTGTTTTCTGAATGTTGAGCTTTAAGCCAACTTTTTCACTCTCCTCTTTCACTTTCATCAGAGGATCATAACTTTTCTTCCAAGGAGTAAGCATCTTTTAATTTCATGGCTACAGTCACCATCTGCAGTGATTTTGGAGCCCCCAAAGAGAAAGTCTGACACTGTTTCTACTGTTTCCCCATCTATTTCCAATGAAGTGATGGGACCAGATGCCATGATCTTTGTTTTCTGAATGTTGAGCTTTAAGCCAACTTTTTCACTCTCCTCTTTCACTTTCATCAAGAGGCTCTTTAGTTCTTCCTCACTTTCTGCCATAAGGGTGGTGTCATCTGCATATCTGAGGTTATTGATATTTCTTCCAGCAATCTTGATTCCAGCTTGTGCTTCCTCCAGCCCAGCGTTTCTCGTGATGTACTCTGCATATAAGTTAAATAAGCAGGGTGACAATATACAGCCTTGACGGACTCCTTTTCCTATTTGGAACCAGTCTGTTGTTCCATGTCCCGTTCTAACTGTTGCTTCCTGACCTGTATACAGTAACCACATAATAACCCAATAATTTGCATACATACTACAGATGGAAAGCAATGGTCAAGACCATGTTTCTCAAACTTCACATTGAATTACAAGAGGACTTTAAAACCTTTAAAATGCCTGGATTGAAACTCAGATTCTGCTTTAATTAGTCTGAGGTGCAGCCTGAGTGTTGTAGAAATAGAAAGAACTCCACAGGTGATTCTAATGTGCGGCTAAGTTTGAAAATCAAGAGAAGTTGCTCTGGCTTTAATCCATAGATGCCACATTCTCTGCACACAGCTCTCAGTGTTCCCCCTGTAACTGACCCATGAGAAAAGCACTCATGCCCACAATATCCTGGTTTGTTTCAAGTGTGTATTGAATGACATAAGCTGCAGCACTGGTTTAGGACCCAGCAGACTGCCTCAGCTATGAGTTAGGAAGTTCTCCTTAGGGTCTCAGCCTCTGCTGCTTACTGAGTGTTTGCCTTACTTAGTTGAATATGACATTTAATTTCTCTGTTTTGTCTTTTTCTTTTGTGTACATATTAGTATTTTTTTAAAAAAAACCTGGAAAATAATATATTATTTCTCTGTATATGTGAGGTTAAAACGGGTTGCCTCCTTTCCATTGTTAAAGAAAAATGGCATTCGGTTTAGTCAAATTGCATAAAATGGTTGAAAATATTAAAGAGAGAAACTGCAGATCAATTTTGGCCTGCAAATTAAAAAAAAATTCTTTATATAATGGCTCCATCTTCTGGTCAATGAAATAAAAGTTTTCAAGCTGGAAAATACAGTTATGTGTCATTCCACAAGTTAACTAGTCTGAGTCAGGAAAAGAATAAGGTTACTTCTTATTCAGAAAGATTCTACAAATTTGACTGAATTTCTTCCTTGAGAATCTTACTTTATTGTTTGAATCAAGCTCAATCTCTGTAACATTGTTATGTGAAAGCAAACGGTACCATATTTGCTTTGTTCTCTCTGATTTCCTTCTTCATTATTCCCCATCCTTCCTTCCTGATGTTTCTTCCCTTTCTGCTGCTACCCTGAGACTTCAAGAATGCTGATACTTCACCCTCTCATTGAAATTTTCATTCTGGTTTTGAAAAAAATTTATGATATTTATGCTAAAATAGCAATGAGGAAGTATGGATAACTAACTCACAAACAAGCTTTGCTTCCTAGAGATGGAACACTCTAACAGGAACAAAAACTCTCAATAGTAGATCTGAAACCAATAAGTATATGAGATCTTTGAGGCTAATGGGTTTAGCTTAGTAGGAATGAAGACCTACTGAAAACTGAAGTTAATTATAAATATCAATAAGTAGAAAAGATGTGTTCAGTTAGTTCAGTCACTCAGTCTGTCTGACTTTTGCAACCCCATGGATTGCCGAATGCCAGGCTTCACTGTCCATCACCAACTCCTGTTGCTTGCTCAAATTCATGCCCATTGAGTCAGTGATGCCATCGAACCATCTCATCCTCTGTCGTCTCCTTCTCCTCCTGCCTTCAATCTTTCCCAGCATCAGGGTCTTTTCTATTGAGTTAGTTCTTCACATCGGTAGCCAAAGTATTGGAACTTCAGCATCAGTCCTTCCAATGAATATTCAGGACTGATCTCCTTCAGAATGGACTGGTTGGTTCTCCTTGCAGTCCAAGGGACTCTCAAGAGTCTTCTCCAACACCACAGTTCAAAAGCATCAATTCTTCAGTGCTCAGCTTTCTTTATGGTCCAACTCTCACATCCATACATGACTACTGGAAAAACAGTAGCTTTGACTAGATGGATCTTTGTTGCAAAGTAATGTCTCTGCTTTTTAATATGTTGTCTAGGTTGGTCACAACTTTTCTTCCAAGGATCAAGTGTCCTTTAATTTCATGGTTGCAGTCACTATCTGCAGTGATTTTAGAGCCCAAGAAAATAAAGATTGACTCTGACACTGTTTCCATTGTTTCCCTGTCTATTTGCCATGAAGTGATGGGACTGGATGCCATGATCTTAGTTTTTTGAATGTTGAGTTTTAGGCTGGATTTTTCACTCTCCTCATTCACTTGCATCAAGAGTCTCTTTAGTTCCTCTTCACTTTCTGCCACACTGTGGTGTCATCTGCATATCTGAGGTTATTGATATTTCCCCCAGCAATCTTGATTCCAGCTTGTACTTCATTTTGCCTGGCATTTCACATGATGTACTCTGCATATAAGTTAAATGAGCAAGGTGACAGTATATAGCCTTGACATACTCCTTTCCCAGTTTGAAACCAGTCTGCTGTTCCATGTCTTGTTCTAACTGTTGGCTTCTTGACCTGCATACAGATTTCTCAGGAGGCAGGTAAGCAGTCTGGTTTTCCCATCTCTTGAAGAATTTTCCACAGTTTTTGTTATGATCCACACAGTCAAAGGCTTTGGTGTAGTTAATAAAGCAGAAGTAGATGATTTTCTGGAATTCTCTTCCTTTTTTGATGATCCAACGGATGTTGACAATTTGACCTCTGGTTCCTCTGCCTTTTCTAAATCCAGCTTGAACATCTGGAAGTTCTCTCTGCATGTACTGTTGAAGCCTCTCTTGGAGAATTTTCAGCTTTACTTTGCTAGCATATAAGATGAGTGCAATTGTGTGGTAGTTTAAATATTTTTTGGTGTTGCCTTTCTTCAGGATTGGAATGAAAACTGACCTTTTCCAGTCCTGTAGCCACTGCTGAGTTTTCCAAGATTTCTGGCATATTGAGTGAAGCACTTTAACAGCATCATCTTTTAGAATTTGAAATAGCTTAACTGGAATTCCACCACCTCCACTAGCTTTGTTCATAGTGATGCTTCCTAAGGCCCAACTGACTTCACATTCCGGGATGTTTGACTCTAGGTGAATGATCATACCATCATGAAGATATTCTTTGCATAGTTCTTACCACCTCTTCTTAATATCTTCTGTTTCTGTTTAGGTCCATACAATTTCTGTCTTTTATTTTGCCCATCTTTGCAAGAAATGTTCCCCTGATATCTGTTATTTTCTTGAAGAGATCTCTAGTCTTTCCCATTCTATTATATTAAATCTATCAGATTAGATATGACAGAGTGCGTAAAGAACTATGGACAGAGGTTCATGACATTGCACAGGAGCAGTGATCAAAAATATCCCCAAGAAAAATATATGCAAAAAAGCAAAATGGTTGTCTGAGGAGGCCTTATAAATAGTTGAGAAAAGAAGAGACACTAAAAATGATACATCCATTTGAATGCAGAGTTCTAAATAGCAAGGAGACAAAAGAAAGCCTTCCTTAGAGATCAATGCAAAGAAAAAATGTGTAGTTGAATGGAAAAAAAAATAGCTATGAACCCACGTACTGCCATATATAAATCTCACGGAAATGTTTTACTCTCTATTAGTATATCCAATAGCAGATATAATACAAGTTACCCATATATTTTTTAGTTCATACAACATAGTAAAATGGCAGACCATTTTAAACTATATCAATGTCTATCTGGGACTTAGCAAATATGACTTACTGGTTCACTGTAGCTGAATATTAATATAAACAGGTTATAGCTGTTGATTTACTTCTTATTAAGAACACAGTCTTTTCTTAGACTAGGGAGATAGTGACATACTTAAATTGAAATTGCATATTTACATTTTGTATTTAGGGAAATTGTGATTTATTATTATATGATTGGAATATTTGGGCCACTATAAAGATATTATTCATATCAAGACAGGTTGAGTCTAATATGATATTATTTATATCAATGCATATTGGATCTATTAGTATGTCTCTTGGAATAAATTAAGTATAATAATAATAATTGAATAATAAAAGAAAAATTTTAGGGAGAAATTCCATAATTTTTGTACTATAAATGCTCTATAGGAATTATATCATTAGTTATTATTATCTTCTAATACTTCAGTGTTGAGATATTTTAAATGGTTTTATTAAAATGAAGGGACATGAAAATTACCTCAAAAGTAAAAAAACTAAAGAATAAAATATTGTTGCTGTGTTCTAATACCAAATTAATCAAGTCTCTAGCGAACTTTCAATGGACACAATATTTTCCCTAACTCACTAACAAGGTCTTATATTCTCTAATATGAAATGTACAAGGAAAAAAATAGTCAATGATCTTTTGGTAGAATATCAATTCAATTGATGCCTTCTTTGTAAGATAGTATTCTAGGAACTAGGGGGGAAAAGGAGGGAACAAAACAGACAACAGTTTGTCTTTAGAAGTAACAATAGCGAATCATTAGCTAGTGATTAACAATAGCTAATCACCTAACAGTAACAATAGCTAATTGTAGTTGAGTGTGATTACATCAGATCCTGCAGCATCTCTTCATCTAATCAGTCAATGATATTTGTGACAAATTTCTTCTAGCACCCTTCTTCATTATCCTTCAGTTGCTTCATTTGTAGTTTAAAGAAAAATCACAAGCAGAGTTGATTCTGTGCAGTGTGGCAGAAAAGGAACTTTGGGGGTAGGGAGGGGTGCTAAGGATTAGTGTGATTCTGTTGTAAATTTCATGTGCCTGGATGCTCCTCCTCACTGCAGGTTGTTTGGACAGCCCTGAGCAGTACTTGGTTTTCTGGGGACTTTGCTTTATGCAGTACTTACAGAGTACTGGGATCTATACTTAAAACTGGCCTCTTAATCACAATCTCACTTAAATGGCCTAAGAGTCAAGAGAACTAAGCAAGCATGGACTAAGCAAGCTGGATCAGTGAGGAAAAACAGGTCAGGAATACCTCAGATAACTACAGATTGCTATTACTGTAAGAGGCGCCCCTGTGGGATTGATGGTAAGAAATGGACCTAAAAAGTGAACTTGCGGACCACACGGTTTGCCCTATTTGGGAGTAAGTGAGTCTGATATTGTGGTGTGGCCTCCAAAGACATGAAAGACAACCAGCTCACAGCTCTGGATTCCCATGATCCCACTGCTTGCTCACGCTGCTTATGGCTAGCTCTCTTTGGTGTCCCTCCAAAGGGGAGGAGGGCTCCAGGGAGCTGCATCCACTTTTGTGGATGTGGACACTCATTTGCGTCTGTACCTGGTTTTAAAATCTTTGCACCACTCATTGCTGGTTTGGGATAAAGAAACAGCAACCATGAACCAAATCTCAGTACACACTCATTAGTCAATAATCACAGGCCAGCTTGTGCAGTCGGCCGATGAAGGTAAGCTGCTTAACCACATTTTATCAGGCCGTGCAATTCAAAGGGGTCTGTGTCGCCTGATGTATTGGGGGAACACATTGCACTATAGAATATTTATTTTCTTAAAATCTAGTACTTATTCCTTGGATTGCGAAAGTAACATGTTCTTTGTAGGAACTGGAAAAATACAGGAAGAAGAAAAAAATAAGGTCACAGTCTTGAGATAAACAATTATTGAATTTTGATGTATTTCTTTTCGTTATTTCTAGGTTAGTAAAACTGATTTTTATGTCTTTATGTATTTCAGATAGAGTCATGGTTAAAGTAACCTAAGGTCATTTGTTTCTTAAAACTGTCAGCTGGCAGCTGAGTGCTTATTTGGTTCATCTTACAGAGCTTTCTCAGATTTTCTTTCTCTCTCTGTGTGACCCCCTCTCTCTCAGCAGTGAAGGCACTGTTGCTGGTTAAAGGTTCCAACTCCCACATCTAGAGAATATACTATTTAGTTGAATTGACTCCAGTGAACAGGGAAATGAAGCTGGGTTTTGTGTGCCGCTTCTTTGTGGTAGCAAAGACAAAATCATCAACCAGCCTTGCTTCCAAGTATTAATCCTCCTAGGGGAGCACTTTTAAATAAAATGTGTTTAGAAACCCTCAGTTGCAAAGGCTTACTAATTCAGCCTCTGGTTCTGGGGCAGGCTCCCATGAGATTCAAAGTTTCATCATAAGCAGCCTTATGTATCTGTTCATATATTGCTCCTATAGTCACAACTGGAATGGGTGTATGTATATGCATTTGAAAATACTTGCCAAAGAGGAGAGTGTGTTTGAAATATTTCTACTTATTTTAACATTTTCCAAGTCTTTAAAATTCTTATAAGTTCATATGTATCTAAGTTTATGAAAATGTGTAGAGGCCTATACATTAAACACTAAATATCTTGGTAGTGATCCACACAGTCAAAGGCTTTGGCATAGTCAATAAAGCAGAAATAGATGTTTTTCTGGAACTCTCTTGCTTTTATCACTTTCTGCCATAAGGGTGGTGTCATCTGCATATCTGAGGTTATTGATATTTCTCCCAGCAATCTTGATTCCAGCTTGTGTTTCTTCCAGTCCAGCGTTTCTCATGATGTACTCTGCATAGAAGTTAAATAAGCAGGGTGACAATATACAGCCTTGACGTACTCCTCTTCCTATTTGGAACCAGTCTGTTGTTCCATGTCCAGTTCTAACTGTTGTTTCCTGACCTGCATACAGATTTCTCAAGAGGCAGGTCAGGTGGTCTGGTATTCCCATCTCTTTCAGAATTTTCCACAGTTTACTGTGATCCACACAGTCCAAGGCTTTGGCATAGTCAATGAAGCAGAAATAGATGTTTTTCTGGAACTCTCTTGCTTTTTCCATGATCCAGCAGATGTTGGCAATTTGATCTCTGGTTCCTCTGCCTTTTCTAAAACCAGCTTGAACATCAGGGAGTTCACGGTTCACGTATTGCTGAAGTCTGGCTTGGAGAATTTTGAGCATTACTTTACTAGCACGTGAGATGAGTGCAATTGTGCGGTAGTTTGAGCATTCTTTGGCATTGCCTTTCTTTGGAATTGGAATGAAAACTGACCTTTCCAGTCCTGTGGCCACACCACTTAATGACTGAATGACAGCCACTACAGCAATTGATGAACAATTTTGATAAACTGGAGTACAATTTTGATAAACTGGTGGAGAGCTAGGACGATGTAGGGTCTGAAAACCTTATCACGTGAGAAATAGTGGAAAGACCTACATGTTTTTGGCTTGGAGTGACTTACCTCTTCTTATTCCTTGATTCTTCCATATACATTTGGCAATGAGTTTGTTGATTTTCTCAATAATTCCAGCTGAAATTTTGATCTGGATTGTGTATAATGCCTACACGAATCTGGGAGACTTGAGAGCCTTTTAACAGTAAGAAATCTCACCCATACACATAGTAATCTCTCCTTTTGTGTCATATACTAGAAGTTTCCATTTTTTACAGAAAAGTCCTCTACATTCTTTGTCAGGTTGACCCCAGGATGCTTTTTTTTGCCATTGAAAATGGTGACTTTGTAAAATTTCTTGATCATTTTTCATTAAGAATTTGTTCCTATAAAGCATTTTATGGCATTTTTGAATAGCAATATTTTCCCAGTACACTGGCTACATATATATTTCCCCAGTTCCTTTTCGTAAAGACAATTTGTTTGGTTGCTAATGTCTCATTGTTTGACAGGACCAGTTGAGGGTTTGGCTAGTAGCTAGCTGTTTTTGGATTGTTTGAAGAGAACCCTATAAATTTGTAGTCTAGGGGTAATTCTACTGTTGCTTCAAAACCTGGAGTTTCAATAGACCTTTAAGTACTGACTCTCTTACAAAGTTAGGTGTAAACCAAGGAGCCTTCTCTATTTTCCACTCCAAAACTGAATTAATAAAAACAGAGCTCCATGCTTTAGAAAAAATATTTACAGGCTTTCCCTTCAGTCAGTTTATTAGTTTATTATAAAGGACACAACTCAGGAACAATTGAATGGAATAGATACTTTAGGGGATGTGTAAGGAGAGAGTTCCATGCTTTATCCAGATGTACCACCCTCCCAGCATCTCAACATGGCCACTGGGACTTATTTTTTAGGTGGTTGTTGCTGATATAGCAGGAGGCTGTTGGTGTCTGTAAGCTGATTATGAAAATTTGTTAAGTGACTTGTCAGTTCTATTATTTGGTCTGTTGATTGGATTGAGTTTAATATATATGTAATGTTATTCCCTCTTTGTAATGAGGATTTAATCTCTTTCCTTCCAATTCTGACAGGTATTATGTCATTTCCATTCCAGAGAGTATCGGTGCCAAAACCCGAAATCTGGTGTCAACAGTGGGGACAGTATGGGCCTTATCATCAGGCCTTGCTCGTAGCACAAATGCTATCCCCAAGTATCTTGTCTGCTGTAGGCTTTTGAAATATAGTAGTTGCTATGAAGGTAAAGAAGCTTCTATTTATTCCTAGTTTTATGATAGTTTTTCAAAAATCATATGTACGCATTGGAGTGTTTTTCTCAACCTGGTAAAATAATTAAGATCAACACTTTATTAAAAAATATAATATTTAATTTCATTATGCCAATGTCACCATCTATTAAAGAAATTAATGGTCACTTTTTCAAATGCAGCTTTGAAAATAGTATTTATAAGTGTTTACGGACTAAGTGTGGAGTAGAAATGGCAACCCACTCCAGTATTCTTGCCTGGAAAATTCCATGAACAGCAGAGTCTGATGGGTTATAGTCCATGGAATCTCAAAGATTCAGACACAACTGAGCAGGCATGCCTATTGACTACCTAAGCCATTTTCCTCATAAAGTAAATATTTATTCCATGGTTCAAATTTTATATATATATATATATATAAAAGACAAATGTACACATCTTTCTCATAAATACCTAGAAAGATTTGGGGAAGCCAGGAAGACACTGTAAGGTAACCAATCAGGTGGGGAGGATGGAAAACTAGCCCGGTCCACAAGCTCTATCCCAGCCCTGCTGGGGACACTTTGCAGAAGTGGAGACACCTCTGCACGTAAAGAACTAAAGTGAGACTTCAGGGACAAGAGCGCATTTCCGACTGCGCGCACAGGAGGGACGGCTGCAGGGCTGGGAGGCCCACTTGCTCTGGCCAAGGAATGGGGTGAAGGGCCTTCAGAGTGACCGCTCCTCCTGGCCCCATAGGCAACCCAGAACTGGAGCACTGGTGTGTGCCACAACTGGGCAGGTTAGGGTCGGGCCCACTAAGGTGACCTGAAGGAAAGCGCCAGTTCAAGGTGAATGGCTGGCTGGCTCCTTCCCTCCCCTCCACAGCCCCGCAGTCACTGAGCGCCAGACAACTCCAACCCAACAGAAGAGTTCTCAGAAGAGTGTTCCCTGGGGCACTACAGACAGTGCATGAGGGGCAGGACTCCTTAGTCAAGAGGCGGCTCAGAACAGCCATCAAGCCCAGACCATGAAGGCCACACTGAGCTCTTTGCACTGCGGCCCAACCTCAACCCCCAGGAGGTGGTCCAAGGCACCGAAACTAGCCTCCTCCATGCTGTGCCCAGCGTGAAAGATGGTGATGCCCCAGGGAAAACTGGCAATGGTGCCTTTCACTGGGTCTTCCCTGGTGCCTCAGTCTAAGAATGAGCCCACAGTGCAGGAGACCTGGGTCAGATCCCTGGGTCAGGAAGATCCCCTGGAGGAGGGCAGGCAACCCACTCCAGTACTCTTGCCTGGAGAATCCCCGTGGACAGAAGAGTCTAGCAGGCTGTAGTCCATGCGATCGCCAAGTGTCAGACACGACTGAGCAACTAAGTACACACCTCTTTCTCTGAACCAGTAAAGAATGTGAACCAGATCTGTAACCTTGCAGTCCATAGGCAAACCCACGTGTGGCTTTGTTTCACTGGTTCCATGTATTTAAGCTTCTGGAAATGCATTGCTCGACCAGAGAAAGTGGTCTCCACTGGCCACAGACCCCTCCACTCTGTTTTGTTCAGTATCTAGCTTGATTCATTTATGTTGCATATCTGGCCCCTCCAGGCATTCCAGGATGCAAACCCACCTTAAGTACAGTTAAAGGTTCTTCCTGCTTTTATGGATTCAACTTTGGCTGTTCTGATTTCGTGCACAGGGTCCCCTCAGGAAATAAGCCACGTGATCTCCATTTAGGACAAAGGCTGTTCTTGATTTGTCAGAACACAGTGGGATGGGATCTGAATCAGCAGATGACCCTGCTGTGTGTAAAGCACAGTTCTTCTCCCTTTGAGTTTTCCTTCAGACTGAAGGGTCTTTTCCCAGAGCCCTTGGGAAAATGAATAGCTTCTGAGTAGACTCAGACAACCACATCAGAGCCAACCCCTCAGGAAGTCTGTCCATATAATTGCCTGGTGGTGGCCCTGTGGCTAACCCCAGCCCAGTAAATTCATGGGAGATGTGCTGGCTTGAATCAAACAGCCTCTGAGCTTTATTTATGGGCAAAACAGATGACACCAGAATGTTCTCTTCCCCTGGATCTCATCGCCCCTTAAATTTCAGGAAGAGGGGTCACCAACTCAAGCGTGGATGACAGAAACAAGTGAGGTTTGACATGTGTGAGAAAAACCACACTGTCCACCCAGCATATCTTTCCATTTTTGTAAGAGGCATGGGTGGAGGCACTTAGATTCATAGAAATGAAAAAACCAACAGCAAACATGTGAAGATGAACAGCAACCATCAGTCTGGATAATACTGCTGTTTGTCAGCTCCAAGTAGACAGGTATGATTCTCCAGAGCAATACAATTTTCTGATTTTTTAACGTTGGTTCATTTAAAAACAACAACCCCCACATTGTGTTGGTACTGTCTACCTTCAATCATGATGGAATAATTGCCATCACACTTGCCATTCTGCCTTAAACAGATTTTTTAAAATAAATTTATTTATTTTAATTGGAGGTTAATTACTTTACTTAAACAGATTTAATGGAACAAAATACATAGGGAAAATGCTGGCCAGCTCAGGATTCCAACCCCTAAGAGAAGGAAGAACATCAGGTGAGCCCCAAGCACTGCCTGGCCTAGGACAATTTCCTAACCACTAAAAAGAAGGAGCCTGATCTCTTCTACCAGAGGGAGCACAAATGCTGAGTTGAGAAGGCAGAAGTTATTTAGAGCCATTGAAACACCTAAAATGTAAAGATTTGAGCAACATAGAGAAGGGAACTGGCTGAGAGCTTGGCTTCACATGTATGGAGAAAGACTGAAAGACCCCGTGGAAAGCAGTTGACGTGGCTGAAAGCAGAGCCGAGATACTAAACATCACACTAGCAGACACTGGCTTCCCTGGTGCTCAGAGGTGAAAGCGTCTACCTGGAATGCGGAAGAGCAGGGTTCAATCTCTGGGTCGAGAAGATCCCCTGGAGAAGGCAATGGCACCCCACTCCAGTACTCTTGCCTGCAGAATCCCATGGATGGAGGAGCCTGGTAAGCTACAGTCCATGGGGTCACAAAGAGTCGGACACGACTGAGCGACTTCACTTTCTTTCTGCAGACACTGGAGCTCTGGTCCAACCAGATGAAAGAGACCTCATTAAGGCATTCATCTGAGACATAATATTTATTCCAACATCTCACAAGTAAGATTCATGTCCTAAAGAAGTGGTTCCAAATTGGAAGGGTGAGGTGATTTTTCTCCTCCCTCAAAGAACATCTGGCAAAGTCTAGAGATCTTTTTTTTACTGTCATGATGAGACATACTGGTGCTGTGTGGCTTAGTCGCTCAGTCGCGTCCAACTTACTGCCACCCTTTGGACTATAGCCCACCAGGCTCCTCCATCCATGGGATTTTTCAGGCAAGAGTACTGGAGTGCCTTGCCATTTCCCTCTCCAGGGGATGGGAAGTACTACTGCCATCTAGTGTGCAGAGCCAGGGATATTGCTAAACATCTCACAGTTCACGAGATAATCACACACGACGAAGAATTTTCCAGCCTAAAAATGCCAATAGTGTCAAGGTTAAGAAACCCCACCCTAGAATAAGTGCTACTCTGCTGCTGCTGCTGCTGCTAAGTCGCTTCAGTCATGTCTGACTCTGTGTGACCCCAGAGATGGCAGCCCACCAGGCTCCCCGTCCCTGGGATTCTCCAGGCAAGAACACTGGAGTGGGTTGCCATTTCCTTCTCCAATGCATGAAAGTGAAAAGTGAAAGTGAAGTCACTCAGTCATGTCCAACTCCTAGCAACCCCATGGACTACAGCCCACCAGGCTCCTCCGTCCATGGGATTTTCCAGGCAAGAGTACTGGAGTGGGTTGCCATTGCCTTCTCCAGGTGCTACTCTGCTGCTGCTGCTGTTAAGTTGCTTCAGTCATGTCCAACTCTGTGCGACCCCATAGACGGCAGCCCACCAAGCTCCACTGTCACTGGGACTCTCCAGGCAAGAACACTGGAGTGGGTTGCCATTTCCTTCTCCAAGGCATGAAAGTGACAAGTGAAACTGAAGTCACTCAGTCATGTCAGACCCTTAGCCACTCCATGGACTGCAGCCTCCCAGGCTCCTCCGTCCATGGGATTTGCCAGGCAAGAGTACTGGAGTGGGGTGCCATTGCCTTCTCCCAAGTGCTACTCTAGACCTTTGCAAAAGCTAGTAGCCAGCATCCCCAGTGATCCTCATCTCCTATTATTCACACCTTTGTCTAGTTCCCACCCACCCACATGGAAAAGCTCAGATGAAGCAGGACAGAGGTCTCTGTCATATCCAGAAATGAGAACAGGTCTGCCAATAAGCATGTGATACTCTTGAAAGCATATTTTGCAACTATGTTGGAGTCTTAGATGACTATAGCCCCAAATGATGGCTCACTGCAACTTCATAAAGAGTTCCTGAGCCAGAACCATGAAGCCAAGTCACTCCCAGATTCCTGATCTTCAGAAATGGTGTGATAATAAATGTTGTTTTTAACTGCTAAGTTTTGGGGTAATTCATTACACAGTAATAGATGAACACAACAATCTTTGCCCTAGCAAAGCCTAAAACTAAGTCTTGTTAATTGTCTGCCAGAACAAAACTCAAAACTCTTATATATATAAAAAAAAAGCCAGATTCCTTAAAATGCATAATTTACAATGTTTGGGAATACAGTAAAAAAAAAAATTACTAAGCATGCAAAGAAATGAAAAAAATGACTCATAATGTTTTTTTTTAAAAGCAGTTAGAAACAGATTTTGAGATGATCCAGATATTGGAATCAGCACACCAGGATTTTCTTTAAAGCTATTAGAATTATGCTAAAAACCTAAAGAAAAATATAGTCCTAATGAGTGACCATATGAGGAGAAGTCCACAGAGAAACAGAAATTATGAAAGAGAAGCAGATGGAAATTCTATAGCTGAAAAGAAAATATCAGAAATCAAAAGATTGCTTAAAAGCAAATTTAAGATGGCAAGAGAAAAAAAAAAAAAGCAAGTGAACTAGAGACAGATTCATAACAATTTCCACTCTGAAGAAAAAAGATTTTTTCCAGAGAGATGGTATGGGGAGGGAGGTGGGAGGGGGGTTCAGGATTGGGAACACGTGTACACCCGTGGCAGATTCATGTTGATGTATGGCAAAACCAATACAGTATTGTAAAGTAAAATAAAGTAAAAAATAAATAAAGAAAAACTAAAAATTTAAAAACATGAACAAAGTCTCAGGGACCTGCGGGACAATGTTAAATAGTCTAACTTAAGTCCAATTCAGCTCTCAGAGGAAAGCAAAGAAATAACAAGAAAGAAACAATTAAAAAAAAAAACAGTGATTGAAATTTTCTTAAATGTATTGAAAAACATTAACTTGCCGATTCAAGAAACTAAGTGAACCCCCAAGCAGGCTAAATACAATGAAAAGCACAAGTAAGTGCATTATAATCAAACTGCTGAAAACCAAAGATGAAGAAAAAACTTTGAAAGCAACAAGAGAAAAATGACTAAATAAATACATGAGAGGAATGACACAAAGACAATTATCTTCTCATTGAACCGATGGAGACCAGAAGGTCACAGAATAACACTGAAATGAAGAAAGAAAAAATTGTATTCTAAGAATTTTTATCCAACAAAAGTATTCTTTAAAAGGAGAGCAAAATAAAGACTTCAGATTTTTTTAAAGTTGAAAGAAATGGTTACCAGCAGATATGCACTATAAGACCTACTGAAAAGAGTTCTTAGGCTAAAGATAAATGATACCAAATAGAAACAGATCTACAGGAAAAAATGGCAAACACTGCAAATGTTATATGTAAATTTAAAACACTAGATTTCCCCTTAATTTACTTAAAAGACAAATGCCCATTAAAAGTGAAAACAGTAACATTATAAATTGAGGTCTGTACTATGGTTTTCCTGTGGTCATGTATGGATGTGAGAGCTGGACTGTGAAGAAGGCTGAGCGCTGAAGAATTGATGCTTTTGAACTGTGGTGTTGGAGAAGACTCTTGAGAGTCCCTTGGACTGCAAGGAGATCAAACCAGTTTATTCTGAGGGAGATCGGCCCTGGGATTTCTGTGGAAGGAATGATGCTAAAGCTGAAGATCCAGTACTTTGACCACTTCATGCGAAGAGCTGACTCATTGGAAAAGACCCTGATGCTGGGAGGGATTGGGGGCAGGAGGAGAAGGGGACGACAGAGGATGAGATGGCTGGATGGCATCACTGACTCCATGGACGTGAGTCTGAGTGAACTCCGGGAGTTGGTGATGGACAGGGAGGCCTGGCGTGCTGCGATTCATGGGGTCTCAAAGAGTCGGACACGACTGAGCAACTGAACTAAACCCACATAAGTCCTCAAAACATGCGCATGCTCTTTGACTCTCTTTCTGTCTCTGTCTCTCTGCCTGTCTCCCTCTCCAGAGATTGGGGGCAGGAGGAGAAGGGGACGACAGAGGATGAGATGGCTGGATGGCATCACTGACTCGATGGACGTGAGTCTGAGTGAACTCCGGGAGTTGGTGATGGACAGGGAGGCCTGGCGTGCTGCGATTCATGGGGTCGCAAAGAGTCGGACACGACTGAGTGACTGAACTGAACTGAATTGAATTGAACATAGGAGCACCTCAATACATAAGACAAACACTAACAGACATAAAAGGAGACATTGACAGTAACACAATAATAGTTGAAGACTTTAACGCTGCACTCACACCAATGGACAGATCATCAAAACAGAAAATTAATATGGAAACATAAGTCTTAAATGATACATTAGATGAGATGGATCTCATTGATACCTTCAGGACATTCCATCCAAATGCAGAAGAATACAGCTTCATATCAAGTGTGCATGGAACATTCTCCAGGATAGACCACATCTTGAGTCACAAATCAAACCTCAGTAAATTTAAGAAAATTGAAATCATATCAAGCATCTTCTCTGACCACAATGCTATGAGACTAGACATCAATTACAAGAAAAAAACTGTAAGAAATACAAACACATGGAGATTAAACAACGCGTTTCTAAATGACCAACAGATTACTGAAGAAATCAAAATAGAAAAAAAAAATTTCTAGAAACAAATGACAATGAAAACACAACTCAAAACCTATGGGATGCAGCAAAAGTAGTCCTAAGAGGGACGTTTATAGCAATACAATCCTGCCTCAAGAAACAAGAAAAGCATTGAATAGCCAACCTAAGTTTACACCTAAAACAACTGGAAAAAGAAGAACAAAACCCCCCCAAAATTAGAAGAAAGAAAGAAATCATAAAGATCAGAGCAGAAATAGTTGAAAAGAAATGAAAGAAGCAATAGTAAAGGATAGTAAAACTAAAAGCTGGTTCTTTGAGAAGATAAACAAAATTGACAAAGCTTTAGCCAGACTCATCAAGAAAAAAAGAGACGAATCAATTCAACAAAATTAGAAATGAAAAAGAGAGGGTACAACAGACAATGCAGAAATACAAAGGATTATAAGAGACTATTATGAACAATTATATGGCAATAAAATGGATAACCTGGAAGAAATAGACAGATTCTTAGAAAGTTCAATCTTCCAAGACTGAACCAGGAAGAAGTGGAAATTATGAACAACCCAATTACAAGCACTGAAATTGAAGCTGTGATAAAAAAATCTCCACAAAAACAAAAGCTCAGATCAGATGGCTTCACAGGAGAATTCTATCAAACATTTAGAGAAGAGCGAATGCCTATCCTTCTAAAACTCTCAAAAAATTGCAGAGGAAGGAGCACTTCCAAACTCATTTTATGAGGCCACCATCACCCTGATACCAAAACAAGACAAAGACAACACAAAAAAGGGAAACTACAGGCAAATATCACTGATGAACATAGATGCAAAAATCCTTAACAAAATGTTAGCAAACAGAATTCAGCAACACATCAAAAAGCTTATATACCATGATCAAGTTGGGTTTATTCCAGGAATGCAAGGATTCTTCAACACCATATTAGCAAAATGAAAGATAAAAACCATATAATAATCTCAATAGATGCAGAAAAAGCCGTTGATAAAATTCAGCACCCATTTATGATTAAAACTCTTCAAAAAATGGGCATAGAAAGAACCCAACTCAACATAGTAAACGCCATATATGATAAGTAAAAGTGAGAGTTGCTTAGTCATGTCTGCCTCTTGGCAACCCAATGGACTATACAGTCCATGGAATTCTTCAAGACGATCTCCAGGGGATTGTCTCAACCCAGGGATTGAACCCAGGTCTCCTGCATTGCAGGCAGATTCTTTACCATCTGAGCCACAAGGGAAGCATGTATATGATATAGTAAATGCCATATATGGTAGTTCAATTCAGTCGCTCAGTCATGTCCGACTCTGTGACCCCATGGACCGAAGCATGCCAAGCTTCCCTGTCCATCACCAACTCCCTGAGCTTACTCAAACTCATGTCCATTGCGTTGGTGATGCCATCCAACTATCTCATCCTCTGTCATCCCCTTCTCCTTCCACTTTCAATATTTCCCAGCATCAAGGTCTTTTCCAATAAGTTGGTTCTTCGCAGTAGTTGGCCAAAGTATTGGAGTTTAGCTTCAGCATCAGTCCTTCCAATGAATATTCAGGACTGATTTTCTTTAGGATTGACTCGTTAGATCTCCTTGCAGTCCAAGGGACTCTGAAAAGTCTTCTCGAGCACTACAGTTCAAAAGCATCAATTCTTCAGTGCTCAGCTTTCTTATGGTCCAACACTCACATCCATACATGACTACTGGAAAAGCCATAGATAGCTTTGACTAGACAGACCTTTGTTGGTAAAATAATGTTTCTGCTGTTTAATATGCTGCCTAGGTTGGCCATAGCTTTTCTTCCAAGGAGCAAGTGTCTTTTAATTTCATGGCTGCAGTCACCATCTGCACTGATTTTGGAGCCCCCAAATTAAAGCCTCTCATTGTTTCCCCATCTATTTTCCATGAACTGATGGGACTGGATGCCATGATCTTAGTTTTCTGAATATTGAGTTTTCAAGTCAACTTTTTCACTCTTCTCTTTCACTTTCAATAAGAGGCTCTTTATTCTTCACTTTCTGCTGTAAAGGTGGTGTCATCTGCATATCTGAGGTTATTGGTATTTCCCCCTGAAATCTTGATTCTAGCTTGTGCTTCATCCAGCCTGGCATTTTGCATGATGTACTTTGCATATAAGTTAAATAAGCAGGGTGACAATATACAGCCTTGTAGTACTCCTTTCCTGATTGGGCCCCAGTCTGTTGTTCCATGTCCAATTCTAACTGTTGCTTCTTGACCTGGATACAGATATCTCAGAAGGCAGGTGAAGTAGTGTGGTATTCCCATCTCTTTAAGAATTTTCCACAGTTTGTTGTGAGCCACACAGTCAAAGGCTTTGGCATAGTCAATAAAGCAAAAGTAGATGTTTTCATGTAACTCTCTTGCTTTTTTGATGACCAGGTGGAAGTTGGCAATTTGATCTCTGGTTCCTCTGCCTTTTATAAGCCTACAGCAAACAATATTCTCAATGGTGAAAAACTGAAAGCATTCCCCCTAAGATCAGGAACAAGACAAGTGAGTCCATTTTCACCACTGTTATTCAACAAGTTCTGGAATTCCTAGCTACAGCAATCAGAGAAGAAAAAGAAATGAAAGGAATGCAGATTGGAAAACAAGAAGTAAAGCTCTCACTGTTTGCAGATAATATACTGTACATAGAAAACCTTAAAGATAGTATTAGAAAATTACTAGAGCTCATTAGTGAATTTAGCAGAGTTGCAGGATACAAAATCAATACACAGAGATCACTTACATTTCTATATACCTACAGTGAAAAATCAGAAAGAGAAATTAAGGAATCAATCTCATTCAACAAAAAGAATTAAATGTCTAGGAATAAACTTACCTAAGGAGAAAAAAGAACTATACACAGAAAATTATAAGACACTAATGAAAGAAGTCAAAGATGACATAAACAGATGGAGAGATATCTCATGTTTCTGGGTAGGAAGAATCAATATTGTGAAAATGACTATACTATCAAATGCAATCTACAGATTCAATGTTATCCCTATAAAATTACCAAAGACATTTTTCACAGAGCTAGAACAAAAAATTTCACAATTCATATGCAAACACAAAAGACCCGAAATAGCCAAAGTAGTCTTGAGAAAGAAGAATGGAGCTGGAGGAATCAACCTTCCTGACTTCAGATTGTATTACAAAGCTACAGTCATCAAGACAGTATGGTACTGGAACAAAAACAGAAGTATAGACCAATGGAAAAAGATAGAAAGTCTAGAAATAAACCCATGCACCTATATGTACCTTATTTTTGACAAAGGAGGCAAGACTATACAATGGGGGCAAAGACAGCCTTTTCAATAAATGATGCTGGGAAAACTGGACAGTGATATGTAAAACAATGAAACTAGAACACTTCTTAACACTATACACAAAGATAAAGTCAAAATGGATTAAAGACCTAAATGTAGGACGAGAAACTATAAAACTCTTAGAGGAAAACATAGGCAGGACACTTGATGACATAAATCAAAGGAAGATCTTCTATGACCCACCTTCTAGAGTAACAGAAATAAAAACCAAAGTAAACAAGTGGGACCTGATAAACTAAAAACCTTTTGCACAGCAAAGGAAAGTATAAGCAAGTTGAAAAGACAACCCTAAGAATGGGAGCAAATAATAGCAAATGAAATAACTGACAAAGGATTAATTTCCAAAATATACAAGCACCTCATACAACTCAATACCAGAAAAACAAACAACCCAGTTGAAAAGTGTAAAGACTTATACAGGATGCTTGGGGCTGGTGCACTGGGATGACTCAGAGAGATGATATGGGGAGGGTGGTGGGAGAGGGATTCAGGGTTGGGAACTCATGTACACCTGTGGCGGATTCATGTCAATCTATGGCAAACCAATACAGTATTGTAAAGTAAAAAAAAAAAAAAATGTAAAGACCTATACAGACATTTCTTCAAAAAAGACATACGGATGGCTAACAAACACATGAAAAGATGCTCAACATTGCTCATTATTAGAGAAATGCAAATCAAAACTACAATGAGATATCACCTCATACTAGTCAGAATGGCCATCATCAAAAAGTCTATAAATAACAAATGCTGGAGAGGGTGAGGAGAAAGGGGAACACTCTTGTACTGTTTGTGGGAATGTAAATTGATACAGCCACTATGGAAGACAGTATGGAGATTCCTTAAAAAACTAGGAATAAAACCACCATATGACCCGGAATCCCACTCCTAGGCATATGTCCTGAGGAAAAAAATATAGAAAAGACACATGTATCCCATTGTTCCTTGCAGCACTATTTACAATAGCTAGAACATGGAAGCAACCTAGATGTCCATCAACAGATGAATGGATAAAGAAGTTGTGGTATATATACACAAGGGAATATTACTCAGCCATAAAAGGAACACATCTGAGTTAGTTCTGATGAGGTGGATTAACCTAGAACCTACTATATAGAGTGAAGAGAGTCAGAAAGAGAAAGATAAATATCATGTTCTAATGCATCTACATGGAATCTAGAAAAATCGTACTGAAGAATTTATTTACAGGACTGCAGTGGAGAAACAGACATAGAGAATAGACTTATGGACATGGGAGAGGGGAGGAGAGGGTGAGATGTATAGAAAGAGTAACATGGAAACTTACATTACCATATGTAAGATAGATAGCCAATGGGAATTTGCTGTATTGGCTCAGGAAATCAAACAGTGGCTCTGTATCAATCTAGAGGGGTGGGATGGGGCGGGAGATGGGAGGGAAGTTCAAAAGGGAGGGATACGTGTATACCTATGGCTGATTCCTGTTGAAGTTTGACAGAGCACAACAAAAGTCTGTAAAGCAGTTATCCTTCAATTAAAAAAAGTTAATTAAAAAAAGTAACCCCCAAGAGAAGACATCAGGTCTCCTCCTTACCATCTCAGACATTTAGTGAGATCAAAATCTGTACAAACTTTGTAGAATATTTCATAGCCTTTAGGAATTCTTCGTTGTTTCTTCCTGTGTGCAGTTCTCCATGGTGAATAGCAGTTCAGCTCTGAAGTGAGAAATGATCAAGGACATCATTGGGAGCAAGAAGAAGCTGCAGATACAGGGCTGTATCCAGACCCATTTCACAAGAATTAGAATTGTGCATTAACCACAATTTACTACCTTCTGACTCCTACAGTGACTTTTTTGTTTTGTTTTGTTTTCAAATTCTCTTAAAAATATTTGGGTAAAATTAAAAGTGATTTGCCTTGGGTCTATTCCCACTACTGCTGCTGCTAAGTCACTTCAGTCGTGTCCAACTCTGTGTGACCCCATAGATGGCAGCCCACCCAGCTCCCCCATCCCTGGGATTCTCCCGGCAAGAACGCTGGAGTGGGTTGCCATTTCCTTCTCCAATGCATGAAAGTGAAAAATGAAAGTGAAGATGCTCAGTCGTTTCCAGCTCTTAGTGACCCCATGGACTGCAGCCTACCAGGCTCCTCTGTCCATGGGATTTTCCAGGCAAGAGTACTGGAGTGGGGTGCCATTGCCTTCTCCATTCCCATTACTACCCACTATCTATGGCCACTAAGGCTATCATATTGTGTACTTTCATTCAGCAGTAGTCAGCAAGCATTAATTGAATGCCACTGCCTGCTCAGCAGGGTCTTTAAAGAGGTAAAAAATAGGTGTTAACATGACATTTTGGAGCTGGGAAATCCATGTGGTTAAATAACCTCTTATACCTGTGTAAATTGCAACACAGAGAGGGCAATTGGCTTAATCAAAGTCGATTTTGCACTCCTGGGCTTAAATCTCCTGAATGCCAATCAAAGAACCTCTTCATGGAATCCCATTGGTATAGGTCTTGCTTTTATAGGATTTATGATGTATTTGTCATACTCCTGCAAGCACAAGCTAGAGATTAATTAGAGCATAAACAAGGAGACAAGAGAACAGGGAAAAGAGATTTAACGTTTGAGCATAGACTAGGGGCCAGATAATTTTCTGTGTTTTAATTCTCTTAACTAGCCAAGAAATGCATGTTCTTATTCCCACATCATCGCTGAGAAATCTGGGGCTCAGAAGGTTCCCTTGACTTACCTAAGGTCATATTGGTAGAAAGTAGCAGAACTCAGGTATGTCAGGCTCAAAGTCTTTACAGTAATGAAGCTGAAGCATAATAAAGCAATCTTTTAAGGAAAAGATTTCAGTGAGAAAAATACTCAACAGACCAATTGAATCAATTGTCTTTCCTTGTTTTCAGTAAGGAAAACAGAATTTCAAAGCCTGTTTGGGGTGTCCACTGTAGGAGTGGGAATTCACACATTCCACAATGACAGAGGAGAGAAAGACAGGATGGGGAGATGAGATGTAAAGAGAGGAGCATTCACCTGGCTTTTTTTTTTTTTTTTCTTCTTTGCATTCACTGTTAGTGACAGAGCTTCTAATCAAGCATTTAATAATTTCTCTTTGCCACTCAGTAAAAGGCTTTTTCTTTCAATTCGCCTCCTAGGTGTTCTATGTCAGGCAGTTACTCTACCTGAAGATTTTCATAGTCTAAGAAATTAAATGGGCGGTTCTTAAAGCCACACTCCCTTGAAAGATAATTGCAGTTAAATAATAACAAACCTGAGTGCACAAATTGGGTTTTATTCTTTTCTCAGCACCGGGCTCCTTCCATTTCTGTGAGTGTGAATTCCTGGTATATCAGGACGAAAACCAGAAACCTAGACCCAGAACAGTTGCCCTGTGATCCAGGAATGCTGCCTAACAACACTAGGTTTTCAGAAAATTACTCCTTCCTCCTTTTTTTGGGGGTGGTGGTGGTTATTTTCTCAGTTTATTGCCTTTTTCTAGTGGGTCATTAGATTACGTGAAGCTCCAGTGTGACAAAATGACTGAGACAGGGCCCTGGAGTGCTTCCCAGGAAATTCTGGGGCTGACTATGGTGTGATTGCCATTAATGCTCCTGGAATGCAGGATTCCCAAGGGCATCAGACTCACCACACTGACCAACCATCCGCAAGACAGACAGCACAGCCTTCGTCATGCCAGAACCTGCTCATGCCCTCTGAGTTATTTTATAAGGTGGTGGTAGGCAGAATTCTAAAGATGTCTCCCAAGATTTCCTGTCCTCTGGTTATTCAGTCAAACATGAATGTAGGTTCTGCTGTTTTGCTGGTGCACTTGCTAATCAGCTTACTTTAGAATAGGGAGATCACCAGGGGGATATCAAGGTGGGTCCAATGTCATCACATGAGCCCATAAAAGCAAGTAGAGCAGGAAGGCAGAAGAGCCAGTGAGAGAGATGCTGAAGAAGAATAGGAGGCAGAAGAGGTGGGCAGTGAGAAGGGTTTGTCTTACCATGGCTGGTTTTGACATGTAGAAGGCTATTTGTAAGAACTAGAGAAAGGATCTGGAAACCAAGGGTGGCCCCCAGTGTATTCCTCAAAGAGCAACCAAAGAAATCCAAGAAGTTGGTCTGAGTCTCCCACTCCCATTGCATTCAATATCTGAACTCATTAATATGGCTTGTGAGGTTCTTCATGACATGTCCCCTGCTATTCCTCTGATTTCATCCTTTGAACCTCTCATCTGTGACCCCTTCCTGTACAGACATAATGAATGATTCCATTTAGCTTCTCACCTTTTTTTTTTTTTGCCATACTACATGACTTGCAGGATCTTACTCCCTGACTAGGAATTGAACCCACGCCCTTGGCAGTGAAAGCTCAGAGTCCTAACCTCTAGACTGCCATGGAATTCTCCCCAGTTGTTTTATGTTCCCTCTTCTAGGCCTTCATACCTTCTGCCTCCCACTCTCTAATCTGGTACATTCTTTCCCTTTCTATCTGTGTTCATCAAATAATTGCTATTTATCCACATTGACCTAAATGTCTTCTTCTCTAGGTGACATGCTCTGATCTCTCAGGATTTTATTAAGGAATGTTTTTTGTACTTACTCTGAGTTTTCCCTAGTTAGTGCATGTAATTGGGTATCATTCTGTCTGTTAATTTATCCATCCTCCCTGAGGTTAATTGTAAGCCTGGATGTGCTTTGTCACCAAAATGGCATATAAAGACTATTCAAGAAATATTTCCCATTTGGGGACTTCCCTGGTGGTCCAGTGGTTAAGAATCTGCCTCCCAATTCAGGGGACATGGGTTTGATCCCTGGTCAGGAAACTAACATCCCACACGCGGCGGGGCAAGTAAGCCCGCATGCCACAACTACAGGACCTATGTACTCTGGAGCCCATGCACCACAACAAGACCCAAAGCAAAAAAAAGATAAAAAGAAGAAGAAGAAGAAGAAGAAGAAATGTTTACCATTTGAAGTAAGCTGGAAAGAGAGAAAAAAAAAGAGCAAGAGAAAAAGAAATATTTACCATTCGAGAAATGAACGTATGAATGTAGGAATGTATGAGTAATACCTTTTCTATTCTATAAGCGTTGGAATTACTTCCAGAGTGCCAGTCTCTCATAGATACTGACGACATGCATGGCTGAAGCTTATGGGTTAATCCTAGACGTGTCCTGGGTCACCTAAGATAGATGTTTTGAGATATGAAGTAGTAGTGTTTGTGAGTAAGAATGATGGTTGCTGGCACAAGCTTGACTACAGGGGGGAAAGAAAAGGCCCGCTATTGTAAGGTCAGTTCAGCATTCAGAATGTGGGTGTTAACAGACCATCAAGCTACGATCGTCACGATGCACAGCCTCTCATTTGCAGGGACTCCTCACTTCGGAGAGATGTGCACCTGATGAATAGTTATGGTTTCCAAAAGCCAGGTGTAAATTCACAGCCTGTGCTCCTGCTGATGAGTGGAGTCATTTTGGATGCATTTGAATCAAGTTGCTTGCTAGGCTGGTCTAATGCCTGCACTATTAACACATAATCATTTTGCAATTTGGGCTGCCAGTGCTCGGCTTGGACATAATAGAGGAAGACAGAAGACTTTGCTGTGTTTCTCTGGATGGCGAATCTGTCTAGAACAGTGCTTTTCAGTCTTTCATGCGCTTGGGATCACCTGGGGATCCTGTTAAAATGCAGATTCTGAGTGGGGCCCAAGAATCTGTGTTTCTAGCAAGCTGCCAAGTAATTCCAAGAAATTTACATTAATTAATAAATTCATTAAAATCTGATGTATTTATTTAAATATAGTTGACTTACAATATTATGTTAATTTCAGGTGTACAGCATAGTGATTTAGTATTTTTTCAGATTATACTCCATTGTAGGCTATTATAAGCTAATGGGTATAATTCCCTGTGCTTTGTTGTTCATCTGTTTTGTGCATAGTAGTTGATTTCTGTTGGGTTTCCCAGGTCATGCTAGTGGTAAAGAACCCACCTGCTAATACAGGAGATGTAAGAGAGGCAGGTTTGATCCCTGGGTCAGGAAGATACGCTGGAGGAGAGCATGGCAACCCACTCCAGGATTCTTGCCTGGAGAATACCATGGACAGAGCAGCCTGGTCGGCTACAGTCCACAGGGTTGCAAAGAGTCAGACACGACTGAAGTAAGCTAGCATGCCCTCACGCATCTGTTAATCATGTACCTCTAATTTGTCCTCCCCACTCCACCTTGCTTTCCTCTCCCCTTTGGTAACCACGAGTTTGGTTTCTGTATCTGTGAGTCTATTTTTGTTTTGTGTGTACATTCATTTATATTATTTTTTACATTGCACATATAAGTGATATATACAGTATTTGTCTTTGTCTTATTTCACTAGCATAAAATTCTCTAGGTCCATCCAAATTGTTACAAATGGCATAATTTTATTCTTTTTTGTGACCGAGTAACATTCCATTGTGTGTATATGTGTGTGTGAGCTTCTATGCCTTGGTTATTGTAGATGGTGCTGCTATGAACAGTGGGGTGCATGTGTTGTTTTGAATTAGTGTTTTCATTCTTTTCTGGATATATACCCAGGTATGGAATTGCTGGATCATATGGTAGCTCTATTGTTAGTTTTTTGAGGAACCTCTATACTGTTTCCCATAGTGGATGTACCAAGATACATTCGTAACCAACAGTGTGCAAGCAGGGACCCTCATTTTAAATAACAAGTTTCCAGAGAATAAGAGTTGAGGCTTTTTTTGTGTTTCTGTCTGTAGCCTTTAAAATGGATGTTTTGAGAAGTTAAGCTAGAGGGACTCCGATGGGAGGTTCAGAGAAAGGACCTTTGGCTTTGGTGGCTGGAACAAGAGGTGAGGGAATTCAGAAGCCATTATGTAATGTCATCTAAAACAAAGCCATTGAGAGACTTGTCGCCCTTGCCTCTGTTTCCACGTTGACGTCTAAAGATGAAGAGTATTAAGAAAACTGTTAAATGTATATATCTTTTCCTTCTCTTTTATCTTTTATCTCCAAATAAAAAAAAGAGAAAATCCTGCATCTATCAAGAGAAATTTCTCTACACTTCTCTTTAGTATATAGGCTTTTAAAATTTACCTCTGCCCATGGTAATTCCTTGGCTTAGCTCTGAGAAACACTTGGACATCACTCCTTCAGGACCGTCCTCCAAATGAGAAGCAGGAATATAACTCTCAAAAAATGGAGCATTTTTTTTCTCCACTTCCTTTTTGTTCTTTCAAGTTTGTACTGACAGAAAGAAATCGCCAGCAACAACAACAAAATCCTATGCTTCCCTGGGACAATCTTGATTCGGATTTAGGATCTAGATGGGTAAAAGTTGTAATGGTCAGTCTTAATAACACTTCCTCCAAGAGTGGAAGGAAGATTGACAGAATTCTTTTTACTTGAATATTTAACTTCTATTATCTTATTTGACGTTAAAAACAAGTAGTTTAGTTGCAGATACGCAGAAGAAGGCCGAAAGATTTTTGTTTTCTCCATGGCCATCAGTAAGCATGACTGGGATCTCTTCTGACAGGTAGACCTGGGTGGGTCTTGTTCTGCTCCACCACCTTCATGCATGTCTCCTCAGGTTGTTTCCTGAATCTGTGCTTTTACATACTTTAAAAGACACACAACCATATCTTCACCGGACATTTGATTCAGTCAGCTTCAGCACCTCATCTGTGTACGAAAATGAATATATTGTGTTTTGGTGCCCTTTACAGTTAATTGCTGAATATAATCAGTTTTTACCTTCTTGAGTAGTTAAGGTCTTCAGTGTCCATCTCAGAATGAAGTGGATCTGCCAGCTGATGAGGAAGATATGTTCAAAACTCTGACCTTCACTCTAGGACCTGCCTTTTACTAATACTCCTCTGTGTGCCAGGGATTATGCTAGGTACTTTACATTTGTTACATAATTTAAGAATGTAGCAACAACAACTGGATGAGATGGGTATATTTATATCTCATTGCCCTGCAACCAACTAATACACAAATCTTTCAGAAATAATGAGAAACTAAAACCAAAGCCCCATTCAGAAAAAAGTAAGCAAACTACTCAATATCATACAACTAGCAGTGCTAAAAAAATCAGATCTAGGTTGGTTTGTTGCTGGTATTAATGCTTTAACCAGTAGACTCTACTTTCTACTACCTCTCTCTATGCTATATGTATATATATATACTTTTTCTTTTATAGATGCATTTCTAAGGTATGGTCTTCATGATGTAACATCAGTTTTATTTTTCAAAATAAATTTTTATTGGAGTATAGTTGATTTATAATGTGTCAATTTCTGCTGTACAATAAAGTGAATCAGTTATAACATACATATATCCACTCTCTTTAGGATTCTTTCCCCATATAGATCATTACAGAGTATTGAGTAGAGTTCCCTCTGTTATACAATACTTCACACCAGTTCTCTGTTTTGTATGTACTGGTGTGTATATGTCTCACTTTTAAACTGTAACAGGGAAAGAGCATAAAAGTGAGGAAACTATAGTTCTGTTTCTGGTCCTGCTGGAAGATTGATGTATACTTTGGAAAGTGGTGAGCCATTTTACGTCTTGGGATTTCCTTTTGCTTATCTGTTATACAGAAACTGAACTCAGGATATTTAAGCAACTTATTTACACTGCTGTCATTCCAGTAATTTATAGATTATGTGGTTGTTGAGGGACTGGACTTTGGCTGGACACTTCTTTCTCTGGCTGAAGTGTTTCTTTAACATCCTCTACTTTTTCATCCCACTTTCCATGGAAGGTTAAGAATTTGCTCTCTAACCCTACATTTTTGATATTTCTCTGTATGAGTCCATTGCAATCATTACATACCAGGAAGGGCAACATGGATTCACTGTAGTTTGAAAAACATTTTTGAAAATTGCCCCCAGCACATGCACAGCTTCCCTGGTTACCTGCCAAGTCTTGCTCTATCTTTGGTACACTGTCAAACTAACAGAGCTGGAAATTAAGTAAAGAGACTGTCTTAACCCTGGAAAGCTGAACTTAGAAGACATTTTATCAAAATAAATGATTTGAATTAAAGAATTTTGGTTGCTGTTTAACTCAATTGTAGGTAATAGGTTTAGAGGAAACCCAGCTGGTGCAGAGAAGCCCAGATTCTGCTATTGAGCTCTTGGTTAATACCAATGAACCCTAGGACAGCGCCATCACTCACTTCACACTGCAACATTGCAACACATAGAGATCTGTTTACAGCAAAGACCATTTTGGTTTTATTCCTCAGCAAGCAGAATGAAAAGTTCATCATGGCTCCAAAGTCTAACTTGGGGTGTTTCTTTTTTTGCATGCCATCATTGAGTTCACCGTTTGCTTGAATTTTGTGAAACTCTCTAGCTTCTGTAATGGTGATGGTTGAATAGATGAGGCCAACTTTGAGAGCCAGTAAACATTTTTCCCCCATAATTCATGTATTTATTTATCTTTGGTTGTGCTGGGTCTTCATTGCTTCACAGGCTTTTTCTCTAGTTGCAGCAAGCGGGGGCTACTCTCTAGCTGTGGTGAGTGGGCTTCTGATTGTAGTGGCTTCTCTTGTTGTGGAGCACGAGCTCAAGGGCACACGGGCTTCAGTAGTTGGGGTGCATGGGCTCAGTAGTTGTGGCTCCTGGGTTCTAGAGCACAGGCGCAATTGCTCCTGGAGGGCCAGTAAACTTTTAATTAATGAACAGATGCATGCCCCAGGTCTTTAAAAAAGTCAAACCCTAGCTACATTTATAACTGCACACTTACAATTTTCCAAGAACTATGTTAAACACATCAAATATGTTTTCTCATTTAACCCTCAGAACAACTCTCAAATTACAAATGGGAAAGTTGAAACACAAAGAAATCATGCCATGTTGCACCCAGGTGGATCAATGGTAAACAATCTGCCTGTCAAGCAGGAGATGTGCTTTTGATCCCTGGGTCGGAAAGATCCCTTGAAGTAGGAAATGGTAACCCACTCCAGTATTCTTGCCTGAGAAATCCCATGGACAGAGGAGCCTGGAGAGCTACAGTCCATGGGGGCTCACTAAAAAGTCGGATATGACTTAATGACTAAACAACAACAATGCAGTAAAAGCATAGTTGGATTTTGACCTCATGCCTGTGTGTTTGCAAAGCTCATGCTCTTTGCCCCCATGTCATGAGCCCATGATAGTTGTATGGGTCCATTTGACTCCAAGAAACATGAAATGTGCTCTCAGTTCAGTTCAGTTCAGTTGCTCAGTCATGTCTGACTCTTTGCGGCCCCATGAATTGCAGCACGCCAGGCCTCCCTGTCCATCACCAACACCCGGAGCTCACTCAGACTCACATCCATCGAGTCAGTGATGCCATCCAGCCATCTCATCCTCTGTCATCCCCTTCTCCTCCTGCCCCCAATCCCTCCCAGCATCAGAGTCTTTTCCAATGAGTCAACTCTTCACATCAGGTGGCCAAGTACTGGGTTTCAGCTTTAGTATCAGTCCTTCCAAAGAAATCCCAGGGCTGATCTCCTTCAGAATGGACTGGTTGGATCTCCTTGTAGTCCAAGAGACTCTCAACAGTCTTCTCCAACATTGCAGTTCAAAAGCATCAATTCTTTGTCACTCAGCTTTCTTCACAGTCCAACTCTCACATCCATACATGACTACTGGAAAAACCATAGTCTTGACTAGACGGACCTTTGTTGGCAAAGTAATGTCTCTGCTTTTGAATATGCTATCTAGTTTGGTCATAAGTTTCCTTCCAAGGAGTAAGTGTCTTTTAATTTCATGGCTGCAGTCACCATCTGCAGTGATTTGGGAGCCCAGAAAAATAAAGTCTGACATTGTTTCCACTGTTTCCTCATCTATTTCCCATGAAGTGATGGGACCAGATGCCATGATCTTTGTTTTCTGAATGTTGAGCTTTAAGGCAACTTTTTCACTCTCCTCTTTCACTTTCAACAAGAGGCTTTTTAGTTCCTCTTCACTTTCTGCCATAAAGATGGTGTCATCTGCATATCAGAGGTTATTGATATTTCTCCCACCAATCTTGATTCCAGCTTGTGCTTCTTCCAGGCCAGCGATTCTCATGATGTACTCTGCATATAAGTTAAATAAACAGGGTGACAATATACAGCCTTGATGTACTCCTTTTCCTATTTGGAACCAGTCTGTTGTTCCATGTCCAGTTCTAACTTTTGCTTCCTGACCTGCGTATAGGTTTCTCAAGAGGCAGGGCAGGTGGTCTGGTATTCCCATCTCTTTCAGAATTTTCCACAATTTATTGTGATCCACACAGTCAAAGGCTTTGGCATAGTCAATAAAGCAGAAATAGATGTTTTTCTGGAACTCTCTTGCTTTTTCCATGATCCAGTGGATGTTGGCAATTTGATCTCTGGTTCCTCTGCCTTTTCTAAAACCAGCTTGAACATCTGGAAGTTCACGGTTCACGTATTGCTGAAGCCTGGCTTGGAGAATTTTGAGCAATAGATTATTCTCTTACGAGAGCTCGAATTAAGCACTACAAAATAGTTAAATACTTCAGTGTAATTGTTTTTCCTCATCTAGGTTTTTATTTCTATAAGTAAGTTTGCACTTACACTGACATTTTCAGAAATTCAGTTGTTTTTTTTTCCTGAACATCTTGAACTTCTGCCACACATTCTGTCTTTATTAATGTATATAATTTCTTAAAGTTTATTTTTGTAATTTTATATAAATGTTTGAGATGAAAATACTACCAAACTAGGTTCTCCATAAACATATTTCCCCTCTTTTGAGGCTGCCACTGCTCCATTAAGACCTGTGCCTAGTTTAAAACAGCACGGAAGTTTAACACTTGTTCTTTGTTCACTGTGCTATTTCTGACCCAGTTGCTTTGTCCCATTCTCTTCACTGCTTTCTGACTTTTTCTCAGTTTCCTGATTGTGTTACTAGTTCTCACTTTTCTTGTTTCTTCTCACCCTCAGGCTTGACACTGTCTTCCTAGATGTTGACTTCCTTCCCTCTAAAATGTCATATGTGTTCACTCTTGGTGATACTTTCTCATACTTTCTTGGAAAAAGAATCTTGGTGGCATATCAGTAGGTAGCATTTCTTTCAAACTTTTGTCCAAGCCGCCTCAAAGAAAAACCAGTTTGAAAAAAGGTAAAAAGCAAAAAACAGTTTTTAGCTTTAAGAAGTTAACTTATTGGTATTGTAGCCTCTAGTATAATAAGGAAAGAAAAGAAACATCAAATTTGTAAATCAGTTGGAATGTCAATACTAGAGCAGTTATAAAAAGGGCCAGTATTTTGATTTCTCTTCTGAACATCTCCATCTAATGATTATTAAGTGTATACCTGTGTATTCCAGTCACAGGGAACTTAGTACTTCCTGAGGCATCCCAGTCCATGTACAGAAGTTTGTTTATGTGTTTGTTTATGGCTGTGCTGGGTCTTTGCTGTGTGGGCTTTCCTCTAGTTGCGGCAAGCAGGGGCGACTCTCTGGTTGTGGTATGCAGGCTTCGCAATGCGATGGCTTCTGGGCGGAGCACAGGCTGTAGGGCGCACGGGCTGCAGTAGTCCCAGCTCTCGGGCTCTGAAGCACAGGTTCGGCAGTTGTGGTGCATGGGCTTAATTGCTGTAAGACCTTCCCAAACCAGGGAGAGAGGCTGTCTCCTGACTCCACCTCTTTACCACTGAGCCTTTACCAGATTCTTTACCACTGAGCCACCAGGGAAGCCCCCACCCCCAGTCCACTTTTTTGGGATCGTTCTTTTATATTAAACAAAATTATATTTCACTGGTTTTAGTTCTAAGCCATACACCCACAGGGAACAAATCTATCTTCTCTTACAAGACAGTATTTCAACATTTATGATGATCCTTACTATGCTATTTCCATTTATTTTTGCCATTTCTTTTAGGAACTGGGTTGGAAACTATCATGTCCTTGTCTGTTGTCTTGTTGGGATAGAGGGACCCTGCTTTTTTAATATTTGTTTTAAGTGAACTAACCTATTTTAATCCCAAAGTGGTCTGCTCAAAACTGTCTATACACCATTTTTGTCACAGACAGTAAATAGGTTTGTTGGTAAATATGTATTAGATCTCTCTTTGTTGTACTTTGTAAACAATATTTACACTGTCTGTACATTGTAAACAATGTAACTAAAAAACTGACTAAAAAAAGAAAACAACTAAAAAATAATTATGAATTTGTGGAGGTGTGCACAATTTGACTAGGCTTCAGAAGATCTGGAGCCCAGAAGGGAAATGTCTCAGTGTCTTGAACCTAATTCTTTAAAATTTTAGCTGTAATAATAGAGTGAATAAGAGAGCAGAGCACAGTCTATCCTGCTGACTCTTAAATGTCTCTCCAGACCATCCCTAGCTCTCATTCTCTGCTAACACACTTTTTGTGCCGACCTTTAGATTTCCAATGGGTTACACCAGTGACCTCAATGGGAAGCTGTGGCCACAGCAGTTCACAGCATTACTATTGTAGATGCAACCTGGCTTCATAGAGAGTAAGATTCTAAGCAAATTAAGTCCTTTCCCACCCCAAAGAATATCAAAGGGCTTAGACTAATTATGGCGCAGTCAGTGATGAAACATAATGGGCCCTTCAAAATCATGGATGGAGAGTTTGTAATGATATAGGAAAATGCTGATGATATTATTTCAGTAGAAATTGAAGGGCAAGAAACTATATAACCTGTGTGATTCCAATTACACTAAAAACTAAGACTTCCATGTGGAAAATGAATAGAAGCTTAATAGTGATAATATCTCAACTGTAGATTTGAATTATTTGTCATTTCCTCGAAACAGCTTCTCACAATTTTTATGAGGAGCATTTTTAATTTTATGAAAAATAAATTGTAAGAGCAAAAAAGAAAAATAAAAAAATATTAAGTTAATTTATAAAATTTGATACTTGTGAGGATGATGATAGTTGTGAGGGTTAATACATTTAAAAGGATTAACAGAGATTGGCCAGTTTTAGGTGCTCAGAAAGTTTCCTTTTCGGTTTATTTTCTCTGTTCAGTGCTAAGCCTTTATATGAAACAGTTCATCTAGATATTAAATACAAAGGCCAAATTGACATTGAATAAAATTTAATTTAAGTCAATAGAATCAAAGCATATCGGAGAGAGAAAATAAATAAGCTTTGTGGGCTGAAGTAATCTCTGAGGTGACTTTAAAACTCTAGGTTTTGTCTGATTCTATGATCTACTCCAGAATGGTCCAATTAAATGTAGCATAATTAAGGGAATAAAATTCACATCTACATGCATAATCGTGTACGTGTTTACATGTTCTCAAGGCTAATTGCCATCTCTGAATGCCATTTAATGTGTCAATGCTTTTTAAAGAGGACTTACAACTTTAGACGTGAACTTTTCCTGTTAGGACAAGACCAAATTTTTAGTTTTCCTGGTCTAAACTTATAGATGTAAATTTGAGAGTGAGGAAACAGTCTTCAGTGTAAAGTAGAATTGAAATCAAGTTGCATTGGAAATATTTTCTCTTCAGTTTTCCTTTTTTGCTGCTTTTTTTTAAAAGTTGGAAATTCTTTGCTAGTTATTGTTCTCTCAGAGTATTAAAAAAAAAAATCATCCTTGGCTTTTGTTTAACAAGTCTTATGTTTGTGCTGAATCTTCCCCGCACTGCTCCTCCAAACACCATTTTGCTTTCTTAGCTGTTGAGTTTGATCCAGGGAAAGCCTACCTCAGTGTCCCAATTACAAGCATTTAAGATGAAACCAGGCCACAGATTATACAAATGAAAGGAGCAAAAATAACAGCGTTTTGTATAAATAAGGGCAGAAAGACAATTTGTTCTAGTCGAAGATAAGTTAAGCTCTACCTAAATTACCACGTGTCAGGCAAATCAGAGGAAATGTTGTTTCTCCATTGCTATTGTGCAAAAATAATTGAAATGACGTTTCACAAAATTTAGCAGAGGTACATTTTTTTTTCAAAGCAGGCTTGCAAACTTCCAGATACTTCAACTCACCCTGAGAGCTATTTGTATTGTGTGCTCAACTGAAGTGTAGTAATTGAAGAGCATAGTTTCAAAATGTGTCCTTTCTGCTTGAGAGAATCAGGACTATCTCTTGGGGTTCAAAGTAAACCTGGGTATGTTAAAGGAATCTCCCAAATCCCAGAGGCTGTCCTATTGAGAATCACCCCATGACACTTCATTTTTATCCCGTTCCTAGACCCTCATAGTATCTGTCAAGGTGCACATTGTAAAATCCATTTACCCATCATCTTTTCTTGCATATTATATATGGAAAGTCTTGACAATGAATCAACTTTCTCAAAAGAAAATTGGTGCAAGCTTTATTCAGAAATGAATTTAGACTTTTATTGGGGCAGTTAACAAGTAGGAATGTTCGAACAGAGATGGATAACATATTCATGGTTTTTGTCCCTCATCCTATCTAGTCTTCTCTGAGGTCAATATTGCTTAAGGTTATAAGATGAAAGCTCTACAAATCACAGTCACATAACTGTCAGGCACCTTATTAAATTTCATTCAGTTCTATACCAGTTCTTAAGGGACCATCACTGTCTTCCAACTAATGCAAAGATTGAATAAAACTGATCAAAAGTTTATGGGCTTGAATGGTCATCCTAAATTGGATCTGCTGTTACTGGAGAGAAAACTAGGCCAAGAAATTTAGCCTATTAGGCAGTGGGGAACCATCAAAGGCTTGTGAACAGAGGACGGACATGATTACCTCTGGCAGTGACACACAACATTGATTCCTTGATCATTGCTTACATTTTTTCCCTTTATTATAAAGGCATAAAAAGCATTATAGCAACCCAAAGCACACAGACTTGTCGGAAAGTTAAATCACTGTGGCAGACAGTCCTTCCATTTCTTAGGTTTCCTTGGAGTTACATAGCTTGTTCTGGCCGACGGTCCCTGAGTGACTTAGCCCAGTATGTGACGTCTGGGCTAAGGTGTGAAAGACCTGGAAAGTCTCCTGCATCCTCTCACCCACTCTGTGGCAGCATTGGAGTTATCTGCTGAGGTAGTGAGTCATGAGGTGGAAGCTGCCTTTACCAATCATTCGGAGAGTTGCCCTGTAGAATTGCCCAACAAGAAAGGTATAAATTTTGAATTTTACCATTTATATTTCAGCATGGCCTGGCTTGTCCTACTGCAACAATAAACAAGTGCAAGATAAGATATACAAGCTCACAATAATGGGAAAAAGGCAAATGAAAACAATAAGATACTATCTCACCTATCACCGTTTTACCTATTATTGTTGAAAACACAATGAAACATCAGAAAATACCAAATTTTGATGATGTCGTGGACACGTATCTTTTGGCATTGCTGGCCGAGATATTAAAAATGATAAAGTCATTTTGGAGAGAAATTTGGAACTTAGTAATGAAATGAAGAATGACATGATCTGTGGACTAAGAATCTACCCCATTAAAAATGTCACAGGGGTCTTTAAAGGGTATACGGCCAGCATTAGCATCCTGGCCCTTCTCCAGGTCCTGCTACCATGGTTTTTCTGTTGGTCTTTTATATTTTAATTGGCTTTCAGAATATTTGTGATAGTTAAAAATCTCAGGTAATCTGTGTGTCTGTTTCTGAGTAATAAGTAAAATATCACAGGGTATGGGATCATATAGTGAAACTTGTAGACAGATCTTATTAAGTTAATTAACTGGCTTCCCTGGTGGCTCAGATGATAAAGAATCTGCCTGCAATGCAGGAGACTTGGGTTCGATCCCCGAGTTGGGAAGATCCTCTGGAGAAGGGAATGGCTACCCACTCCAGTATCCCTGCCTGGGAAATCCCATGAACAGAGGAGCCTGGAGGTCTACAGTCAATAGGGTTGCAAAAAGTGAGACATGACTGAGCAACTAACACACTTTTCATGTCTTAAATTCTCACTAACTACACAGACTATTCAATAGGCAGAAGTTTCTTTTGCAGGAAGATCAACAAAAAGTTAAAAATAACACGGGTCTCTTGGTCTCCAGTGAATCTATTGTGGCCTGTCACCTGGGTTTGGGGAAGTGTTGACCCTTCCTGCCTTGCTGCATTGCCCCATGATCTTCAGGGGGCGTCCTCCCATTCACAAATCCAGCCTCTTGGTTCACATCCTTGCTTCAGATCCTTCCAGGTTGCCCAGGCCCCATGGTCCCCCCCACCTGCTGGGCTCTGAGGCACACCATCCTGGGTCCCAGTCATGAGACAGATTTGAAATGCACAGTTTTAAATTATAAATTCAGTGAACTTCACATAAACTGAAAGCAGAAAGATGCATAAAATGGCCTATATTTTACAAAGTTATGTATACAGCCAAGACTGTGGGTAGGGAGGAGAATGAAAATGGGCACTGAAGATAAAAACAAAAATGAAGTATTAATAAAAAAAAAAGAAAGGCTATGCATAGAACAACTGAGGGGCATGTTTAATTCTGAGGCTTACAAAACATTAAAAGGAAAAAATTACCTGTCTGATTAAAAAACCACTTCTGACATATCCATTTTAACGTACTTGTATCTCCCACAAAGAAGAGTGAGCACCGAAGAATTGATGCCTTTGAGTTGTGGTGCTGGAGAAGACTCTTGAGAGTTCCTTGGAGTGCAAGGAGATCAAACGAGTTATCCCAAAGGAAATCAAGCCTAAATTTTGCTGGAAGGGCTGATGCTGAAGCTCCAATATGTTGGACACTGATGCTAGGAAAGATTGAAGGCATAAGGAGGGGGAGGTGGCAGAGGATGAGATGGTTGGATGGCATCACCGACTTAACTGACATGAGTTTGAGCAAGGTCAAGAAGATAGTGAAGGACAGGGAAGGCTGGCTTGCTGTGGTCCATGGGGTTGCAGAGAGTCAGACATGACATAGTGATGGAGCAACAGCAGCAGATCTCCCATACTATGCTCCCGAAATCCTTTAAGGGGTAGATTCACCTTTGCATAAACCTAAATTACCCCCATTGTGGGGACCTGGCTCTTATGAACTTGACCTTGGTTACAGAACATTAACTGAGAACTTCCCTAGACTGCACACAGAACAAATAATTTCATTTTACCTAACTTTGATGTAAAGAACTGAACTCAGTTTTTCGAACTAAAGGAAAAATTCAAGGGTCAAGGTCACTATTGAATTTTGAAAGTTAGATCTCCCATTACCACTAATCAGCTTTTTCCATATCTGAGTCACACATAAGAGTGTGATGAGTGTCTGAACATGGTCAAAATAAACATCGTCAGTCTGAATATTAGTCGGACTAATTTATGTTACACCAATTATGCTTGCTACTTGAAAAGTATATTTTAAGATGCTTTTTCAAGTTCCCAGGCAACGTTTACAGAGAAAGCTATGTATTAGAGACTGAGCTGTTGATTACAAACAAGGTGAATTTTTGCCTTTATGTGATTTGTCTAAAGAGGTAGCAGAATAAGTAGAAACACAGGGCACTGTCTGAGCCCTCTCCTCATGGAATTTGATTCTTACACTCAAATAATAGGGATATGTTTGGCTGTCATTCAGTTTGTCATTACATTGGCTCAAGCGTAGGAAATGTAAATTATTAAGAAACTTAAAAAAGGTCCAATTATAACTGCACTCAAGAAATTTTCTTCCTAAAAGGCACATCTACTGGGATTTTAATCAGAGATGACATCATTTGAATTCTAAATATTTTTTCATAGTATTCAATTTCTGGAATATCTCCAAGGAAATTGAGATACTGTATAGAGACGAGATAGATTCAAAGTTGGGAGCATCCCCACCTGAAACAGCTGCCCCCCAAATATTCCACTGAAGGTCACTTTGATGTTGGGAAGCATATTAGTAGGAAAAACTGGTATTGTGCACTAACTTGTAGGTCAATTAAAGATGTATATGCTTTTAAAAGATTTTTTAATTTAATTTTTATTTTATATTGGAGAACGCAAAGAACTAAAGAGCATCTTGATGAAAGTGAAAGAGGAGAGTGAAAAAGCTGGCTTAAAACTCAACATTCAAAAAATGAAAATCATAGTATCCAGTCCCATCACTTCATGACAAATAGATGGGGAAACAATGGAAGCAGTGACAGACTTTTATTTTCTTGGGCTCCAAAATCACTGCAGATAGTGAACCATGAAATGAAAAGATGCTTGCTCCTTGGAAGAAAAACTATGACCAACCGAGACAGCGTATTAAAAAGCAGAGACATTACTTTGTTGACAAAGGTCCATCTAGTCAAAGCTATGGTTTTTCCAGTAGCCATGTATGGATGTGAGAGTTGGACCATAAAGAAAGCTGAGCACCAAAGAATTAATGCTTTTGAACTGTGGTGTTGGAGAAGACTGTTGAGAGTCCCTTGGACTGCAAGGAGATCAAACCAGTCAATCCTAAAGGAAATCAGTCCTGAATATTCATTGGAAGAACTGATACTGAAGCTCCAGTGCTTTGGCCACATGATGCAAAGAACTGACTCACTGGAAAATGTCCTGATGCTGGGAAAGATTGAAAGCAGAAGGGGATAACAGAGGATAAGATGGTTGGATGGCATCACCAACTGGATGGACATGAGTTTGAGCGAGATTTGGGAGTTGATGATGGCCAGAGAAGCCTGGTGTGTTGCAGTCCATGGGATGGCAAAGAGTCGTACATAACTGAGAGACTGAACTGAACACAAAAGAGTTGGACATGACAGCATTAAACAACGACCACTGTAGTTGATATACAGATTTGTAAGTTTAGGTTGATTTAATATTGTAAGTTGTATTAGTTTCAGGTATATAGCAAAGTGATTCAGTGATACATATACATATATCTATTCTTTTTCCATATATGCTATTACAGAATATTGAATAGAGTTCCCTGTGGTACACAGTACATCCTTGTTGATTATCTATTTTATATATAATTGTGTGTATATACTCCTAATTTTCCCCTTCCCTACATTTCCCCTTTGATAATCTTAAGTTTGTCTTTAAAGTCTGTCTTTCTCTGTTTTGTAAATAAGCCCATTTATATACGTATTTTAGATTCCACATACAAATGATATTTTATGTATGTGTAATCTCCATGCTTCCTATTTAGAGCTTCAAATATATATTATTTCTAGGAACAATACAGCCTTTATCAATTCAAGTCAAAGTATGAAAGCAAAATGATAATGGATAGTGAAACATATGACAGCAGAATATTTTGACTTTATAATATTGTAGTCCACATTCTGTTTGTCAGGGTAACCTTTGATCTAGACTTTTACAGTCATATAGTACCACAGAAATTAACATTTGTGTATGAAATGGATCTTTTTTTTGCTAGGAAGTCCTGAGATAGAACTCAAATCTTTAAAAATCTTATTTAATAATTGATATTTCTTTAAATGATAATTTTTGACATTTGTACCAGTGTGGGAAATTGGCATTTTTTGAAGGGGTATAAATCAGTATAATTCTTATGCTGAATGATCTATGTGTGTTGAGAAGGTAATTAAAAAAAAATTTTATAGCTACCAGTTGTGTGACGTAGAGCATACATCACTTAGCCTTGCTGAGTCAGCTTAGTTTTACACCATCACACCTAAGAGTTAACATTTTTGGTGCACTTTTTTTGGGGGGGAGGACTAGCGTTAATGTTAGGAGAAGGCAATGGCACCCCACTCTAGTACTCTTGCCTGGAAAACCCCATGGGCAGAGGAGCCTGGTGGGCTGCAGTCCAGGAGGTCCTCAGAGTTGGACACGACTGAGCGACTTCCCTTTCACTTTTTACTTTCATGCATTGGAGAAGGAAATGGCAATCCACTCCAGTGTTCTTGCCTGGAGAATCCCAGGGACGGGGGAGCCTGGTGGGCTGCCGTCTATGGGGTCGCAGAGAGTCGGACACGACTGAAGCGACTTAGCAGCAGCAGCGTTAATGCTGAGAGGTTTACACGTCACACTACAACTGGGTGAGGTAGGTACAATTTGTCTCTTAGAGTTTAAGTTTCTTCATCTGTAGAATAGGGATAATTGACTTGTCTAGAATTTCAGGACCGAGGAGTGGCCAAGTCAGGAACGGAGTTCAGTTGTTTGCTGTAGTCTACAGTCTAGGGCGCGTCTAACTACGTACAGTAATTCCTCATGTCGATTTTCTCTCTCACCCTTCCTCGGCGAGGGCCTCTCAACCATATGTACTCTGCGGGCTGATGCTTGGTGCGATTTTTCTTCTGTCTTCTCTTATTTGTTTGAGAGAATCCTTTCAACGTACGAATCTAGGTCAAGGACAGCTAGGTTTTCATACTGCTTTCCTTGTGATTTATCTAGAAAGAACCAAAAACAAAAACAAAAACCAGTCTTTTCAAACCCATACCTTATTGTGTTGTGTTCTGCTGAAAGTCATGTAATGGTTTCTGACTGCTGTCAGAACGAAGTCTAAAATGACTTACTAAGATTTTCAGACTTTGCTTGATCAGCCATCTCCCTGGCCCCATCCTGTCTCAGACTTGCTCTTGTTCCAATTCTCCCCTCTTCTTGTTACAAGTGCAGCTCCTTTTCTTGGAGAAGTTTTCCTCTGCTTATCTATTCACTTCCTCAAGAAAGTGTTTCCTTATCATATAGTCAATCAGTTTTTTTGGTTAAATGGTTTAAGTGAAAAACGTTGTGTTGTTTCATAGCATTTAGTTCAGTTGATAATGTTTTCTGTACATTTTTTGACCATCACCCAAAGATTTATGTTACCATTTAAGAGAGAAGGAGGGGTGACATCAGCAGATGGTGGAATTAGCAGCCCTGGGACCCCACTTCCCCCCTGGACACATTGATTCAACAATTAATGACAAACCCTGCTATGAGAAATTCACAAACAAGTTGAGAGGCTCCAAAACCAGCCACTCCAAAGCCAGCAGGAAAAATTGAGAATTGTCTAACCATAATCCCTACCCCTGGCACAGCACTATACAATTAGAGAGAAACCCCTAGTGTCCAGCTTCTTCTGAGAGAGAGAAAGAGATGGACTGTGTGTCCAACACTCCAGCTTTTGGGAGGACTGCCTGAGGTACTGGCTTCTGTCTCACCTGTGCCTTTGGAGTGCTCCTGGCGCCTGGCATACTCTAGGTGCCCGGCGGCCAGTAGGAACAAAAACGGTGAAGTAGCAGCATGCAGTCACCATAGCCCCTCCCTTAGCCTCTACACAGAGCAAGCAAGTGAAAAACCCCAGATCCTGGCTTCTCTCTGGGGAAGGAATGAATTGGGCTGTGATGGGTTTATAATGTAAATGTTAAAGTAAAAAATATGGTAATAAAAACATAAAAGGGGAAGAGAAGAAATGAAAGTATACTATTTTAAAGATACTATGTAGACAGTATAATATCACTTGAAGGTAGACTCTGATAAAGATGAATTCCATAAACCTCAAAACAATAATAAAAAACCCCCACTAAAATAACAAAACAAAGTTATGGCTAATAAAACAATAAAGGAGATAAAATGGATTCATTAAAATAATTTGTACAGAAGGAGGCAGAAAAAAAGGAGCATAAAAGGACTAATAGGAAACAAATAGTAAGGCTGAAATCAGATCATATTAATAATAACGTTAGATGTAACTATGGTATCTCAAGTGACAAACGGGTTAAAAGTAAAAGAAGGGAAACATGCCATGCTAACACTGATTAAAATAAATCTGGGGTGACTAATTTAAAATCAGACAAAGTAGATTTCAGAGAAAAGACTTTATCAAGGAAAAGGTGATTTTATAATGATAAAGGGGTCAGTTTATCAAGAGGACATAATCTTCTAAATGTTTACTCACCTAATAACAGATTGTCAGAATACCTGACAATACAAACTTATAGTACTGCAACTAATAACTAGACAAATCCATGATGTTAGTCATAGGTTTGAATCTATCTCTCTCAATACTTGATAGGAGAATAGACAGAAATCTAGTAACGAAGACTCAGAATTAAGGTGTAAATTATCCCCACTTTATCTAATAGATCCAAGGCAGTCACAGCCCAAATCCCCAGCAGTCTTTGTGTTTTGAAATAAACTGATTCTAAAATTCACATGGAAATGCAATGGACTTAGAATAGCCAAAACTGTTTTGATAAATAAAGTTGCAGGACTTACCCTACCTGTTTTCAAGACTTAATATAAAGTTGCATAATCAATACTCTGTGATGATGGCTTCCAGAATGTATACATATGTCAAAACTAATAAAATTGTACATGTTTAAATATGTGCAATTTACTGTATGTCAATTATACTTCAGTAATGCTGTTAAATGTGATTACTGCAAAGAAATCATGAATTTTAAGTTATATCAATAATGCAAAAATAAAAAAAAGCAAACAGTAGAAAATGATAGAGCCTCATTTCTTCTATTTCCCCTATAAGCCTGTTGGAATACATAGTGAGGTCAGAAACAATAAGATAATCAAGTCAAAGAAGAAGTAAACTAAAAAATAAAAAAGAAAATTTCTAGGAAACTACTTGATATACGACTCACAGGTATGAAATAATCCCCTTAGCAAGGTATTTAAAAATGATACACCTGAGACATGAAGTGAACTCTGTGTGATTAGTAAATGAACATCATGACTTATTTAGCAAGCTGGTGATGTGTTTTCTCCCCCTTTTAGAGATCTCTGTGTTGTGGGAGGTAGCTTATTTAGTGAATCAGTTCAGTTCAGTTCAGTTGCTCAGTCGTATCCGACTCTTTGCGACCCCATGAATCGCAGTACGCCAGGCCTCTCTGTCCATCACCAACTCCCGGAGTTCACTCAGACTCACGTCCATCGAGTCCGTGATGCATCCAGCCATCTCATCCTCTGTTGTCCCCTTCTCCTGCTGCCCCCAATCCCTCCCAGCATCAGAGTCTTTTCCAATGAGTCAACTCTTCGCATAAGGTGGCCAAAGTACTGGAGTTTCAGCTTTAGCATCATTCCTTCCAAAGAAATCCCAGGGCTGATCTCCTTCAGAATGGACTGGTTGGCACTCCTTGCAGTCCAAGGGACTCTCAAGAGTCTTCTCCAACACCACGGTTCAAATGGATCCATTCTTCGGTGCTCAGCCAGCCTTCTTCACAGTCCAACTCTCACATCCATACATGACTACTGGAGAAACCATAGCCTTGACTAGATGGACCTTAGTAGGTAAAGTAATGTCTCTGCTTTTTAATATACTATCCAGGTTGGTCATAACTTTTCTTCCAAGGAGTAAGCGTCTTTTAATTTCATGGCTGCAATCACCATCTGCAGGGATTTTGGAGCCCCCCCCAAAAGAGTCTGACACTGTTTCCACTGTTTTCCTATCTATTTCCCATGAAGTGATGGGACCAGATGGCATGGCAGCTAAAACTCATTGTTGAAATAAGTTCAACCAAGAGCCAGACCTTTGAATCATAGTGATACGTTTTTTAGTGACAATAAGAAGGTTACTTGTTCCAATAATACATCAAGTAAATTGTTTTTAAAAACATGGCTAATTTCATCTTTGTTTCATGTTTTAAAAAGATCTCCCCCCCTCCCTGGTATTTTTAGTGTATATTATGAGTAGGCTTGCATGTATATAACATTTGTAAGTAAGTATATGTATATTGGAAAAATCCAAAGCAGAAACAAGCCTGTTGAAAATATTCAAGAAGCGTGCACACTGTCCAAGTGAATGCTACTGAATTCACAGAGAATTTATGAGTGTGTTTCTTGCAATTTACCCTACAGGGCTAGTTCAAGTTTGAGCTTAATAACACTGGGACTTAATAGTGCTGAAAAATACAGCATTTGGACATATTCTATTTTGTGTTTTATAGAAAAGTTGCTGAAATGCTGACCTCAACTATTTACACTAAACCCAGAAAGACTTCAAATTGCAGAGAAAATACTGGAAGCGTTCTTTAGTCCTACTGAATGGTGAGGGGAATACAGAATATGGAATTAAGATCATGCCTGTGTCTTTCAATCCTTATTATTATATAAAGGGCAGTCAAAGCTTTAAAGAAGTCAAAGAACAATAGCCTCACACCTAGTATTTAATAAAAACCATCTGAAATTAAACAATCTAAAATAATTAATTCATTGTAGAGTTTCTATTGTGACTGAGGAAATACCTGACTCAGTATTTTTAAAAACTGAGATAAACTGACATATTAGTTTCAGGTGTCCAACATAATAATTTGATATTTGTATATATTGTAAAATGATCACTGTATAAGTCTAGTTAACATCCATCGCCACACTTGGTTAATTGTTTTTCCTCATGATGAGAGCTTTTAAGGTCTATTTCCTTAGCAACTTTCAGATGTTTGATATAGCATTAACTAGAGTCATCATGCTGTATATTACATCCCCATGACTTTGATTCAATACTAAAAATAAAACCAACACGAAATGTATAGTGCTTATGATTTCAGTGACATACATTTTGATATCTGTCTTCCTAGTTTTGCTTTTAAACAAAGATTAGGTGCCTTTGGGATGGACTTATATGGAATATATACTATTATATATATATACTATTATATATTACTACATACTATATATACTATATACATATACTATTATATGGAATCATATACTATTATTTTTCTTCTTTTAAAATTTATATACTTCACATAAAATTTATATGACTATGTGTTTTCTTAATTATTTGAAAAAGTTTACTGGTAAACATATTTGGGTACCTCCATATACTATTTCAGATTCTTCTCTTTTTATAAAATCAAATATATATTCAATGTGATTTTAGTTTTATAACTTTAAAAATATTTTCATTAAAACAAATCAGAAATTAGAAACTCTTTTGTTAACTTGTGAACAGGATCATTATTTTTATATTCATTTTGTAAGCAAATTCAATTGTTTGTAGTTTTGGGTGTGTTGGGTCTTCGTTTCCACGCGTGGGCTTTTCTCTAGCTGTGGCAGGTGGGGGCTGCTCTCGAGCTGCAGTGTTTGGGCCTCTTGTTGCAGGGGCTTCTCATTGCATGGTGGGCTCTAGGCACAAGGGCTTCGACAGTTGCGGTGCACAGGCTCAGTGGTTGTGGCACTTAGTTGCCACTGGGGCATGTGGGACCCTCTGGACCAGGGATTGAACTGGTGTCCCCTGCATTGCAAGGTGGATTCTTAACCACTGGACCCCACCAGGGAAGCCCCAGGATCTTTATTTTTAAATAGAGAAATATGTATCATACACAGTGATATAGTGAGGGTGTTTTGTATAAGATATTATTTACATCTCTGGAGGTAAGCTTTTTTATTGCTTTACTTTTCTCCTTATAAAATATTTTTTATATATAATATAAGGGAACTAACCTATACTCTCTTGCTCTTATTTGCTCTCTTTAAAATATTGTCATGTTAGGGAAGCAGGCTTTTTTGGGTAGTTTTATTGAAGCATGCATGCGTGCTAAGTGGCTTCAGTTGTGTCCGACCCTTTGCGACCCTATGAACTGCAGCCCTCCAGGCTCCTCTGTCCATGGGATTCTCCAGGCAAGAATACTGGAATGGGCTGTCATGTTTTCCTTCAAGGGATTTTCCTGACCCAGGGATCAAACCCAAGCCTCTTACGTCTCCAGCATTGGCAGGCAGGTTCTTTACCTCTAGCACCACCTGGGAAGCCATTATTGAAGTATAAATAAATACAATAAACTACACATTACCCAAGGTGTATCATAAATTTTGATGTATGCTACACCCATGAAGTCATCACTACAGTGAAGATCATGAGCACATCCATTATACCCCCAAAGTTTCACCATATCCCTTTGTAATCCCCATCTCTCAAGCTCACTCAGAAGTCTCCCTCACTCCAGCTGTGTTCTTAGGCAACCACTGAATTTTTAGTAATATAGATTACTTTAATATTTTCTGTAACTGTAAATCCTTATAGTATATAATTTCTATTTTTGTTCTAAGTTCTTTCATTCAGTTATTTTGGGATTCACTGATGTTCGCTGTGTTTATTATATTTTGGTGTTTATTAATTGTGGTATTTATTAATTTGGGATGCTTATTAATTAATGTTTTGATAATTATTCATTTCTTTCTATTGCTGAGTAGCATTCCTTTGTATGATATACCATTTATTCATTCCTGTGCCCAGTGATGAGCCTTTGGGTTGTTTCCAGGTTTTGACTATTATAAATATATCTGTTATGAATATTTGTGCACAAGTCATTATATGGACATACGCACTCTTTCTCTTAGGTAAATACCTAGGCGAGGAATGGGTGAATCATACAGTAGGGTTAACTTTTAAAGAAAATGCCCAGTTGTTTCCAAAGTGATTTTACCATATGACTTTCCTATTATCAATGTTTGAAAGCTTAAGTTCCTCCTCATCTTTGCCAATACTTGGTATGGTCATCAAAAAAAAAAAAATTAACCCTTTAAATAGATTTGTAGTGGTATCTAGTTGTGGTTTTAATTTGCCTTTTCCTAATGACTAATGATGTTGAATTGTTTCAACATATACTTGTTTGCTATTCATACATCTCTGTAAACCGTCTGTTCCATTTTTTTACACATTTTAAAAAACTGGGTTGTTTGATGTCTTATTGATAAATTTCAAGGGTTCTTATATATTCCGAATATGAGCCCCTTATCAGGTATATGCTTTGTAAGTGTTTTCTCTAAGTCTTTTGCTTCTTTTCATTGTCTTAAGAGTTTCTTTCAAGAAGGAGTAGTTTAAAATTTTGGTGAAGTCTGTGATGGCTAATTTGATGGTCACCTTCACTGGACTATGTAGTGTCCAAATATTTGGACAAACATTATTATGGGTGTGTCTGTGAGGTTGTATTTAGATGAGATTAACATCTGAATTAGTAGACTAACCAAAGCAGATTGTCCTCTCTAATTTGGATGACCCTCAACCAATCCAGTGAAAGCCTGAATGGAACAAAAAGACAATTCCCTAATCTACTGAGAGGAAGCTCCTCCTGCTTGACTGCTTTGAACTGGGATGTTCAGTCTTTTCAGTTTCCCTGATAGCTCAGTTGGTAAAGAATCCACCTGCAATGCAGGAGACCCTGGTTCAGTTCCTGGGTTGGGAAGATCTGCTGGAGAAGGGATAGGCTACCCACTCCAGTATTCTTGGGCTTCCTTTGTGGCTCAGCTGGTAAAGAATCTGCTTGCAATGTGGGATCCCTGGGTTGGGAAGAACAAAAAAGACAATTCCCTAATCTACTGAGAGGAAGCTCCTCCTGCTTGACTGCTTTGAACTGGGATGTTCAGTCTTTTCAGTTTCCCTGATAGCTCAGTTGGTAAAGAATCCACCTGCAATGCAGGAGACCCTGGTTCAGTTCCTGGGTTGGGAAGATCTGCTGGAGAAGGGATAGGCTACCCACTCCAGTATTCTTGGGCTTCCTTTGTGGCTCAGCTGGTAAAGAATCTGCTTGCAATGTGGGATCCCTGGGTTGGGAAGATCCCTGGAGAAGGGAAAGGCTACGCACTCCAGTAATCTGGCCTGGGGAATTCCATGGACTGTATAGTCCATGGGGTTAAGTTGAACATGAGTGAGTGACTTTCACTTTTCAGCCTTTTCTGTGTTGGACTTGAAGAGAAACATTGGCTCTTTACTCTCAAGCCTGTTGGCTTTTGGAATGGAACGTATACCATCAGCTCTCTTGGCTCTCAGTCCTTTGGACTTAGATGAAAACTATATGTCCTGGATCTCCAACTTGCTAACTGCCGATCTTAAGACCTCTTAGCCTCCATAACTGCATGAGTCAATTCCTTACAGTAAGTTTCTTTCTCTATATATACATATATGCGTGACTCTCTGTGACCCTATGGACTGTAGCCTACCAGGCTTCTCTGTCCATGGGGATTCTCCAGGCAAGAAAACTGGAGTGGATTGCCATGCCCTCCTCCAGGGGATCTTCCCAGCCTAGGGATCGAACCTGTGTCTCTTATGTCTCCTGCACTGGCAGACAGGTTCTTTACCACTAGCATATACACCCTATTGGTTCTGTTTCTCTGGAGAATGCTAACTAATACAATGTCCAGTTTATCAATTTTTTTTTTTTTATGGACCATTTTTTTGGTGTTATATCTTAGACATTTTCCCTTAGTCCAAGTTAAAACTATTTTCTGCTATGATTTCTTCTAGAAAAGTATATTTTTCAATTTTTACAATATCTATGATCCACACTGAGTTAATTTTTCTATATGATATGAGTATCAATTTTTTGCCTTTGTTTATGGATATCCAGCTATGGCATCGCCATCTGTTTAAAAGAGTATTCTTTCTTGCTGAATTGTCTTTGCGAATCTGTTGAAAATCAGTTGTTTATATGTTTTTGAATCTGATTTCTGGGCTTGTTATTCTGTTATGTTGTTTTATTTGTTAATTTTTTTGCAGTAACTCATCCTTGGTTGCCATAGCTCTATAATAGTAATGCAGATCCTCCAACTTGTTCTTTTTCAAAGTAGTTTTAGATATCTGAGGTCCTTTGTATTTCCACATAAGGGTTAGAATCAGTTTGTCAATTTCTACAGAAAAAGTCTGCTTGAATTTTGATTATGATATTATGTGATTAGTTTGGGGAGAATGGTTATTTCAACAATATTGAATCTCCTGACTCATAAAGACGATTTATCACTTTATTTAGGTCTTCTGTTTCTCTTAACAATGTGTTTTAGTTTTCTGTGTTCAGATATTACACATACTTTATCCAGTTTATCCCTAATCATTTAATATTTTTGATACTTTTGTGATACATTTAAATATTTCAGCTTTCATTAGTTTGATGCTGGTAAAAGAAATATGATTGTCTTTTGTATGTTGGTCTCGTATCCTGAAACTTTGTAAATCCACCTCCTAGTTGCAGTTGCTGTATTGCACATTCTATCATGTCTTTTACATAGACACTCATGTCTTCTGTGAATAAAGACTGCTTTACTTCTTTCATTCTGGACTGGATGCCCTTATTTGTTCTCCTTGCTTTATTGCCCAGTGCTGACTAGAAATGATGAACATGGACATCCTTGTCTTAGCCTGTTCTTTGGGGAGAAATATTCAGCCTCTTACCATTATTTTTTATGGTTGCTGTAAATTTTATGTAGATGCTTTTACTGTATTGAGAAAGTTCTCTTCTATTTGTAGTTTGCTGAAAGTATTTTTTTTTTAATCATAAATTAATGTTGGATTTTGTCATATGTATTTTCCATATCTACTAAGATGCATATAGGTTTTTCTTAGTATGTTAATAAAATGAATTACATTCATTTTTGAATGTTGGTGAATTCTGCTTCACAATGATAGGAGGAGCCGACAGTGAAGGATCAAGGCTTGTGGCTCAGTTGGTAAAGAATCCGCCGTAATGCAGGAGACCTGGGTTCAGTCCCTGGTTTGGGAAGATCCCCGGGAGAAGGAAAAGGCCACCGACTCCAGTATTCTGGCCTGGAGAATTCCATGGACAGTCCATGAGGTCCCAAGAGCTGGACATGCCTGAGCGACTTTCACTTTCACTTTGAATGTTCAGTCAATTGTATATCTTTACTAGTATTCTATTTTTTCTATCAATTATATCTGATTGTAGTTGTAGATTTGTCTACTTTTACTTGAAGCTCTAGCATTTATTTTTATTTATTGTGTAAGTCTACAATTAGGTGCATAAATGTCTTTGGTTTTTAAATCTTTTGCTTGGTAGCTAATGGACACAGATTTTGCATATGTCTTAGTAACAGAATGTGACACAGTTTAAACTTCCTGGATAGACCTTCATTTCATAATCCCCATAATGCATTTATTTTTGTTTGAAAGAAAAAAATGAAAATGTGATTATTTCTCTTGTTATTATTATTTGTTTCACTAACATCAAACATATGTTCTGTTTCTGGGGCTCTGTTTCTATGGCTTTGTATATATTCAATTCAATGCTAAATTATAACATAATTTTCAAAGATATTTTACAAGGCATGTAAACTCCATGCAAGTAGCTTTCAATAGTGCACCAGCTCTAATGAAGAGATGACCATATGAGCAGATATGACCAAGTATGAGCATGTGCAGGCAATGCCATTTATATCTGATTGCAGTCTAAATGACACTGTGTAATATACTACTTGATGTTAAAATGTGAAAAAGATCATTCAAAGATAAGGAGTATGGGATTTTATACAGTGATGGATGAAACAGCCAAGATTACTGCATTTACTGAGTTCACATCCTAGTATGTAGAGACCAATATGAAACAAGTATAAAATAAGCCAGATATTTCTTGCCCATGGCATATATTATGACGAAAAGAAAGTATGTACTGGGCTTTCTGAGGATGTCATGAGTGAGATGAATGACACTGAAACCTGAATAGTGAAAAGAAGTCATTGGGTGGTGACCCAGCGGAGCAGCATTCGAGTGAGAGAGAGCAAGTAGAAAACAAGTTCAGAAGTGACCCTTAAGAGAAAAATAGTGAAAATCAACGTGACTGGTGTTTAGTAGTTAAAGTAATCATAGTCCAGATGTAGGTAGAGAGTGGTTGGTAGTAGCTATTTTTGCATCAGTTTCTTTAGAGTTGAGCCAGATTAGGTATTACTTTAGTACATTATATCAAACACATTACAACTCATGGATCTGTTTCAGTTCAACCCTGTTTGGGGATTAAAAGCAGAAGAAAATAAGTTGAGCCTCCCAGGGTGCTTAGCATCTGTACTACATATAATTTAGCACTTGGATATATGTTTCCATGTGTTTCCTGCAAATTGTATCATCTGTTTAAGCCTTTCACTCTGAGGGGAAAGGGCCATGTTATATTGGTTCGATTAATATTACAGGGCTTCTCAAAAGGATGGTTATAGTTGGGGAAAGCAGGGGGTAGGAAAGGGTTGATGCAAAATCAGCACATTTCTTGGCAATTATATTAACCTGTTAAGTGCTTAGAAAGAGTATAATTGGAGCATGTTTCTGGAAGGAAATCAGGAAATATGTATCAACAAATCTAACATTTTAAATGATTTTTTTTTAAATCTAAGAAAGTATATAAAAAATGGTCAGGGAAAAGATGCTTTAACAAAGATGCTCACTGAACTCTTTTTTTTATAATAGCAAAAACATCTGTCAGTTAGTGTTGGAAAATAGTCTCCATGAACTACTATATACTATTATAAAATATTATGTAGAAATGTTATGTCATTGTGATATAGATTTATGCTTCTTTTTTTTCACGTTCTCAGGTTTCTTTTTATTTTTTTTCTTTAATTAATTTTTATTTTTTAGTTTGTTTTGCTTTACAATACTGTATTCGTTTTGCTACACATCGACATGAATCAGCCATGAGTGTACATGAACTCCCAATCCCGACCCCCACCTCCACCCTCCCACCCCACACCCTCTCTCTGGATTATCCCCATGCATCAGTCCCAAGCATCCTGCATCCTGCATCAAACCTGGACTGGCGATTCATTTCGCTTATGATATCACACATGTTACATTGCCACTCTGCCAACCCATCCCACCCTCTCCCTCTCCCACAGAGTCCAAAAGGCCGTTCTATACATCTGTGTCTCTTTTGCTGTCTTGCGTACAGGTTTATCATTACCATCATTCTAAATTCCATATATATGTGTAAGTATACTGTATTGGTGTTTTTCTTTCTGGCTTACTTCACTCTGTATAATCGGCTCCAGCGTCATCCACCTCATTAGAACTGATTCAAATGTATTCTTTTTAATAGCTGAGTAATACTCCATTGTGTATATGTACCACAGCTTTCTTATCCATTCATCTGCTGATGGACATCTAGGTTGCTTCCATGTCCTGGCTATTATAAACAGTGCCGCAATGAACATTGGGGTACACGTGTCTCTTTCAATTCTGGTTTCCTTGGTGTGTATGCCCAGCAGTGGGATCGCTGGATCATAAGGCAGTTCTATTTGCAATTTTTTAAGGAATCTCCACACTGTTCTCCATAGTGGCTGTACTAATTTGCATTCCCACCAACAGTGTAAGAGGGTTCCCTTTTCTCCACACCCTCTCCAGCATTTATTGCTTGTTGACTTTTGGATCGCAGCCATTCTGACTGGTGTGAAATGGTACCTCATTGTGGTTTTGATTTGCATTTCTCTGATAATGAGTGATGTTGAGCATCTTTTCATGTGTTTGTTAGCCATTCGTATGTCTTCTTTGGAGAAATGTCTATTTAGTTCTTTGGCCCATTTTTTGATTGGGTCATTTATTTTTCTGGAGTTGAGCTGCATAAGCTGCTTGTATATTTTTGAGATTAGTTGTTTGTCAGTTGCTTCATTTGCTATTATTTTCTCCCATTCAGAAGGCTGTCTTTTCACCTTGCTTATAGTTTCCTTTGTTGTGCAGAAGCTTTTAATTTTAATTAGATCCCATTTGTTTATTTTTGCTTTTATTTCCAGTATTCTGGGAGGTGGATCATAGAGGATCCTGCTGTGATTTATGTCAGAGAGTGTTTTGCCTATGTTCTCCTCTAAGAGTTTTATAGTTTCTTGTCTTACGTTTAGATCTTTAATCCATTTTGAGTTTATTTTTGTGTATGGTGTTAGAAAGTGATCTAATTTCATTCTTTTACAAGTGGTTGACCAGTTTTCCCAGCACCACTTGTTAAAAAGATTGTCTTTAATCCACTGTATATTCTTGCCTCCTTTGTCGAAGATAAGCTGTCCATAGGTGTGTGGATTTATCTCTGGGCTTTCTATTTTGTTCCATTGATCTATATTTCTGTCTTTGTGCCAGTACCATACTGTCTTGATGACTGTGGCTTTGTAGTAAAGCCTGAAGTCAGGCAGGTTGATTCCTCCAGTTCCATTCTTCTTTCTCAAGATGGCTTTGGCTATTCGAGGTTTTTTGTGTTTCCATACAAATTGTGAAATTATTTGTTCTAGCTCTGTGAAAAATACCGCTGGTATCTTGATAGGAATTGCATTGAATCTGTAGATTGCTTTGGGTAGTATACTCATTTTCACTATATTGATTCTTCCGATCCATGCACATGGTATGTTTCTCCATCTATTAGTGTCCTCTTTGATTTCTTTCATCAGTGTTTTATAATTTTCTATATATAGGTCTTTAGTTTCTTTAGGTAGGTATATTCCTAAGTATTGTATTCTTTTCGTTGCAATGGTGAATGGAATTGATTCCTTAATTTCTTTTTCTACTTTCTCATTATTAGTATATAGGAATGCAAGGGATTTCTGTGTATTGATTTTATATCCTGCAACTTTACTATATTCATTGATTAGCTCTAGTAATTTTCTGGTGGAGTCTTTCGGGTTTTCTATGTAGAGGATCATGTCATCTGCAAACAGTGAGAGTTCCAGATTGGAAAAGATTTATGCTTCTTGACATTAAAAAAGTCTAAAATATTTTAAGTGAAAAATTGAGGATAGCCAGAGTATAATCCCAAGGTTGGAAAATAACAAACTTGTATATGTGTAAATAGAAAAAGAAAAAAATTTCTGTCCATATACAAAATTGGAAACAGTGATTACTTCTTTGTAGTGGGACTATGGGTAGGTTTCCTTTTATCTTTATACATTTTGCACTGTCTGGGTCTTTTGTAATGAACGTACATTATATCTATGAAATAATTAGGAAAAAAGAACCCTGTTTCTATTTTGGAAAAAATAAATAAGGGTAGGTAAACTACTAAAGGAGCTGACTTAAAGGGTATAAAGATTTATGAAGTAAAGCTAAAAACACACTTGGGGCCAGTTCAGAAGAAAGAAGTTTCTGGCCTTGTGCCTGACACATAATGGATAGCAAAGAGTAAGTGGTTGTTACAAGCTGAATTTTGTCCCCCTGCCCCTAATTCATATGTTGAAGTCCCAACCTGCTGTACTCAGAATGTAACTTTGGGGAGAAGGTCTTTAAAGAGGTGAGTAGTTAACATGAGGCCATTATGACCAGGCCCTAATCTGATTTGACTGGTGTCCTTTTAAGTAGAAAGGACAGCAGGGAAGCACATGCAGAGGGCAGGCCACGTGAGGGCACAGCAAGGAGGTGCCATCTGCCAGCCATGGGGAGAGGCCTCAGGAGAAAGTACCCTACTGACACCGTGAGCTTGACCTTCCAGCCTCCGGAACTGTGAGACTACATCTCTGTTGCTTAAGCCTCCCAATCTGCGGTGCTTTGTTATGGCAGCCCTACAAAGTAACACAAGTGGCTCTAGAGCTAAAGAATCTACCTACAGTGCAGGAGATGCAAGAGACGAGGGTTTGATCTCTGTCTGGAAGCTTTCCTGGAGAGGGTAATGGCAACTAACTCCAGTGTTCTTGCCTGGAGAATTTCATAGACAGAGGAGCCTGGTGGGCTACAGTCCGTGGGGTCACAAAGAGTCAGACACGACTGAACGAGTGAGCGTGCACACACACACACACACACAAACACAGAGCAAACTAATGCTGTGGCCAAAAAATGATGGCTGCTTAAATATTTATTTATTTGGCTGCCCTGGGTCTTAGTTGGGACATCTGAGCACTTAACTTGTGGCATGTGGGATCTAGTTCCCTGACCAGGGATTGAACCTGAGACCCCTTCATTGGGAGCATGGAGCCTTAGCCTGTGACCACAGGGGAAGTCTCAGCTGCTTATATTGAGAAGAGTTATCAAGTGTCAGGTACTACACTAAGGACTTTACATGCATTATCTTATTCATCACAGAATCTTATGTTATATCTTCATGCACACTTTGCAAATTAAGTGGTAGAGTTGATAATTCTTAGCAAAGCTAGTAGAGTGGTGAAACTGGGGTTTGAAAGTAGGTTATCTGGTGCCATAACCCTTGCCCTCAAGGGCTATACTCATATTAATATAACTGTATAGCAGTGTGCAAAGTTAGGGTCCAAGGAAGTTGACATGGCAAAACCAATAACCTGGCACATTATTTGAATTACAGATAAACAGAACATAACTATTTTCATACACTGTACACAATTTTTATATCCTTTTTTGTTGAATTCTCCTCTTTATTTCTGTCTTAATTCTGCCAACTTTATTTGCCAGCTGTCAGCCATTCAGGTTTCTAAACCAACAGACTTTTCATATTTATGTTTTATGGTTAGAAATAGTTCAAATAAAAACAAAAGAAAAAAATATATTTGACATCCCTATACTCCCAACCCAGCTTTACCACTTTTAACTTTTGCCACAATTATTTCAGTTAAAAAGAAGACCCCAAACCAAAACTCTCTTAAATTGTATTTCCCTCTCCCTCATAACCTTCCCAGAGGTTTTTTTATCCTAAATTTTGTATATATCATGTCTATTAATATTTATGTACTTTTATTCATAGCTTATAAAAATCCCCCTCTTTAAAATAAGGTAGAGATATTTCATGGTATTTTGTTGGCTTGATTTGGAATCTCTGGGGATATAATCCCATATAGCTCAATGAGAAGAATAATTAACTTTTGCAATTCGGTCCAGGTCTCTTGGAAACTAAACAGAGACCAAGAGCAAAAAAAGGAAGTTATTGTTTGGAGTCTGAAGCCCTTAAATAGCCAGTGCCCCCTTGACAGTTCACTTGGCCCTTTATTTTGGGTGTTCTTTCATGTACTCTTCAAATCAACCTTTTGAGGAAAGACCTACCATTGGTTAAACAACTTGAGTTCTGAGAGATGAAGCAACTTCTTTAAACTCAGAGGTCTGAGAGGTGCTCTGATGTCCTCTCACTCTTTTGAAGTGATTGAAGAGGAGAGCCCCGCTCATCAGGGGAATTAACCCTTTCTTTGTAACCATGAATTTGTATTTATTTCATGTCCATGCTATAGAAAACTTTGGGATTTGACTTTATAGAAGAAAGTCCCTGAACTAAATTTTGAACTTCAGATAATTGAGACTTGGAAATTTTAATTCCCTAAAATAACTTACTGGAGATGAACTGGAAAAAAAAGTGGGAGGAAATCAGTCCTGTCATTCAAGCATTCCAAAACAACTCTGACATTTAATCACTTAGTGAGTGTTTACTATATGTCATGCACCATGAAATATATTATCTTGCTTCAGTTCAGTTCAGTCGCTCAGTCGTGTGTGACTCTGCGACCCCATGAATCGCAGCACGCCAGGCCTCTCTGTCCATCACCAACTCCCGGAGTTCACTCAGACTCACGTCCATCAAGATGGTGATGCCATCCAGCCATCTCATCCTCTGTCGTCCCCTTCTCCTCCTGCCCTCAATCCCTCCCAGCATCGAGTCTTTTCCAATGAGTCAACTCTTCGCATGAGGTGGCCAAAGTACCTTTATTATCTTGCTTAATCCTTGGGAATTATTGTGAGACAAGCATTACTGTCTTGTTCAGTTTCTACACTAGGAAATTAATTCCTGTAGAGGCTGGAGGGTGGTGGGGCGGGATGTGGAGAGTGTGCAAACAGAATGTGGTAAGTACAGGGCTGTAGCCTGAGTGTGCACGCATGAGTGTGTGCTTAGTCGTGTCTGACTCTTTGTGATCCCATGGACTGTAGCCTGCCTGCTAGGCTCCTCTGTCCATGGGATTTTCCAGGCAAGAATACTGGAGTGGGTTGCTATTTCCTCCTCCAGGGGATCTTCCTGATCCAGGGATTGAACTTGGGTCTCCTGCATCTCCTTCATTGGCAGGAGGATTCTTTACCACTGCGCCACCTGGGAAGCCTGTAGCCTGTACAAACTACTTTATATTGCCCTGGGACCTAAACTAGAAGAACTGGGATTTTGATTTTTTGTGCCTCCTTCCTGCCATCAATTCTAGCCAATCATTTGTCATCTCCTTTATTCATTTGGAGGTAGTAGAAGCTACAGGACAACACAGACCCACCTCCTCCTTTAGCACGAGGCAGTGGCACTAATGGTAAAGAACCTGCCTGCTAATGCAGGAGACATAAGAGATGCGAGTTTGATTCCTGGGTTGGGAAGATCCCATGTCTGCAGGAGGACATGGCAACCCACTCCAGTAATCTTGCCTGGAGAATCCCATGGACAGAGGAGCCTGGTGGGCTACAGTCCATGGGGTCTCAAAGAATCAGACAGAACTGAAGCGACTGAGCACACACAGTGCATTTCTCTAGATGGAGAAGTTGGCTGCCAGCAACAGTTCAGAGCTGAATCCCTCTCTGGGAGTGTAGCCAGGGAGGTGGTCTTTATCCAATGACTAGTTGACATAGGGTTCAAAAGAGCAGGATAACTCTGGGGAGCCATGCAACGCATCCTCTAGGGCTGGCTGAGGCTTCTCTGTGGTTTTCTTTTTCCTCTACCCAGGCTTGCTTCCCACGTTTCCTTACAAGTGTTATTCCTGAGACTTTTCCCCCAAATACCATGCCCTCCAATCTCTGCTCAAAGTCTAGTTTCTAGGGAAACTGGTCTAGGTTAGATGAAAAGTAAGATTTTGTTTCATTCACACATTCATTCATTCTCTACCCAGTATTAAATACCTGTTTTTTTGCCAGGCAGTGTTCAGGGTCTTAATATGCTGAGATTTTTGGGACTCCTAGAAGCAAAATCCCTGTGGAGTTCTTTACTGCTTTTGCTTGAAAAGAAAAGAGATTTAGGCTAGGAGAAAGGGCTTAGCACTTGGTTATCAGTAAGTGTTCTTTAGTTGTTAAAGAACAACTTAGAATAACTTAGAACAATGTAGAACAACATAACAATTTAGTTATGACTAAATTATGAAAGTTACCCGAGTCAATATAAATTCTGTTTTGGGTTACAGCATCTCCCACCTCAAATTATTGAAATAAGTTCCTCCAAGTCTCTTTAACTAAAATCCCTTGTCTCCCTTTGTCCTCAGTTTTCTTCTTGAAAAGCAGATCTGATCACTTAAAGCATCAGATATGTTGTAACTTTTTCAGTGTGGCCTGCAGGCTCTTCACAAACTGGCTCTATGAAGTAGTTCCAGCTTAGACTCCCATCACTACTCCCCTGTAACTTCTTTCTATCAGGCCTCATGGATACTTCTTTTCCTTTCTATACAGAAATAATCACTGTGGTCAACAGTCTTTCATATTCTTGAAACGTTGTACATCATTCCCTCCTCCTGAAAGACCACATCTGCAGCCCCCATCAACACTCCCATTTATTAATCTTCTGACTTGAATGTAACCTCTTAAGTTTTTATGTTTAATTATCTTCCCTCCCCCATGTGATATCAACCAAATACAGTAGGAGGATTCCTTTCTTTTCCATCCTCCCATGACATTTTGTGTATCCATCCTTTGTGCACTTCCCCAAATTTGCATTGCAATGACTTATCTGTGTCCTTTGAAAACTGTTACATCCTTGAAAGCAATGACTATGTCTTCTTTATATCTCCAGACTTTTTACAGTGAGTGTACTGCAGAAACTGGATGCATGCAGTTGAATGCTTCTCTGATTTTCCTGTTGGAGAAACAGAATTAGCATTCCATTCCACTGGATTTCCTTTAAACCACGAAAGTCATATTTTCATATTAGTTCATATTAGTTCCTCCAGGATAAATTTCAGCTGAGGAAAAATGGATACACGGTGGTGTTAATGCCTTTTCTTTATTTAAATAATCTATTTCTTTGTTTTTGCTGCTATTTACCATTGTCTTTTTGCCCTGACTTAGTTCATAATGCAAATCTCTTCAGTCAATAGATACGCTTGGAATAGTTAGTTCGTGTTATGCTGTTTGAATAGCTTTTCATCATTCAGCCTCCTGCATAACAAGTACTGTAGAAGCGACTTGGGGGCTTCTGTTGCGAGGGAGGAGTTGCAAGAAAGGTGAGGTATAATGGAGAACAGGAAAAGGAAAAGCAGAAAATCTTTTCCAGTTTGGAAGAGGCCAGTCATCTTAACCACAGATAGTAACAGTTTAATTTTAAGTATTATCTAACCTGATGAATAATTGTATATAGGTGCCAATATGCAGGGATAGGAATACTGTGAGCTCTGTCCCTTCACTCTGCTCTCCTTTTCACTTACAATTGGACAACAGGTGGATCATTAAACCCCCTAGGATTCCCTCCCCCACGTTGCATTTATTTCTTCCTGTTCTCCCTGACACAGGCACCTAAAATACTCCTATTCATCCTTAAATGCCACCTCTTATGTTTTCCTGACTTCCCTCACATCAGTTCTTTAATTTTTCTTCTATGATGTCAGGTCCAGTTGTTTGCATCTATACTATATTCTGGCAATGGAATATAACTATTTGCTTATTTATCTCCAAATAAGAGGCTCCAGTAACTCCAAAAAGTGGGCTTCTTACACACCTGGGCATTCTCAGAGGTTGCCTGGTGGATGGCACAAAGCTGTCATTAGGAAACTATGTACTGTATAAATGATCAAATGATTCAGAGGAAATATTTATAGAGGATTTTTTTTTGCATATTGCTTAACACAACTCTTGTAAAATGTCCACCCATTTCAATAATAACTTGGTTTTAATTAAGAATATGATAAAAGGATTAGTACATGGCAAATAAGGATTAGAATGAAAAATATCAACAACACACTTTTTGTTTGTCTTTCTCTCAGACTTGAAAAGTTTTTATGATTTAAACCAGAAAACTATTTCTGAGTCTAAGAGACTATTGTTAGATATGGCATAAATCTTTAGTATGTTGAGTATTTAGGAAACCAGAGTTGGCGTGTGATTACAAATGTCAGTATTGGAAACTTGACAGAATCTTATTCCTCATGGAAATAATTGGCTCAATTGTACACAACAGTTAGATGTTAAGACTGGTTCAGGTGGCTACATATTAATTATATTTTGTGCATATTTAATGAGTTTTGTGATTGATTGTTATCGTGCTACTATGTCCATTAGTTTTTTTTTTTTTTTTTAAAAGAAAGACATTTATTCGGCGTCATGATCAGACTATTACATTTAGCAATCAACAGCATGGGTGCAAAAAAAAAAAAATCTACATTAAAACCCTTTGTTGGAATGCTTTACACTTTCCACAGAACAGAAACTAAAATAACCTGTTATACAATTAGTCACAAGTACAGTCCTCGAGTTTTTTGCCCATACACATGAGTATTGTCTAAAACATGTCTTCTTTGTAGCAGCTAGGCCCTGTCACCACTGTGCTTGGCTGAGTTCACAAATCTGTTGTAACCTGTAGCTTCCCTGTCACTTCTCTGGCTCTCCTCTCCTGCTAAGCTTTGTTTCCTGGTAGTAATTAAAACCTTCTGCCACTGCCATAGCTACTGCTGCTGCTGGAGCCACCATAGCCACCTTGGTTTCGTGGTTTGGCAAAGTATTGGCCTCCACCACCATAGGGGCCAGAACTTCTTCCTCCAAAGTTTCCTCCTTTCATAGGTCCAAAATTTGAAGACTGATTGTTGTAATTGCCAAAATCATTGTAGCTTCCGCCACCTCCAAAATTGCTTCCGTCATTACCAAATCCATTATATCCATCCCCACTGCCACCATATCCGCCACCACCACGGCTGCCACCAAAGCCACCTCGACCACTGAAGTTTCCTCCACGACCAAAGTTGTCATTCCCACCAAAACCACCTCCACGACCGCCACCAAAGTTTCCAGAACCACTTCGACCTCTCTGGCTGGATGAAGCACTAGCCATCTCTTGCTTAGACAGGGCTTTTCTCACTTCACAGTTGTGGCCATTCACAGTGTGGTATTTCTGAATGACAATCTTGTCTACGGAGTCATGGTCATCAAAAGTTACAAAAGCAAAGCCTCTCTTCTTGCCACTGCCTCGGTCAGTCATGATTTCAATTACTTCAATTTTCCCATACTGTTCAAAATAATCTCTCAGGTGATGTTCTTCAGTGTCTTCTTTAATGCCACCAACAAAAATCTTTTTCACAGTTAAGTGGGCACCAGGTCTTTGAGAATCTTCTCTTGAGACCGCCCTCTTTGGTTCCACAACTCTTCCGTCCACCTTGTGTGGCCTTGCGTTCATGGCCGCATCCACCTCCTCCACCGTGGCGTATGTGACAAACCCGAAGCCTCTGGAGCGCTTGGTGTTTGGATCCCTCATTACCACACAGTCCGTGAGCGTTCCCCATTGCTCAAAATGGCTCCTCAGACTCTCATCGGTTGTTTCAAAGCTCAATCCTCCGAATAGTCACAAGTACAGTCCTCGAGTTTTTTGCCCATACACATGAGTATTGTCTAAAACATGTCTTCTTTGTAGCAGCTAGGCCCTGCCACCACTGTGCTTGGCTGAGTTCACAAATCTGTTGTAACCTGTAGCTTCCCTGTCACTTCTCTGGCTCTCCTCTCCTGCTAAGCTTTGTTTCCTGGTAGTAATTAAAACCTTCTGCCACTGCCATAGCTACTGCTGCTGCTGGAGCCACCATAGCCACCTTGGTTTCGTGGTTTGGCAAAGTATTGGCCTCCACCACCATAGGGGCCAGAACTTCTTCCTCCAAAGTTTCCTCCTTTCATAGGTCCAAAATTTGAAGATTGATTGTTGTAATTGCCAAAATCATTGTAGCTTCCGCCACCTCCAAAATTGCTTCCGTCATTACCAAATCCATTATATCCATCCCCACTGCCACCATATCCGCCACCACCACGGCTGCCACCAAAGCCACCTCGACCACTGAAGTTTCCTCCACGACCAAAGTTGTCATTCCCACCAAAACCACCTCCACGACCGCCACCAAAGTTTCCAGAACCACTTCGACCTCTCTGGCTGGATGAAGCACTAGCCATCTCTTGCTTAGACAGGGCTTTTCTCACTTCACAGTTGTGGCCATTCACAGTGTGGTATTTCTGAATGACAATCTTGTCTACGGAGTCATGGTCATCAAAAGTTACAAAAGCAAAGCCTCTCTTCTTGCCACTGCCTCGGTCAGTCATGATTTCAATTACTTCAATTTTCCCATACTGTTCAAAATAATCTCTCAGGTGATGTTCTTCAGTGTCTTCTTTAATGCCACCAACAAAAATCTTTTTCACAGTTAAGTGGGCACCAGGTCTTTGAGAATCTTCTCTTGAGACCGCCCTCTTTGGTTCCACAACTCTTCCGTCCACCTTGTTGGCCTTGCGTTCATGGCCGCATCCACCTCCTCCACCGTGGCGTATGTGACAAACCCGAAGCCTCTGGAGCGCTTGGTGTTTGGATCCCTCATTACCACACAGTCCGTGAGCGTTCCCCATTGCTCAAAATGGCTCCTCAGACTCTCATCGGTTGTTTCAAAGCTCAATCCTCCGATGAAGAGCTTCCGCAGCTGTTCGGGCTCTTTGGGAGACTCTGATTTAGACATGACGGCAGTGGAGGCAGGGAAGACTTCAACGATGCTTTCTCGGCGGCGTCCACGGGCAGAAAGGTGTCCATTAGTTTTTAAAAATATTGGCTACAAGCTAGCCTAATCAGGTATATACCTGCTCTTTTTAAAATTTCTCTCTATATACTTCTCAGTATCATGGATTTGTTATTTTGAGGAGGGAAGGACATGTTTGTTAAACTTTTAATTCCTTTGCCTTAACCATTTACTAAATGCAAAAATGGATACTAGTGGCCTGTATCAGCTCTAAATGTTGGATGATGTGAGCAAATAAGGCTTCTTCCAAACAAAAGTTGAGTACCCACCAATTATACTAATTAGAATCCAGCTTCTATACTTCTATAATGTCATAGAATTATTTATTAATAATTATGTAAGTAATTAAAAGCTTAATTACTTAAGCTTATTCTTAAGTGGAAAGCCATTTCTGTTTAATCTCTTCCAGCAAGTTAAAAAACAATCAAATAGAACTTCCTGAATATTTGAAACAGTACATTTTAAATACAGGTTTGAAACCTGGATACCCTGGAACATAACCAGAGTATAAAGCATTGAAGCTAGGAAAAGTGTAATTCTGATGTGTGGTCCTTCTTGAGGCAAGCTAAAACTCAAGAGGTGTTTAGGGAATTGTAAACCAAAATGTTCCATCTTTAGTACTCAGTGGAGGTTAATGGAAGGAAAGTGTCATAGTTGCGGCTATGGTGGCTGGTCCCTGAGGTCCGCTCTAGGTTACCATGTCATCCACTCTGGTCTCCTGGGAGGTTTGCAATTGAAAGGCGATAAGAATCAACCCGTGGGGAGGAAACGAGCTGTAGATTAAGGAACAGAGGGCACCAGCAAGCTGATCTGGCTCACAGAAGCAGTATTCTATCCTGAAAATATCACAATTGTGACAGTTATAACTGCTTTTTTGAGTGATTATTTGCTTACAACTTTGTTTCTCCAGTAATAGTAAATTCCTAGAGTATCAACTTTGTGTCTTTGGTGGCAAGGACCCTGTTTGGAACACACACACTCACATACACCCACACAGTCACTCACATAGATATAGGAAAATAATTTGTATCCTTTGACTCCTAGATTGATTTGACAAATGCTTAACTAATTATTGTAGAAGAGAGGCAAAAGAGGGAGGAAGGAAAGAAACTTTGTTTTTAATCTTGACTTTTCCTTTCATTTTGTCTTAAAAAATTTTTTTTTATTTTACTTTATTTTACTTTACAATACTGTATTGGTTTTGCCATACATCAACATGAATCTGCATGGGTGTACATGTGTTCCTAATCCTGAACCCCCTCCCGCCTCCCTCCCCATATCATCTCTCTTGGTCATCCCAGTGCACCGGCCCCAAGCATCCTGTATCCTGCATCGAACCTAGACTGGCTATTCGTTTCTTATATGATATTATACATGTTTCAATGCCATTCTCCCAAATCATCCCACCCTCTCATTTTGTTTTAATCTTGACTTTTCCTTGGAAAAGTCAGTTCTGTGTTTCAGACTCTTCATCTACAACGTGGTGAGAAAAGACTACGTATGTTTCCTAAACATTTTTCAGAATTAATGTTTTATGGTTCCTTTGAAATGTTTGTTGGTAACAAAAGAGAATATAGAATACACTTGCTGGGGAAGCACTCTGTTCAATCAAATGTCAAGGAAGTAAACTACAGTATTTATAGCTGTTTCCAGACCTATTGCCAGCCTTCAGTGCCAACACAAGATACTGTCTTGCTCACTTGTGTCACTAGGCTGAATGGAATGGAATAGAGGAGGACAATTCAGAGAAAGTCCTTCCTTGGTTTGTAAGAAAACTCTCAAGCAATTTGCAGCCAAGGTATCTCCCTCTTCAACACTGCTAGCACTTTATAGGGAATAAAGAATTATTTCATGGACAGGCTTCAGAACCACAAAGAAATCTGGCCCTATCATTTATAATCATGTGACACTGAGCAAGTCAGTTGATATTTTTAAATTAAATGTGCAAAGTACTTATAAACTTTAAGGAACTGTGTAAAAGTTGAAAGTCTTGATGATGATGATGGAGGTTAGTCATTATAAGTACTTCATCTCTTAATTGGGGATGCTTAATCAATTAGCATTATTTTCTGGGCAGAAAGTCTTAAAGAATTTTACTAATGCACTTTCTCTCTTTTAATCTTGTGATTAACCCAGTCTTATGCAGGAGGAGAGGATGCTCCAGTAGATGACACAGGAAATTTGGAGTTATTTAGATCTGACATAAATGCCAACTCAGTCTCTTAATGTATGCATTGTTCATTGTTAAGTCACTAAGTTGTGTCTGACTCTGTGACCCCATGGACTGCAGCATGCTATGTCCTTCTCCCTGCCTGGAGTTTCCTCAAACTCATGTTCATTGAGTCGGTGATGCCATCCAACCATCTCAGCCTCTATAACCCCCTTCTCATCCTGTCCTCAATCTTTCCCAGCGTCAGGGTCTTTTCCAGTGTAGGAGCTCCAGCTTCAGCGTTGAAGGGTTGATTCAGTTTCAGGGTTGATTTACTTGGATATTGGCAAATTAATAAACATTTCTGAGCCTCAGTTTTCTCCATACAAACTAGTGTTTCTGTTTCATTATCAGGGTAGTATGTAGGATTAACTAAGAAAGCATACAGTCAGCTTCCTCTAGTAGAGCATTGGGAACAAAGCAGATATACATTCATGCAACCAATATTTATTGAAACACCTATTATATTTTAAAAATAAAATGTTTAACAAAATTTAATCTCTATTCACACAAATGTTACTGTTTAGTTAGTTCTTTTAGCTCCCTGTTTCCTAACTAAGAAAGAACACATATCAAGTGAATGTATATTAGGGTGAGTGAACTTGCCGAGGATGGCATGGATATTTGTCAATCAAGGATAATGGCCTCTGTTTTGGATACTGACTGGGGCAAAAAAAGAACCTAATGATGAAAGGGGCAGATGTGGTTGAATAGCAGCCTAATTCAACCTTCACATTGTGGTCTCAATAATGTTATTTGATAATAATAAAAATTAATTGGTTGAGTACAGTCTCTTACTAAACCCAGCTATTTAATGATAGTGACAGTTCCTAAATATCTTTGTAGCTTTTCCATGCCTGGCACAAGATTTGAAGTGCAGGAGAGACTCATCACTTGCTAAGCATCTTTAATAGGTATTTGCTTATTTAGTTCTCTAAGCAAGCTACTTTGTAAGTCAACTTTGTAAGCATTCCCACTGTACAGATGCAGAAATTTGAGAAATTAAGCAGTTTGCTCAGGGTCAAACATTAAGTAACTAATATGGAATTGAGTGCAAGTCTCTGGCTTAAAAAAATGAACTCAATGCACTTTGTCAAAAAATAACAACAAAGACTAGAAAAATAAAATGAATGAAGTATTAGTTTCCTTTATTGCAGTGAAAAACAGAGAACTATCTTGTTCCTTTAAGATGCTAATGCACACTGTTTATCTTTTGAATATTTCTGTGAAACTATGGTGAACAGAAATGTTTGTCAAGGAATAATGAACTTTACACAAATTCAGAATTTCCTATGCATTGCTGGGCAAAATTATCAGTTGATCACTGGTTAAGTTGTTAAATATTTGTTTACTTGAATCCATTTTCTGTCTAAATTATTTTCATAAGCTGGCATTCTATTATTTGCCCAAATTCTTTCACTAGGTGATCATTGGCATTTTCCTTAGTGATGCCGACATTTTGCATAGAATCTGTGAAATTATAGGTAGGTGTCTCTGAAGGCTTTGAAAACTGATTTGCGTGACTAATTTAGCCACATGAGCAAAGGCTGAGGAAGTCTATGAGTTATGTTTGTATAACTGTGTTCTCACGGTTTTTTAATAATTCTGTCATGAACATAATGACAGGGACCTTGCTTGAAGTCCCTTCCTTATATCATCCATCACAATATGAGATAAGTAAAATATAAAGAAGATAAAGACTGTAACTCAAGCCTGTTCCCTTCATTCAGGAAAGGAATTATAGGAAAATGCTCTAGGAATTCTCTCTTCATAGAGATAGGAAATTGTCTTGACATATACTTGATAAGGCTGAAAGAAGAGAGTGAAAATGCTGGCTTAAAACTCAACATTCAAAAAACGAAGATCGTGGCATCCAGGCCCATCACTTCATGGCAAATAAAAGGGGCAAAAGCAGAAGCAGTGACAGATTTTATTTTCTTGGGCTCCAAAATCACTGCAGACAGTGACTATAGCCATGAAATGAGAAGATACTTGCTCTTTGGAAGGAAAACTGTGGAAAACCTAGATAGAATATTAAAAAGCAGAGACATCGTTTTGCAAACAAAGGTCAGTATAGTCAAAACTATGGTTTCCCCAGTAGTCGTGTACAGATAGATCTGAGAGTCAGACCATAAATAATGCTGAGCGCCAAAAAATCAGTGATTTCAGGCTGTGGTGATAGAGAAGACGCTTGAGAGTCCTTTGAACAGCAAGGAGATCAAACCAGTCAATTATAAAGGAAATCAATCCTGAATATCCATGGGAAGGACTGGATGCTGAAGCTGAAGCTCCAATATTTTGGCCATTTGATGCAAAGAGCTGACTCATTAGAAAAAACCCTGATGCTGGGAAAAATTGAAGGCAAAAGGAGAAGAGGGTGGCAGAGGATGAGATGGTTAGACAGCATCACTGACTCCATGGATATGAATTTGAGCAAACTCCGGGAAATAGTGAAGGACAGAGAAGCCTGGTGTGCTGCAGTCCATGGGGTTACAAGGAGTCGGACATGACTTAGCTACTGAACAACAGCAACAATGCTCACAGAGAGATAGCAACCTCTAGAAAACAGGTTTTAGAAATTCTTCCTTGTGAGTTTCTGGTACAGAAGTTGTAGAATATGTTATTACCAGTTGGAAGTCTGGCTTGAACCACAAATTTTAGCTTTTCTTGGAGGACTCCTTTTACCTAGACAAGTTATATCTATGTCCTACTGCAGCGAGAACACGTACCTTAGCTCCTATCATTCAGGTATGAGCATGGGCACCTGAAGAAAGGAGGAAAGCAGTTCAGACGTGAAGCTAGCATGGTGGTGGCTCTGGCTGCGTACCCTGGGTGGCTCCCAATATTTCCAAGGCCCATGTCCATTAGCCACATGAGTGAAGCTGCCATAGTCAATGGGTATGCTTGGTCTTTCACTCCTTTGAAATTCCCAGTCTCTAAATCTGTGCCATGTTTCATCATCCTGGAGTTTGGCCAATCCATATCAGCATTCTTACAAAATGTAGGGAAAAATAAAGGGACCAGGAGGAGCCTAGAGCTTCATTGAGAAGTCTACATATCTCACAAGGAGCTTGTTTCTAACACGTGGTAGGTGAAGAAGTTCATATTAAACAGCCCACTGTGGCATTAGTGCAAGTACCTTACAGAATCAGTTGCTACTGTTTTCTGTCCTTCCAGTTCTGTGCCCCCATTCCTTCTTCAGGCCTCTCCTACCTGCAGCCTTTGGGGGCTCGGTAGAACTAAATGCCCAGCAGAAACCTTGGCCACAGAGCCCTGCCCCCTGGTGCAGAGCTGTTCCCTTAGGGTCTGCCTGAGGCATACCCTCTCCACCCTACCTGCAGCAGGCTCGCTCACAGCCAGCAAACCAACTCCCTCCCCAGAAAAAGACAGGGGTTGTCCCTCATGTCTTTTCATCCTTTGTCAACTGCAGGGGGGAAAAGAAAATAAAATCAGTTATTATCAAACATTACAGTCTGCTATTAGCCTAATTATAATTCTTTAAATTTGAGTTATAGGGAATTCTCTGGTAGTCCAGTGGTAGGGACCTGGTACTTTCGCTACCATGGACATGGATTCAATCCCTGATTTGGGGTCTAAGATTCCATAAGCCACGTGTTATGGCTAATAGATAAATAAATTGAATTATATGTTATGGGCCTACCAGAGAAAACCAGCCAGCCAGAGCTTGGATTAGTTCTGTGGTCTAGCTATATTTTAGAGGAAAAAATATTGGACATTATTATAAACAAGATATTAAAATATGTAAATGAAAATGCATGCGTGTGTGCTAAGTTCCTTCTCACATCCAACTGTTTGTGACCCCATGGACTGTAGCCCACCAGGCTCTGCTGTCCGTGAGATTCTCTGGGCAAGAATACTGGAGTGGGTTGCCGGTGCCCTCCTCCAGGGGGTCGAGGAGGAGGATCGAACCCTGGGATCGAACCTGCGTCTCTTATGTCTCCTGTGCTGGCAGGCGGGTTCTTTACCACCAGTGCCACCTGGAAGCCCTGTAAATGAGAATATACAACATTAATATTCTTTTTCACACTGAGAATCTCATTGTTATCAATTAGATACATCTTTTCTAGTAAAAACCCATGGGAACCAGCTCTCCCAGAACACTGCCTGAATTAGAACAACAGCTGCCTCGTTTCCATTCCTCATCAAAGCTGGATCCAGTTCAAATGCAATGTTTCAGTCACTGCTTCCTATTTTCAAATCTATAAATCTATCTTCCTGTCTTTATATACCATCTCCCATGAAACTATGTTGAGAATAAACTGAATTATCAAAAGTAGTTTTTAATAAAATTTTCTCAATTAGACATTTTCAGCAACAATGGAATTTTTTCATTCATCCAAAAAATGCTCACATATTACTCAAACTCTATGTTTTAGAGTTTTTTGAATGGTGAAAGATAAATTTTTTGAATAGTGAAAGATGAATCCTTTCATTTTAGGGTTATAATAAATTCAGGACTGTTTATTCAATGAAAAAAAAGTAAAAACTAAGTCAGACATTATTAACTAGTGTGTTACTCATGCTGTGTGTGTGTATGAGTGCTCACTTGCTCAGTTGTGTCTGACTCTTTGTGACCCCAAAGACTGTAGCCTGCCAGACTCCTCTGTCCATGGGGTTCTCCAGGCAAGAATATTGGAGTGGTTGCCATTTCCTCCTCCCAGGGCTCTTCCTGACTCAGGGATCGAGCCCACGTCTCCTGTGTCTTTTGCATTGGCAGGTGGATTCTTTACCATTGTGCCACCTGGGTAGCCCATTATTCACGATACACAGGTCCTATCTTCTTAAAAAAGTTTTTTGGCTGCGTTGGATCTTCATTGCTATGTGCAAACTTTCTCGAGCTGTGTCGAGTGGTGGCTATTCCCCAGTTGCAGCACACAGGCTCTAGGGCATGGGCTCAGTACTTGTGGTGCAAGAGCTTACTTGCTCTGTGCCATGTGGAGTCTTCTTGGACTAGGGATCGAAGCCATGTCCCCCGCATTGGCAGGCAGATCCTTTACCACTTGGCCACTGGGGAAGTCCCAGGCCATATCTTTAAAAATATTTAAGTTGTGAGAATAATTTTTTTGTCTTCATAGTCAGTTGATCCACATTTGACTGAACATTAATTACAAAAACATCTAGTTTTTCCTGTGCCATCCTTCTCTTGCTTCATATTAGCAAAAATTGTATTGAACTTATATATTTTATTTGCAGAATCCTGCAATTTTCCTTTTTATTTACTCACACTTCACTGTTGGCATAAGAGAAGATTTGACCCCATCAATTTTCCTTTTATGACTTGGTTTTGATAACTATATGCTTTAAAGAGTAAACACTAAGATTTTAATGTTTTTCCTTCTGTTGCCTAAAAGCTGTCATTTAAATGGGAGAAAAACACCATGTTTTAAACAAATAAAAATGCTTAATGTGTAAATGATTGGTGTAGTGTGATGTGATATGACAGCTATACATCAGTCAGAAACTTGATCCTACTCTCTATTATTATCCTAAAGGGGGAAAAATACTCTTCATTCCGAGGGTAACCATATGTAAAATGTTCATGGCAATATTGCAGGATCTTTGGGAGCTGGCTGAAACCTTGACTCTCAGTTTAACACTTCTTCATACATCAGTTAAGATGGCAGGTGCATTGTCAAGTTCTAATGTGACAACCTCACCCTCGTGTTGAAAAAAATGATTCAGATAGTTTTTCCTTTTGGAAATTGCAAGCCCAAAACCATGTGTGATTTTGTACTTGTTGAGGAGACATGCAGTGTGTTCTGAGGCTCCTCTCTATCAAAACAAACAATGCTTTTAGGACATCAGAAGCATTTATTTATTAGTAGCTTCCTGCAAATTTTCTAATAATTGGAAATCAGGATATATAAGAGGCCTTTTCCTAGGGCAAGATCCAGTGCCTTCAAGAACATCTCTCCAGGATATCTGAAAGGTGCATGACTGTGATCCTCTCTGTCTCTTTGTGTCTCTTGCTTGCTTTTGTGAAGGATTTGCTACTAGTCTTCATATTCTTACCTTATTTGGTTTGGGTACATCCTATTATGATAGTTGAGCCTGAATTTTCTTCTGATAAATACATTAACTTTGATATCTGCCCACCTCAATGGCTCAACAGGTAAAGAATCTGTCTGCAACACAGGAGATACAGGAGATGTGGGTTTAATACCTGAGTCAGGAAGATCTCCTGGAGGAGGACAGGACAGCCTATGCCAGTATTCTTGCCTGAAAAATCCCATGGACAAAGGAGCCTGGTGGGCTACAGCCCCAAGAGCTGCAGAGTCAGACAGGACTGAGCATGCGTGCATGTACACACACACACACACACACACACACACACACACACAGAGTATTCTTCTAATATCCAGCCACCAGTGTACTTTATATCCTGTTACTCAAAATGGATGATGACTACTTTCAGTTCAGTCAGTTCACTCAGTCGTGTCTGACTCTTTGCGACCCTGTGAATCGCAGTACGCCAGGCCTCCCTGTCCATCACCAACTCCCGGAGTTCACTCAAACTCACGTCCATCGAGTCGGTGATGCCATCCAGCCATCTCATCCTCGGTCGTCCCCTTCTCCTCCTGCCCCCAATCCCTCCCAGCATCAGGGTCTTTTCCAATGAGTCAACTCTTCGCATGAGGTGGCCAAAGTACTGGAGTTTCAGCTTCAGCATCATTCCTTCCAAAAAATCCCAAGACTGATCTCCTTCAGAATGGACTGGTTGGATCTCCTTGCAGTCCAAGGGACTCTCAAGAGTCTTCTCCAGCACCACAGTTCAAAAGCATCAATTCTTCGGCGCTCAGCCTTCTTCACAGTCCAGCTCTCACATCCATACATGACCACAGGAAAAACCATAGCCTTGACTAGACGGACCTTTGTTGGCAAAGTAATGTCTTTGCTTTTGAATATGCTATCTAGGTTGGTTATAACTTTTCTTCGAAGGAGTAAGCGTCTTTGACTGCAGTGATTTTGGAGCTCAAAAAAATAAAGTCTGCCATAACGGGAAGTAAATACGCTTATGTCTTGAGGAGTTAACATGTGAATGGAAGTTTGTTGAAAACAAAATAGAGGAGGGAGGATGGATTCAGATATTTAAAAGTATTTATAATAGAAGCAGCATTTATTGTGTTAGTGTTCCAAGTGCTTTTCTCTTGTATTTCAGTTACATCCAGAAACAAACACTAGTTAGGTAGGGAAAGTATAATTTCTCTGGAGCGGTTATTATTGCTAGCCCTGTTTAACAGATGAGAAGGTGGAAGCAGAGATAAGTTAACATAATTTCCTGGAGCTTATGAAGCTGATGAGTTCATACCTGAACTGGGATTGACACAAAACTAACTGAGTTTAAGCTCTTAATTGCTCGGCTACATTCCTTTCTTGGGACAGGCAGTTGTAGGTAGAAGAAAGAATCTTGGGGAAAGCATGTTGAATTAATATAAAAAGACTCTAAATGACACCAACAACCACTTCCTCTAGTACCAACTACAAGTAGAGAACTATGCTAAGCATTTTGGCAAGAAGTATCCATTTTAACCTTAAAAATTATGTTGGAAATTAGATACCATTATATCCATTTTATAAATGAGAAATCTGAGCTGGGCTGGAATCTCTGAGCAGTGCTTTGAACACCATAATCCTAGATATATTTTATCTAGGATTGATAAAATGATGATGATGATTCCAGACTCCTGTTTATTATGCTGTGAGAGAAAAACAAAAACAAAAACAAAAAACAACAAACCACCTAATTCCACTTGCTAGCTTTAAGAGTGGTAGTCAGTTCTAGCATGATCAGTAAAAATTTATTTGATTGCATGGTATTTGCCTAACTCTGCCAAGGAAGCCAGGTTTCCTCCAGTGTTGTAACAAAGAATAGATCCTACCTGTCCCCAGAAATTCTCAGGGAAAGGTGGGGGCTATCATCTCATAAATAGGCAGTTTTCTTTTTTAGTCCTATTACTGACAGCTTCTAAATTTAATAACTCAATGCTCACTTAACAATAAGAGAAATAAAAGCTTAACCTGCCATAAGGGAAAAACGCTCTGATGTACCAGACCCAGGAATAAATGATATTCCTGGGAAGGCCACTGCCCGAGGCTACTTGATAAACTCTAGGCCTTTCCTGTACCTACTGTTTGGATGCTGAGACTGGTAATAATAAACTGCCCAACAATTTCTCACTTAGAAATCTCAAGGTAAGAAAAATAAAATCCATGTAAAAGCTGTCCAAAAAAGGGGCTCGCCATTGAATTATATTTTGCTCAAGTAAGCCACCTGAAAGTAAATGTGTCGTTTGTTCAACTCTTCTGAGAATTCAGCCAATGGAAACACCAAGGGGCTTTTCCATGACCATTTCCCATCCAGATCCCTTTAAAAAAAAGGCAGGCAAATTCCTGACTCGACCTTGTTGTGATAAATCTCTCTGAAGCAAGGTCATCGTAATTCTCAACCACACTTTTCTGCTGTCTTGTCAGATGAATCCGTGAAATTCACAGATTAACCCAAGTCCCTCACTTAGACATTCTAAATGCGCCAAATGTTCAAGTGTAACAAAAAATTACACATCTGGTAATTCTGCATGTTATTTATAGCCTTTCTGATAGAAGCATAATTGATTCAGAAATGTAATTTACAGCTTGGCATCTCCATTTCAAAGCCTCAATTCTATGACATCTACCAAGAGAGTAATCTCACTTTTGTGGGGAGGCAGAGATAATAATTGTAAAGAATTTTGTATGATAGACTCATGCTTCTGCATAAAGGTTTTCCGTCTTCCTTGTCTCTCATTTGCAAAGTGGGCAATATTCATGTCAACCACACACTTTTAATTCCACGGTATGATTTATGGGGACATAAATGGAGCATAAAGTTGATCAGCAAACCCTGGGGTGATGGCAAATGGCTAAAGCAAATTTCTCTTGCCCTCTATTTTTAATTGCAACCCTCATAAGAAAACACTCTTTAAATTAACTAGGTAATTGTTCTTTACAAAGAGAACATTTATTATTTAGTTCCATTTTGAAAACTACTAAAGAATGCTGAGGCATTTTTTTTAAAATCTGAGAATAGTCATAAAATTGCTTTCTCTTTTTCTGCCTCTCACTTCCCCACTCTTCTCAAATATAAAAGTTATGCTTTCATTTACTACTGAATCCCCTGGATAGCCCTTATGCACATTTTAAGGAAGATAAGTTTATATGGGGTAATTAATTTCCATTAGCTAGTGAGATTCAATATGGGCTTTATTGAAATAAGTCTACATATCTTATGCCTACCTTCACGTCCCCAAATTATGATCACCCTAATTCTGACCATGCATATCTAATCTATGTGATGCAAGTCTAATTCAGCTCCTAATTAGAACTTGAATTTTTCTGTGCTTCCAGAGCTTGAGATGTTGGTTCCATCCCTTTAGCTTTGCTGACCCACTCAGATCCCCGGACTAGACTGTTATTGGTTTCAGCTGGTCCCTGGCCGTTGAGCCCTGCTTCTGTACTTGCTTGTGGCTTTCTGGTTTTTGTTCCTGCTTTTGATGTGAATGTCTGATGCCTATATTGCCACCCATCTAACTTCAACATTAGCTCTGTCTTGAGAATCCAGCTGTGATGTTCAACATCTGCAAATATGACTGTTTTGCTTGTAGATACTGGCCACGATAAAGTCGATATTCACTGTGGCCCATTTCTATTATGGTTTTACTTGACTCATCACAGGAAATCAGAAATATACTTCAAGGCATAATAAGCAAGCAAGTGTAACAAAAAATTACACATCTGGTAATTCTGCATGTTATTTATAGCCTTTCTGATAGAAGCATAATTGATTCAGAAATGTAATTTACAGCTTGGCATCTCCATTTCAAAGCCTCAATTCTATGACATCTACCAAGAGAGTAATCTCACTTTTGTGGGGAGGCAGAGATAATAATTGTAAAGAATTTTTGTATGATAGACTCATGCTTCTGCATAAAGGTTTTCCGTCTTCCTTGTCTCTCATTTGCAAAGTGGGCAATATTCATGTCAACCACACACTTTTAATTCCACGGTATGATTTATGGGGACATAAATGGAGCATAAAGTTGATCAGCAAACCCTGGGGTGATGGCAAATGGCTAAAGCAAATTTCTCTTGCCCTCTATTTTTAATTGCAACCCTCATAAGAAAACACTCTTTAAATTAACTAGGTAATTGTTCTTTACAAAGAGAACATTTATTATTTAGTTCCATTTTGAAAACTACTAAAGAATGCTGAGGCATTTTTTTTAAAATCTGAGAATAGTCATAAAATTGCTTTCTCTTTTTCTGCCTCTCACTTCCCCACTCTTCTCAAATATAAAAGTTATGCTTTCATTTACTACTGAATCCCCTGGATAGCCCTTATGCACATTTTAAGGAAGATAAGTTTATATGGGGTAATTAATTTCCATTAGCTAGTGAGATTCAATATGGGCTTTATTGAAATAAGTCTACATATCTTATGCCTACCTTCACGTCCCCAAATTATGATCACCCTAATTCTGACCATGCATATCTAATCTATGTGATGCAAGTCTAATTCAGCTCCTAATTAGAACTTGAATTTTTCTGTGCTTCCAGAGCTTGAGATGTTGGTTCCATCCCTTTAGCTTTGCTGACCCACTCAGATCCCCGGACTAGACTGTTATTGGTTTCAGCTGGTCCTGGCCGTTGAGCCCTGCTTCTGTACTTGCTTGTGGCTTTCTGGTTTTTGTTCCTGCTTTTGATGTGAATGTCTGATGCCTATATTGCCACCCATCTAACTTCAACATTAGCTCTGTCTTGAGAATCCAGCTGTGATGTTCAACATCTGCAAATATGACTGTTTTGCTTGTAGATACTGGCCACGATAAAGTCGATATTCACTGTGGCCCATTTCTATTATGGTTTTACTTGACTCATCACAGGAAATCAGAAATATACTTCAAGGCATAATAAGCAAGCACCTATTATGCATAAGCCAAATATAAATCTGTTATCAAATTTGTATATTTTCTTTCTTTCTCCATTCCTTCTTTTTTCTCCCCTCCCTCCCACCCTCTTTTTTTTTTCTGTCACCTGTCTATTTTTCTATCTACCTACCTACCTATCTTCATTATCTGTCTACCTATCATGTTGATATCTTATTATTAATGTAGATTTTATCTGTGATTTTCACTCAATATTCCATTATTTCTATGCTTCCACCTGAAAACATTTAAAAAACCTTTTTGCTTTGAGAAGGAAAAATACTATTTTTTACCTTAAAGATGTGCCAAAATTTGTTATTCCTTCGCATAGCTAGGCTTAGTTGTCAATTTTCTCTTTCTGTAATTAAACCTTGACAAATATCTTGATAGTCATTAAAAATTATTTATTGTGGACTTACTATGTGTGAGGCCATAGCATAATTGCTGAATTTAAGAATCTTAGAAAAGGAAAGGTCTAGTGAGGAATTTATAAAAAGGCAATTACATTATTCTGTGAAAAGTGCTGAGGGCATATGGTAAGCACTGGATACAACTGGAAGTCAGGAACTTTAAGGAAGCTAAACTAGATTCAAAACTGAAGGATGAGTAAGAGTTAATGGGATAAATGAAAATACTGGGGAAGGATCACTTTTCTAAATATAGTGAACATCACATACAAAGACCTATGGGCAAGAAAAAGCATGACAATCTGGAAAAACTATAAGCAATTTAGTACTCTGGAACATTGGTTTCTTGAGAAGAGAGGTTGGGGCCAGATCATGAAAAGACTTTTCAAAAATCTAAAGGAGTTTGCTTGGAGAAGGCAATGGCAACCCTCTCCAGTACTCTTGCCTGGAGAATCCCATGGATGGAGGAGCCTGGTGGGCTGCAGTCCATGGGGTCGCTGAGTGGGACACGACTGCGCGACTTCACTTTCACTTTTCACTTTCATGCATTGGAGAAGGACATGGCAACCCACGCCAGTGTTCTTGCCTGGAGAATCCCAGGGATGGGGGAGCCTGGTGGGCTGCCGTCTATGGGGTCGCACAGAGTCGGACACGACAGCAGTGACTTAGCAGCAGCAGTAACAAGGAGTTTGTTCCTTATCCTGAAGGCAGTAAAAGTCTTTAGCATGTTTCAATTGAGAGCAACATAATTAGAAATGCATTGTGAAAGATGACTGGTGGCTTTGTGGAGACTACATTGGCGGAACAAAGTAGACAGAGAAGCTAATTGAGAAATTATTTCCATGATACAAAGTATAGATGATGATATAGTTGGACCTAGGTAGTAGGAGAGTGGAATTAGGATGTAGAAAATGAATTTTAAAGAAATTAATATTGAAAAGATGATGACTGTACTCAGCAACTAAGGGAGAAGAAGCAGTCATGGATGGTGTTTATTGGAGAAATCATGCTGCCATGTACTTGAACAGGCAACATACAAGAAGTCAGCCTATAAAGGAGTAATGGTTTAAATGTATGAGATGCCCATGGAGTCAGTGACGCCATCCAGCTATCTCATCCTCTGTCGTCCCCTTCTCCTCCTGCCCCCAATCCCTCCCAGCATCAGAGTCTTTTCCAATGAGTCAACTCTTCCAATGAGGTGGCCAAAGTACTGGAGCTTCAGCTTCAGTATCATTCCTTCCAAAGCCCAGGGCTGATCTCCTTCAGAATGGACTGGTTGGATCTCCTTGCAGTCCAAAGGACTCTCAAGAGTCTTCTCCAACACCACAGTTCAAAAGCATCAATTCTTTGGGCTCAGCCTTCTTCACAGTCCAACTCTCACATCCATACATGACCACTGGAAAAACCATAGCCTTGACTAGATGGACCTTAGTTGGCAAAGTAATGTCTCTGCTTTTGAATATGCTATCTAGGTTGGTCATCACTTTTCTTCCAAGGAGTAAGCGTCTTTTAATTTCATGGCTGCAGTCACCATCTGCAGTGATTTTGGAGCCCAAAAAAATAAAGTCTGACACTGTTTCTACTGTTTCCCCATCTATTTCCCATGAAGTGATGGGACTGGATGCCATGATCTTCGTTTTCTGAATGTTGAGCTTTAAGCCAACTTTTTCACTCTCCTCTTTCACTTTCATCAAGAGGCTCTTTAGTTCCTCTTCACTTTCTGCCATAAGGGTGGTGTCATCTGCATATCTGAGGTTATTGATATTTCTCCTGGCAATCTTGATTCCAGCTTGTGTTTCTTCCAGGCCAGTGTTTCTCATGATGTACTCTGCATATAAGTTAAATAAGCAGGGTGACAATATACAGCCTGGACATACTCCTTTTCCTATTTGGAACCAGTCTGTTGTTCCATGTCCAATTCTAACTGTTGCTTCCTGACCAGCATACAGATTTCTCAAGAGGCAGGCCAGGTGGTCTGGTATTCCCATCTCTCTCAGAATTTTCCACAGTTTATTGTGTGAGGCGTGGGTCTGAGTGAACTCCGGGAGCTGGTGATGGACAGGGAGGCCTGGCATGCTGCGATTCATGGGGTCGCAAAGAGTCGGACACGACTGAGCGACTGACTGAACTGAACTAAACTGAACTGATTCGTGAAGAACAGGCAGGTGGCTATGTGAAGTTTAAAAGAGAGATTTGAATGAGGGTAGAATAGAGACTTGAGAGTGAGAGATATGTCAGCTCTCATTATGTGATTAGAAGAGAATTCTGGAAGTGAAATGATTCATCAGTGTTTACTGATGCATTTGACACAGTGATATTTGGAAAAGTCACAGGTGTTGGCCTATTGGCACAATAACTTGGACTTCGGACCTGCACTGTAGTTTGAGAGATCTTTTGTACTATGGGGTTTATTATTGAGACCAGGATGTCTCTTTTACTCCATTTTACTGTTGTAGCACCAGAATGTCTGCAGGAGGACCACTTCGCATCATGACTCATTTCTCTGGTCCCTGTGGGGCAGGAGGATGTTAAATGCATGACATCTTTGAAGTGTTGTTTTAGCATTCTGAGCCTCAGCTGGAATATTTTTACCAGCAGTAAATAACACAATGGAAGAGAGACCTTTTTCAGTATCTGGCCTCCATTCAAATTGTAGACTCAGCTGTGATCCCTAAATATTTTAATTAATGTCTCTCAAAGGGAGGTTTACTGAAGCAAACTAGAGGCACCTTGGTACATATCCATCTATGTACTGAGGCTTATGAGCAGGGGACTCTGACATCCCCTAAAGATCATACCTCTTATCTTGGAATAGATAATGCTCACTACTCTGATGGTAGAACTGCAGTCCTTCTACTATATCACTCCATTCCGGAATGAAAGGAAAAGACTAAAGCCATTAATCAATGATGGAGCCACTGAGTGTTAGAGAATTGGCTTTGCATTAAGATCTATTTGGAATCTTTTGAAACATATTCATATAATTATGTAGTTTATTAATTTCCTGAGAGAACAGAGTGATGGGAAAAATATTGGATATGAGTCCACTGTAAATCCATTATAAGAAGATTCAATACCTAGAAAAGTATGCTTTGTTTTGCTTTAAGTTATAACTAACATTGGCCTTCCCAGGTGGTGCTAGTGATAAAAATATGCCTGCCAATACAGGAGACAGACAGGGGTTCAATCCCTGGGACAGGAAATCCTCTGGAGAAGGAAATGGCTACCCATTCCAGTATTCTTGCCCGGAAAGTCCCATGGGCAGAGAATTCTGGTGGGCTATAGTCCATGGGGTCACAAAGAGTTGGACGTGACTGAAGTGACTTACTAATCTTACATATTGGATATTTATTAGGTACTTAAGAGTTAGGTTGAACACTTGACATGTATGATCCACATCTAACTGAAAGTCTGCAGTATTTATATTAGCAAGCTTATCATGGTTTAGAAAAGGAAACTGACTTTACCAGATGAAATATCTTGTTCAAGACCATACTGGGTGTAAATAGTAGAAACCATCATCAAACTCAGAGAATCTAATTCCAGAACATGAACTGAAGATTATCTAAGATACGGACTGAAATAGTTCATGAGTGTCCAGGACAGAAATCACTCTTTGTTCTTACTCTGGGGCTCACAATAATAATCTCACAAAGGAAGGCATGTTTTAAAGAGCAGGAATGGTGTCAGTGTGTATGGAAGACAAGAATTACTGTTTTGTAAAATAGAATTCAGAAGATATAAACCTTCTTATATGGTTTCTAGCAAGGAATAAGCCGATTGACCTTCTGGTTCTATCTCCTCTTACCCTTAATTAGCAAATATTTGTCTGATGTGAGCAGAAACTGAACAGTCACTGGGATTTAAACAAGTCATAATCCACATGAAAAGAAAACAGTAATTTCTTTTGAGGAACCAATGGGATTTCATTATTTGATTTGATTCTTAAGATCTCGACCTAGGCAGTGGATAGCCATTGAATTCATAGTGGGTCTCGGCTAAAGAGAGAGGCCAAACTCCCGTTCCTTGGTTAGTACAGGGGTGCGTCAGGGAGAGTTAGTGTGAATCCTGTGGGTGTGACAGGACTGCTGAGAAGGGCCACAGACAATCTCCTGTGCCACTGAACTCTTCATACTCAGCTTTCTGTTTGCTTTCTATCCTTGATCGACCTTTGAAAAGTTAGTCATTTTCACATTCATATACATGTATATTTAAACAATCCCAATCAGCACTTTTAAGAGGTCTTCTGTGGTGGTTGGTTCCATCTCCCATAGAATGAGCCAGCATTTAATCTCTTGATGTTTAATAATATTGATTAATTTCCCTGTAATATTTCAATATTCATCAGTAATGAATTTTTATAAGGGCTGATCTTTGATTCTCCCTTTGGGCACCTAGGATAAACCTGAGTTGACCTATGTGTCTGTATACGGAGGGTGATGTTTGACATTTAAGGATGCTGAAGGTCAAACAAAGGAGGTTACCAACTGTGTTGATATGTGGATGCACTGCCCGTAGGTGACACAGCACACCAAGACCACTTGCTATCCTAAGGGCTAAAAACAAGAGGGGCTAGAAGTCTGGCTAATAAAAGGCAGTCCTCACATTACACTCAAGCACTCCTTTGTCAGTCTATGCTGGGGAGTCATGTGCTTTCAGTTTATCAGTGGCTCTAGGCTTCTTTGGTGGCTCAGATGGTAAATAATCTACCTGCAATGCAGGAGACCTGAGTTCAATCCCTGGGTCAGGAAGACCCCCTGAGGAAGGAAACGGCAACCCATTCCAGTATTCTTGCCTAGAAATTCCATAGAAATTTCTAGAAATTCCTAGAAATTCATGGTGGCTACAGTCCATGGGTCACAGAGTTGGACACTACTGAGCGGCTAACACTTTCACTTTCACTAGGTTTACTGGCACAATTACGATTAAGCCAGGGTCGAGCTGCTGTGAATGCCAGTGCTATTTGTGATATTTTTCAGCCTGCCTATTAAAGGCTAAGTAGCCCACCAGAGAATGAAATTGTTTAGACTGGCATGCCTATTTTCTTAGAACCAGTTCTGCAATTGGAATCTAATATTTTAAGCAGCACTTAGGAAAACTATATAACATTTGCAAACATAGTCACATAGAAATTTAAAAGTGTGTGTGACTGGGGGAGGGCGCTTCCCTGGTGGCTCAGATGGTAAGGAATCTGCCCCTATGTTCGATCCCTGGGTCAGGAAGATCCCCTGGAGAAGGACATGGCAACCCACTCCAGTATTCTTGCCTGGGAAATCCCATGGACAGAGGAGCCTGGCAGGCTACAGTCTGTGGGATCACAAGGAATCAGACACAACTGAGTGATTACTGAGGGGGTGTTTTTATGTTATAATAAGAAAAAAGTAAAAAAAAAATCCTTTGAAATCAGAAGAACTCAAAATGGAATTACATCACTACCATTGCTAGTTGGGCAATTTAAGCAAGTCTTTGATCTGTGTTAAATAATTCTGTTTGCCTACCCAATATCCAGGTCCCATTTATTCATTCTTTAGTTACTTAATTCCTTCATTTCTTCATATGTTAAACACACGTCACTTACTAGGAGTCAGATCTTATTCTAAGCACTTTGCCCAAATGTTAACTCGTTACTAATTCTAATTTTATTTAGGGCTGCAGTGGAGTTTAGAATATTCTAAATATTCAATTCAGTGGTTTCTCTTACAGAGATAGGTGGTTAAGTAATGTAGTTCTGAGCAAGAAGATTAAGCTTTGGGTATGGCTTTCAGAAACTCTGTTATCCTTTTGATAAAAAGGGACAGATTTGGTTGGCATGGTTCTTTTCTGTTCACCTTTTGCTCTTCCGCCTTTCTTTATCTCCCTCCCTGCAATGTATTTACAATGCTCAGAGGTCCAGCAGACATGCTGAAAGAATAAGGATAAAAGCCACATGCTGGGGGTGGTGTACCAGAGCAGCAGAAGGAGCCTGAGTCCGTGCTGGCCAGGTGGACTCTTTGTATGCGCCTCTGCTGCCCACCCAGACTTCTGGTTTCATGAGAAACAATGCTTTCCTTGCCCAAGCCACTGTGAGTCAGGTTTTCTGTAGCTTGTACCTGAACAATTGCAGTTGTTAAACTGTCTTTGGGCTTCAGTTTTTTCATCTGTAAAATGAGAACTGTATTCTCTGAATGAGGGGATTGTTAGGATTAAACAAGATATAACATCTAAAACATGAAGGACAAAACATTGTTTAATAAACTCTAGTTCTTGCCATATGGACATGAATTTTTCTCTGTTTCCCCATACATGAGGGTAGGGATAAGGGTAGGACTTTAGATAATCTTGATTGCCACTAACCTTTTATACTCTTTCGGTTAGCTTTTAGACTGTAATTGTCTATTCTTTTCAGTTTTTTTTTGTTTGTTTGTTTTTATTGTCCCTATAGACATTGCTGTGAGGCACAGCAACTGTGCACTCACTGTGGATCCTGCCAAATTTGCCTCCTTTAATTTATTATATTCAATAGCACCTATGATTTCTTATATTCAACAGCAAGGGAAGGGGAAGAGTCGTGTTCTGGTGAGACCAGAGAATCGGCCCTGCTGTGTTTTTGAAAATGTGTGCTTTGATGATGGAATGATTTTTTTTGAGTCTCATCTCTTCAGTGTATAAACTGTATGACCATATTGGCAAGTTGCTTACTCTTTCTGAGCCTCAGTTCCCCACCTGCAGGCAGTAAGATTAAAACCCATCTATCAGGCTCCTTGTAAAGGTTAAATAAGTTAATGCCCTTAGATGCCAAGTGTCTGACCTTCAGAGGGGTTCCATAAGCATTCCTTTCTTTTTGCCTACTTCCCATTTTTCCCCCCTCAGCCAATAGTTAGGCTCTTTTTGCTCTTGTCAATGTCTGTTGCACAGTTTCAAGAATTTTCTTAGCTCACACTTTCTCAAGTGGCCAGAGAAAACTAGAATGTCTCTGTGTTGGACATCTGCAGATGAAGCTCCATTATGATAAAGCTTAAATACTGCTATCATGTGTTTCCAAAGGGATTTACTCCAAGTGATGTTTTGCACTGTGGGGCTGTGAATTTCATTTGTGAAAAAAAATGATAAAAAGCTTTGAGCATCAAAATTTTCTTTTAGATGCAGGATCCTAATGAACACTACATTCTGGAGAGATTGAAGTTTAGGAAACAAAATGGAAATGCAGGCAGAAAAAAAAATGACAGATTTGAACCTCTCTCCTCTGTGTCACCCCTCATTGGCTTAAGTGGAGATTTGCCCTGTCCAAAATAACCACTGGCATCGCAACACTTGCAAGTAAGTAACCTAAATGGATATTGGAGAATGGCATGTTTATCTTTAAGCTGTTTTCTTCATCTGTAGTAGTGCATGGGGCATGGATTGAATGACAGAAAAAAAGTGGTTGAAATCATATCAAACGATGAAATTTCCAGAAGCTCAAAAGATTACAGATTTCTGGTCACTTACTGAAATTCTGAGAGGCGCAGATATCATCTGTGTTACCTTAAGAGGCAGTGGCCACATGCAGTTCCCAAAATACCCAGGGACAGAGAGAAATATTTAGAACTATCTCCAGATGGGAAAGCTGCTTCTGAAGAAAGTGGATTGTTTTGCATCAGAGGAATTGTAGAGGGTATCTTTGTCATATTGATTTAAAGGATTGCTTTTGATTTTCTTAGCCGATGAGGGTCTGTTTGGTGGGCGCCTTCTCTAGGGTCGAGACTCTGAGAGCCACTTTCTGTTAGATAACCACCCCTACTCCCCCACTGGGAAGAGATTTCTGGAGCAGAGTTACACATGCAGTCCAAGCCAAGTGGAATCAATCATGTTCATTGTCTGATAATTTATAGTATGAAAAATAAAGACTAGAAAAGTGGGCTCTGAGCCAGGGTAATGACAGATTTCTAGATGAAAGGTCTATTGACCTCTAAAGCTGAGGTCCTTGAAGGCTCTCACCTTTTCTGAGACTTGTTATAAGAGATCTGCTTGATGCATTCTCCACTTGTGTGCCACACAGATATACTTTTCTGCAGAGGTTTTGGAAACAACTCCTTTGTGGTTTCTGCAGCTTTTATTTAAAAAAAAAAAAACCACAACTTTTTATTGGAGTATCAGTTCAGTTCAGTCGCTCAGTCGTGTCTGACTCTTTGTGACCCCATGAATTGCAGCATGTCAGGCCTCCCTGTCCATCACCATCTCCTGGAGTTCACTCAAACCCATGTCCATCAAGTCGGTGATGCCATCCAGCCATCTCATCCTCTGTCATCCCCTTCTCCTCCTGCCCCCTTTCCCTCCCAGCATCAGTCTTTTCCAGTGAGTCAACTCGTCACATGACATGGCCAAAATACTGGAATTTCAGCTTTAGCATCATTCCTTCCAAAGAAATCCCAGGACTGATCTCCTTCAGAATGGACTGGTTGATCTCCTAGCAGTCCAAGGACTCTCAAGAGTCTTCTCCAACACCACAGTTCAAAAGCACATGTTGATGTATGGCAAAACCAATATATATTGTAAAGTAAAATAAAAAATATGTTTATTGTTTAAAAGAACAACAAAAATGTGAAAAAAAGCTCAACCTAAGATGCAAAAAAAACAAAAAACAAACAAAAAAAAACCCAAGAGCATCAATTCTTTGGCACTCAGCTTTCTTCACAGTCCAACTCTCACATCCATACATGACCACTGGAAAAACCATAGCCTTGACTAGATGAACCTTTGTTGGCAAAGTAATAGCTTTTTAATATACTATCGAGGTTGGTCATAACTTTTCTTCCAAGGAGTAAGTGTCTCTTAATTTCATGGCTGCAATCACCATCTGCAGTGATTTTGGAGCCCCCCCAAAATAATGTCTGACACTGTTTTCACTGTTTCCCCATCTATTTGCCAGAAAGTGATGGGACCAGATGCCATGATCTTCGTTTTCTGAATGTTGAGCTTTCACTCTCCTCTTTCACTTTCATCAAGAGGTTTTTTAGTTCCTCTTCACTTTCTGCCATAGGGTGGTATCATCTGCATATCTGAGGTTATTGATATTTCTCCCTGAAATCTTCATTCCAGCTTTTGTTTCTTCCAGGCCAGTTTTTTTCATGGTGTACTCTGCATATAAGTTAAAAATAAGCAGGAGTATAGTTGCTGGGAAAGATTGAAGGCGGGAGGAGAAGGGGAGGACAGAGAACGAGATGGTTGGATGGTATCACCAATGCGATGGACATGAGTTTGAGTAAACTCCGGGAGTTGGTGATGGATGGGAAGCCTGGGGTGCTGCAGTCCATGGGGTTGCAAAGAGCTGGACATGACTGAGTGACTGAACTGAACTGAACGCAACTGATAGTTGCTTTACAATGTTGTGTTAGTTTCTACTCTAGAGCAAAGTGGATCAGCCTTCAGTTCAGTTCAGTTCAGTCATTCAGTCGTGTCCGACTCTTTGCAACCCCATGAATCGCAGCACGCCAGGCCTCCCTGTCCAACACCAACTCCCAGGGTTCACTTAGACTCACGTCCATCGAGTCAGTGATGCCATCCAGCCTCTCCTTCTCTGTCGTCCCCTTCCCCTCCTGCCCTCAATCCCTCCAGCATCAAAGTCTTTTCCAATGAGTCAACTCTTCGCATGAGGTGGCCAAAGTACTGGAGTTTCAGCGTCAGCATCATTCCTTCCAAAGAAATCCCAGGGCTGATCTCCTTCAGAATGGACTGGTTGGATCTCCTTGCAGTCCAAGGGACTCTCAAGAGTCTTCTCCAACTTACATACACGTTTATCCCCCCCCCCCTTTTGGATTTCCTTCTCGTTCAGATCACCACAAAGCATTAAGTAGAGTTCCCTGTGCTACACAGTAGGTCCTCGTTAGTTATCTATTTTATACATAATTTCAATGGTGAACATATATCAGTTGCAAACTCGTAATCTCTGCAGCCTTTCTTCTTGAGGGGAATTTCAAAAAGAAGGAGGCCAATGAAATGAACTGTAACTCCTTTCACTGAAGTTGATCTTGGGGCTGCTGCTGATACTCACTTTTTGCTCCTTTATGATCTCTTCTTGAATTCTCTTGACTCTCACTTTGGCAAGTCTGTGTGGCTTACCTGGTGACATGACCAAACCTTCTATCTTGAATGATCTGAACACTCAATACTCTTTATGGTTTAGGGCTTTTATATGTGTGTGCTCATGGTCATTCTGAGGCCAGAGAGCACCTGGAGACACCAGTGGGTTGTGGTGGTTTAATATCCTACTGAGGAGGTTAGGAGGGTCCAAGGTAAGGAGCAGCGGCTGTGCTTTGCTGGAGCAGCTATGAAGAGATACCCCATGCCCAAGGTAAGAGAAACCCAAGTAAGATGGTAGGTGTTGCAAAAGGGCATCAGAGGGCAGATGCACTGAAACCATACTCACAGAAAACTAGTCAATCTAATCACACTAGGACCAAAACCTTGTCTAACTCAATGAAACCAAGCCATGCCTGTGGGGCCACCCAAGATGGGCAGGTCATGGTGAAGAGGTCTGACAGAATGTGGTCCACTGGAGAAGGGAATGGCAAGCCACTTCAGTATTCTTGCCTTGAGAACCCCATGAACAGTATGAAAAGGCAAAATGATAGGATACCAAAAGAGGAACTCCCCAGGTCATTAGGTGCCCAATATGCTACTGGAGATCAGTGNGCTGTCTATGGGGTCGCACAGAGTTGCCCACGACTGAAGTGACTTAGCAGCAGCAGCAGCAGCAGCAGCACTCTGTCTTGAAGGATGACACTTCATCCCTTTTGCAGTGTTTCTTTCAGGCTGGCACGTCGAGCCTTTAGAAGCTCCATTCCCTTTTCCAGGAGACCTTCCTGACCCAGGGATCAAACCTGGGTCTCCTGCATTGCAGGCAGATTGTTTACCATCTGGGCCACCAGGGAAGCCCTCACTTTCACTGTCTAGTGTTCTATGAAGCTAACTGGCTGCCTTTAGATGTTGTGAAGTGAAGTGAAATCGCTTAGTCGTGTCTGACTCTTTGCGACCCCATGGACGGTAGCCTGCACCAGGCTCCTCCGTCCATGGGATATTCTAGGCAAGAGTACTGGAGTGGGTTGCCATAGTATGTGCTATGACCTATGACTAGTAAATCCCATAGTCACGGGCCCATTCCTTCACCTCTTCTGCTGTAAAGTGAGTCCTGTCTTTGGATGCTGTGCAATATGCAATCTCATACTTGTGGACTAAAGAGTTCATAAATCCCCACGTAGCAGTGCTGAAATAGGCTCTCTGTGAATAAAAGGCAAATTCAGACCTGAAATAGCTGTCTGTTCCTGTAGGTGAGGCACATCCTTATGTTTGCCACAGCTTCTTAATTTGGATTTTGAAGCTCCCAATAATTAGTCCAAAACATTTTTTTTTGAAACCCATTTTTCCACTGCTGTATTTCATGAAGCCTATATTTTGGTTAGACTGTGGACTTTCTGGCTTTGGGCCTCAACACAAGTTTGATAAGAGAAAGAGAAAAATGTAACTCACATTTATAGTATGCCTCATGAATCAGGATTTAGTCTTACCATCCTTTTTTGTTTATTTACTTGCTTACTTGTCTGTTTGTTTTACAAACAAGAAAACTGAACTTAGAAAGAAATTCTGCTATATTATAGACTTGCATGTCAGGCAGCTATGTAGAGTTATTCAGTGTGAGATAAGTAAATGCATTCCAATAGTTCTCATAATCTTGGCTTTGTGTTTTATAAGGTTATTCAAAGCAAGCTTGAAGATTTCCCTTTTTTCTTCTCCTAGAGAACCCTAGATCTTTTCCTAGGTCAGAACTTTGAAAATTTTTGATTTGCTTTTTGCATGCAGAGTTTTGGAAAACTGGTCAACTGAGGTGAGAGTGCAAAATCTCTGTGAGTCATGGAAAATATTAACCTAACTCTGCATGGAAATAAATGCACATTTTCTCCAGAGTTCAGAGGATTTACCATATGGTTCAATCTGCAGAACTAAATTGGAAGAATATCGCCTCTTCTTTTACCCCCCTTTTCCCTCCACATTTTTGCTATATGTAATCAAGCCCTGAGTTTTGTTTTGATTTAGCTCTAATTGGAGCCATGCTTTTACTGAATCTAATTTCAGTTGGAACTAATTACAGGGGAAAAGGTCATAGCTGAGCTGAGAGTATTACTCTGCTCGAAATATATTGGTATCATATAATATTAACTCTTCTTTTGTAGATATACAAATGAAGATAAGAATAACTACCAAAACATTCTGGATCTTCCTTTTGTTTAAATCACTAGGAAAAAATTCATACATAGTTATTGACACGGAAACCTTTCTTGGATATGAATAAATACAAGCTTTTCAGTTGATTTGTGTCTATTTCCTGACAACAGTCTGGGAATTGCCAAGTAAGAGATGTATTTTGTGCCTATTGAGCTTGAAATGATGATACAATTGTGTTTAAATTGGTGTACCATACTCACCTATATAAAATGCTCTTTTATAATAATCTGGCAGTCTGTAGGGAGAAAAGAAAAGAAAATACCATTCATTTTGTTGAGGAAAAAAGACATTTAAATGCATGTGTGAGAGAAACATTTATCCAAACTGAGAGTAAGTCTTTGACTTCTAAATATCAATCGTTATGTGATATCTTGGCTAACGCTACTATTATCTTTCAGCCCAGGTCAGATTCATTTTCTTCACCACACTGGGTTCTTACTAATGTGCATCTCATAGGGCATTCTTTATCTGTATTTGCTCATCCACAGTTATCGTTCATCTCTGGTGTTTTATACAAGTCAGTGTCAATTAGTAATACAATAATGGTGTCAGGGCATGAGTGTTATGAGATACAAAGCAGCATCCGAATATACTGTAGTTTCTGCAGAAATTTGTTTTCCTCTATTGCTGCAATTCATGGGGTTGCAAAGAGTCGGACATGACTGAGCAACTGAACTGAACTGAACTGGTCACGTAGATAATTTTCCTGTGAAAATCTGAAGTACACATGTTTAATGATCTGCCTCAGTTTGCCAGTGTGATGGGGAACTGATCCAGTATGAGAAAACTCAGATCAGATAGAGCATGCTTCTAAACCTTCTCTATATGAAAGTGTTAGTTGCTCAGTTGTGTCCAACTCTTTGTGACTCTGTGGACTGTAGTCCATCAGGCTCCTCTGTCTATGGAATTCTCTAGACAAGAATACTGGAGTGGGTAGCCATTCCGTTTTCCAGGGGATCTTCCCAACCCAGGGAAGGAACCTGGGTCTCTCACATTGGAGGCAGATTCTTTACTGTCTGAGCCACTGGGGAAGCCAGCCTCTATGCAAATTCCTATCCTGATCTCTTTTGGTGGTGTTGAGAGCACTATTGTCAAAAAGGAATGAGAAGTTGGTGTCCTTGGTTCTCAAGTACCAAATGCAAATAAACTAAAGAAAAGTATCAGTGACTTCCAGCAACGTACCAAGGTTGGGGATCGCCTGTCTTGAAATGTCAATAATGTATATACTTTTAAGGAAGTGTATTAATACTAGAGGCTGCATGCAGGCCCTGGGATATCATTTAAAAAATCATTACTTTGATCTAAATATAAGTGATAAAATATTTTCCTTTAAACTAAGACTTCACTGTTTTGAAAATATGTGTACAGTCCAGATGTCAGGTCTCTTCACGCTTCTGAGTGCCTAGATAGTGAAGATGTGATGGTGGAAGGAATGGAGGAGCCATCAAATATTGTTATGCATTCTTAATGAAATTTTTAGTGAAGGGCCCCATTGCTTTGTAAATTTATTTATATATTTGTTTGTTTAAATTTGCCCACTGCTCTACACTGCATGTTAAAAAATAGAGTATTACATATGAGTGATTAATGTACCTAGAGCTGCCACCCACCCTCACTACTTGAACATAAGCAACCAGTTAGTGGAATGACTTAGTTCTCTCTGGGGATCTGATGTTGCCTTGTTCCTATATGGAGCATGTTTAACTCCAGGCAGTCAGGTACAGCAATCACACCCTGCAGTAGTTCAATATGTACAGATTATCCTGGGAGGTCCCTTTCTTTCTGAGTCTTCTGGTCCATAGAAAATTGTGAGATATGGTTTTTATGTATTAATTCAAATGAGCTAACTGCTATCCTCTGGTTATAGTGAAACCATTTAGTTTAGAAATAATTAAACATATTTCTAGTAATTTTCTCAGAAAGGGGAAACTTATAAGAGAGTAATACTCGACCAGGGTCCTATAACTCCATTTTCTCCCACTCAACACACTGACATTTTGTAATGCTAACACGAGTAAAGAATAATCATAATACTTAGCATTTATACAGCTCTTAACAAACATCAGCTAATTAGTCCTCATGCCACCTCTGAAAGGCAAGCACTGTCTATTGTTATCCACACTTTTCAAACCCTGGAACTGGAAAAATGTTAAGAGATCCTCAGAAAGGTTAAGAGACTTGCCAAAGGTCACAAAATAAGATAGTAATAGAAGTTAAACTCCAGCTGAGATATCATACCATGCAGACATGTGGCCTCTTGGAGGTCCGAGGACCCATTAGTAATACAAGGCCAGCCTGGATATGTGAAACACCCGGTCGTATTGTGGAGAAAATACAGTTCCGTAGCTGGAAACAGGTGATACGCACCCACCAGTATGTTATCAGAAGAAAGAAGCAATATGGTCTCCGTTTCTCAGGCTACCCTTGTCAGGAGAGCAGGTGTCCTGGATAGCAGCTTTGTTCTCTTTTCTTCTGAAACTTTAGAGGGGAATGTGAAAGCTCTTAAAAACTGCCTAAAAGTTTAGAGACTCTCAAAATTTCGGTGCTCTTCTCTGGGCTAATGTCAGACTACTAGACAGACCCACCCCGCCTGCTGAGGTGTGATATGGGAGGAGTACCAAGTTTCACATTTGTAGCCTGTGAAAACTCAAGAGGAATGATAATTATCTGCCTCATATATCCTACTTGGAAACACATACACAAAAAACAAAAGCAGCAATGAAAAACCCCAAACAACCAAACAACAATAAAAAATCCCCTAAAGTTTCAAATGTGGGGAATTGTCTTGATTTAAAGACTATGCTTTTTAAGGACTTCTCTGATAGTCCATTGGCTAAGACTCTGTGCTCCCAATGCAGGGGGCTCAAGTTTAATCCCTGGTCAGGGAACTAGATCCCACATGCTGCAACTAAGAGTTCGCATATGATAACTAGTAGATCCTGTGTGTCACAACTAAAGATCCTGCCTGCCCCCAGTAAGACCCAGTGAAGCCAGATAAATAGTTTTTAAAAAGACTTTGTTTTTCAGTGGTTGCTAATTCACATGAGCTACTAATAATGATCAAAACATTCTAAACTATAAAACTGTCTTCCAGAGGTACAAAGGTTGAGATCAAGCAAAGTCTGAACTCATGGAGGAGCAAGAAAATGTTTGTTAAATTCATACAAAGTCAGCATTACAAGGAACATACAAGCATCTATGGCTCTGCCAAATCAAAAACTCAGACTTTACTTTCTCAAAAATGATTTTTTTCTACAGTTCATTACCATTATGAATTAAGAATAAAAATTTTCAGTCTGATGTTCTGAAAAGGAAAACTAACTCCCTTAAAAATACTAATGCTTAGAGCACAGATAGAAGAAACAAAACCTTCAGATTGGAAAGGTCTCCCTCTTGAGATATGAGATGTCACCGTACTAATTTCTGGAGAATACTGCCTGCTACCCTGGCCCTTGTTCTTAAAATACTTAGGATGATGTGTCAAAACCCCTTAGTTTATAGAGCAAAAATGAGATAGCCTGATATTTTTTAAAAGAGAAAGGGAAAGCAGCGACACATTAAAACATGATACTGTAGGAAGCAAGAAAATCCACCCACTTTTCAAGCTACAGCGACATTAAGAAAATTCAGTTGATTTACAAAGCCCACATGCTCTGTTTTGTGGCCCTAACTAACTGGCACATCTCTTCAGGCATTTGCCAGCATCTTATCTCAAGATTACATACTTTAGATGAGATAGGTCTGAAACTACTTTCTAAAGTGAGCTTAGTTGATTAGTAACCCATGTTACCACCTATTCATCAATATAGAGATATTTGTTCTTAGCAGAATCTAATAAGACTCAAGTATTCACGTGTTTATTGCAACCTATTGATCACTCCTTTATAAAAGTATTTAGAATGACATTATTTAATGAATTTTTCATTAAAATGCCACCTTTTTGGTTTCCTGGAGATTGATAAGACATCTTAGAAAAAGGACTGGATCTGGCAACCGTAGTCTCCTGAGCTTGGTGACCGATATAGGAAGCCAAGCATATCATGGGCTAAACTACAGCCCTTGCTTGGTAGTCTGAGAAAATGCCACATAAGAATAATCATCAGGAGAGAAACATACAAGAAGAAACTCACAGTGAATTCAGATGTTGATGGCAATCTTGAATTGTTTATGGTAAACTTTTAAATTATTTCTCTATACTCAAACATGGACTGCAACTTAGAATGACTTTAAACAAGACAGTTGTGATTTTGTGTGAAACTGTCATAAATCAAAACAGTTCCTTTTAGGCATCAACACACAGTCTTAATCATCTTGTAATAAATCACTCAGAGTTGAAGGGTAAAGTGGCATTTTATAATCAAATAATAAAAGATTGCTTCGTCTCCCAACATGTTTTGTATTAACCAGCATCCAACTCCCTGGCATGTAAGTGCTTTATGGTGCTTCCATCTGATTGGACAGAAATGTATTTGAATTATTAGCATTCTTGGGCTGAAGGCAGCAGGGCGTTCACTTTCAATTCTGAAAATGCTCTCTCTCAAAGGTGACATACATTCATTATATTCTGATGCCTTGCCTATGTAAATTAGTAATCAAATATTCTAAATGGGTAATGGAGAATAATTTTATCTACTACTAGCATCCTAAATCATAGTCACAAGGTTTAAAAAGTCTGATTGGGGAGTTTGGTTAAAATATCTTCCTAAGTGTTGTTTTGGTACATTTTCCAAGTTATTAAATCTTCTGTAAGCATAAGAAAAAAATCTATATATATATACATATAAAATTTATTTAGAAGGCTAATCAAATTGGATATAAAAATCGTTATGCTCAATTTAGTCAACTTCTTCCTGAGACGAGCTCGTAGAATGAATGAACTTTAATTAACTTATTGGCTCCTTGGTCACATGATTATGATGTTAATCATTTTAATAGGTTGCCTTCTAAGGGTGTTTTTTAAAATAAATGTTAGAGAGAATGAACCAACAAATTACTTCCTAATAATTCTGTTTGGACAATATTTCAAATAGGATCCAGCTTTCTTGGATATTTAATTACTATTGTGTAAAAGTATGAGTAGAGGATGCAAATGCTTCTTTGTTTCTAAAGAATTTGAGAGAAAATAAGTAGTTCAATGCTAAGTTGAGAAAATTTGGGAGTCAAATTAAGGAGTTCTGAATTTTGGCAAAATGCAGTCATGTAACTAGCATCACAATTAAGATATGCGACAGCTTTGTCACCCCCTAGATTTCCCTTATGGCCTTTGTGTAAGTTTAAAGTGACTGTTATTTCAATCTCATCTTCTGGTTTATAAGGTCTTCACAGGTGGCAATGCAGGAGATGCCCGGAGACACAGGTTCAAACCTTGGGTTGGGAAGATCCCCTGGAGAAGGAAATGGCAACCCACTCTAGTATTCTTGCCTGGAGAATTCCATGGACAGAGGAGCCTGGCAGGATATAGTCCATGGGGTTGCAAAGAGTTGGACATGATTGAGCATGCACACACATACTTTCAGAATAGATCAGGTTAGTAGAGATTTCTAGTCAAGTGAGAGCTTTAGCTACAGAATGATCAGAGCACCTCATTATAAATAACTGTCACCTCCAAAGTAGTTCCAGAGGGGTTACCTCAAAAAAGCATCTTGACTATTTTGTATTCCATTAGTACCAACTCTGTCTTTATTTTCTGCTGTGTTTTGGGCATTGTGCTAGTTGTCTGGCATTCAGTCTCTCATTTAGCCCTAACAAAAGCTCTGAAAAATTGGTATTGATATCTTCAGGATATTGCAAAGTTTAAGAGTATGAACACTGAAGACCAATTGCCAGGGTTCATATTCCAACTCTGCCACTTGCTGAATGAACACTAGCAAGATGTTTAACCTCACTTAATTCATTGCTTCACATGTAGAATAGGGAAAATAGTAACAATATGATTTAGCTGTTATGAGGTTTAAATGAAGCTATTCAATATTATGCCTTAGCATATTTTCTGGTGCATTGTAAATACTACACAAAGTTAGCTATATTTTCTGCTATCTTATAGATGAGGAAAAGAAAATTTGGGAGTCAAATTAAGGAGTTCTGAATTTTGGCAAAATGCAGTCATGTAACTAGCATCACAATTAAGATATGCGACAGCTTTGTCACCCCCTAGATTTCCCTTATGGCCTTTGTGTAAGTTTAAAGTGACTGTTATTTCAATCTCATCTTCTGGTTTATAAGGTCTTCACAGGTGGCAATGCAGGAGATGCCCGGAGACACAGGTTCAAACCTTGGGTTGGGAAGATCCCCTGGAGAAGGAAATGGCAACCCACTCTAGTATTCTTGCCTGGAGAATTCCATGGACAGAGGAGCCTGGCAGGATATAGTCCATGGGGTTGCAAAGAGTTGGACATGATTGAGCATGCACACACATACTTTCAGAATAGATCAGGTTAGTAGAGATTTCTAGTCAAGTGAGAGCTTTAGCTACAGAATGATCAGAGCACCTCATTATAAATAACTGTCACCTCCAAAGTAGTTCCAGAGGGGTTACCTCAAAAAAGCATCTTGACTATTTTGTATTCCATTAGTACCAACTCTGTCTTTATTTTCTGCTGTGTTTTGGGCATTGTGCTAGTTGTCTGGCATTCAGTCTCTCATTTAGCCCTAACAAAAGCTCTGAAAAATTGGTATTGATATCTTCAGGATATTGCAAAGTTTAAGAGTATGAACACTGAAGACCAATTGCCAGGGTTCATATTCCAACTCTGCCACTTGCTGAATGAACACTAGCAAGATGTTTAACCTCACTTAATTCATTGCTTCACATGTAGAATAGGGAAAATAGTAACAATATGATTTAGCTGTTATGAGGTTTAAATGAAGCTATTCAATATTTGCCTTAGCATATTTTCTGGTGCATTGTAAATACTACACAAAGTTAGCTATATTTTCTGCTATCTTATAGATGAGGAAATGGAGAAGTACGGAAACAAATGCATATGAGTAAGATTTTTGTGGTTGTTCAGTCTCTGAGCTGTGTCCAACTCTGCGACGCCATGGACTGCAGCACACCAGGCTTCCCTGTCCTTCGCTGCTTCTTGGAATTTGTCCATTGAGTCAGTGATGCTATCTAACCATCTCATCCTGTGCCGCCCCCTTCTCCTTTTGCTTTCAACCTTTCCCAGCATCAGGGTCTTTTCCAGTCAGTTGACAATTTGTATCAGGTTGTTAAAGTATCAGAGCTTCAGCTTCAGCAGCAGTCCTTTCAATGAATATTCAGGGTTGATTTCCTTTAGGATTGACTGGTTTGGTCTCCTTGCAGTCCAAGGAACTCTCGAGAGTCTTCTCCAGTACTACAATTTGAAAGCAACTAATATATGTCAGTGTTTAATCTAAGCACAGTTACTTCCAAAGCAAGTCTTCCTTTGCCTGTCATGCTGCTGTTAGATTAATGTTCTGATTAGGAAGAGGATATTTTGCTATTAAGCGTGTCATCATATATTTAGTTTATGCCTACTGTCTTAGTGCAGTTACCAATAGTGCCCCCTTTAACTCTCATGATTGTACCTTTTAGATGATAAATTATATGATCACTCTACTAATAAGCCCCTTTTATGTTTCAGTGAAAAATGATTTTTTTTTATTTGTAAATTTTCCTGTGATTCAAAGGGATTCCCTGGTGGCTCAGATGGTAAAGAGTCTACCTGCAATGTGGGAGACCTGAGTTTGGGCCCTAGGTCAGGAAGATCCCCTGGAGAAGAAAATGGCAACTCACTCCAGGGTTTTGACTGGAAAATCCCATGGATGGGGGAGCCTGTGGGCTACAGTCCATAGGGTTTCGAAGAGTCAGACATGACTGAGTGACTTCACTTTCACTTTTTCTGTGATCCTCTCACACACACACACACACACACACAACACATGCACGCACGCATACACGTGCACACACGCTCTAGCTCAGGGTAGATTTTATAAGGAAGTTGCAGATGTTATTTTTGTTTTGTATCCAAGACATTAATCACCATTTGGCAACTTGATGGCTTTACGCAGAGTAAAGATACACAGTTGTGAATCTGTTTGTCAGGTTGAGAGCTCCATACCAATCCCACATGAACGGTACACCTTGAAACTACTACCATTGAAATGAATTTGGGGTATTAGTAAAAATGCTGTTGGTTGTCCAAACCAGAAAAATATGGTCTAGTAGACAATTAGAATCTATAAAGGGTTTCTGAGTGTGATTCTTTTGTGAGGGCTTGTTTCTTAGAGAGAGGAAAATAAAGGTTGTGAGTTACTTTCTAATGTAAGATTTTGCCCCCTAAATGGAAATTCAGTTCATATCTGACTTTTAGTATTTTCTTAGTAGTTCTGTAGATCAACATATATTAGTCCTTTAAATAAACATTGTGAGAAAAAAGTATCTTCCTTTGTTGCTTTCCCCTTTAAACATAAACATAACTGAAGTGTCTATGCAATATGCCATAACTAAAATGTTTGCATTAGTGAGACTCCAAGTGAGAGCCAAGAATTCTCTGTTCATAGATACTAAACCTTCATAGAGACCCAAAATCAAACAATTTTATTTTTATTCCTTTGTGGCTTGGTGATATTCACACCTTTATATTCCTATAACCAGTATTTTATTTTACAATGTATATTTCAGTCTCCAGATAGTTAAATTAATTCATTTTATACTACATTTTATGAACACTTTTTTTTCTATTGTCATTGGAGGCCCAGCCATAAGCAACGTGTTTAGCCTTCTGCTCACCCAGTCATATTCAGCAAAAAAATAGACTTTCATCTGAAGAAATTCCCTGTGGAGTAGGAGACACAGCTGTTTCATCCTGCTAGACAGCCTGCAGAGAGATACTATTTTCCTTGGGGGACAGGACACTCAAGTTTTGAGAATCTAGGTACTGCACTATTGGGGAAAAAGTGAAAAGAAAATAGACCATCTTTTTTACTTCTATTGTGCAGAATATAAAGAAAGTCTTTGTTCAGATTTCACGTTCTCCTCCTCCTTTCGCAATCTTTAGTCTTTTAAAATTCTGCCCTTAACTAAATGGGTAAGCTGCAAAAAGATTAAACTTAAAAATATACTAGGAATACAGAATGAAGAGAGGTGATTGATCTCTGAGTAGGTATCCAACAGTGCAATGAAATTCTCAAGCAGGTTCCTTTTTATTTCAAAATGGGTTTGATTCAGAGGGATTTTATAGCTGCTAAATCATGCAGTTGGCAGAGATTGTGCGTGCTTCTCACAGTTACTTTGAAAGATGTCAAATTTGGCAAAGGCAGTAAAAATACTGGGATTTACTGAGTTTGCTTTTTTTTTTTTTTTCCCTCTCCTCTCCTTGAGAACGCTCTAAAATTCAGCGTGCTCGGAAGTAATACAGTACAACCAAAGTGTGCAGAATCGCAGATTTCACAGAAAGAGTGTGGCTTCCTCAGTCAGTGTGTTGCGACTACATCTTTGGCAAAAGGATGGCAGCTGATGCTAGTTGTTATGAAAGGCTCCTCTTGACCACCCGTGTGCTTGTTTTCAGTGTCATTGCCTTTGGCGTCTGAAAGCTGCCAAGTTCCTGAACAGCCCTGAATAGTTCCTGAACAGCCTTGCTTTGTTTATCCAGGGAGAAGGAGGTCTGAAGAAGCACCTCTGGGTCAGGTAGGCATGCCTGCAAAGACTGCCACCCTGTACAGTATACTCATCACGAGTGTGGCTGCGGCTTTAGAATGCCTTGGTTAGACTATCAGTCCCATGGGTGATTTGGATTAGCTTTCCAAGCCCTAGCTTTACTAAATGTGAATGAATGGAGGGAACAGACGATTTCATTAGGGATTAAGTGCGATGCAGAGTGCTTAGGACAGATACATACGTGTCAATCAATGCCATTACAACTACTGTCATTTTTATGTTCAGTGAGTGGGATTTTTTATTATTATTAGATTATTACCCCCGTCTAGGAGAATAGATTTTTAGGGTTCATAAAGTTCACATTTGTTTTCATGACACAAGTGATGTAATTGTTACTACCATGTTTATAATACAATGCCTCATTTCTATCCTGTCTGGAACAAAGTGGCACCTGCTATCTGTGAGTCCCTAAATGCTGTTCTGCTACTGATCAGATTCAGATTACTATTTCTCTTTGTACATGAAAAAAATTAGCTTTCCAAAGAAAATGTTGTTCCTAGGGCCAAGCTTATATCCCTTTTGATAGAGAAAACATGTGTTAATATACAACAATATAAGCAATATAATAGAAGGATGCTTCGACTGGTGTGGTCTAGGTAATTTGCTAAGGAACTGCTTAGTCATAGAAGATTGTATATAAATCTTTCCTAAAATCCACTGGCATCTGTAGCTCAGATAAGCCTTGATTATAGGACAGAAAATCAGAGGAGTGATAGAATTCTAAGCACTTCAATTTCTGATATCCAGAGCTCTATCAATGTGGCTTCTTAAGATGTATCCACTATGTGCTAGTCAATGTGACAATTTAAAAATTTTATCTTTGAAGCAATCCTATTGTCCCTATCTCCAGATGAAGAGATGAAGACACTTCCTTGTTCTAGAGGAAAATTTTGTTAATTAATATGACCTTTGCCTTTAACGCTTTGAAGTGCATTTATTCTCTTTCACATAGAAATAGCCTCTCTTATCAATTACTATAACCCTAGTGGCCAGCACAGTGCCTGAAACATAGAACACATTCAATAAATATCTTGTGTCTACATAAATGCTAACATAGGTATTCTGAAGAACTATAATGTCTTCATTTTCTGTGTCTCTTTTGAAACCTCTCCCTGACTATAATAAAGTATACAAACCCCTGCTTCCTTGCAAGAATAGTGAGGGTAGATTAAGGTGGAAACCAAGACTGTTCAAGCTTCAGGGATTATCTCAAACTGTGACTAAGCTTCTATTGTAGGAATAAAGGCTTTCAGGCAGAAATTAAACCATCAGGACAAGTAAGACGTGGAAGTATTTTATTAAATTTCCCAGCTCTGTCAACTGGAATAAATATAAACAAGTGGGTCCAATCTTGTAGACTATTAATAGATAATTTAGGGAAGCTATTGTAGGCCACCTATTTGCTCCAAGGAAGCTCAAGGAATATGTTTTAAAATTTAAATTGGTTTGTCCCGTATCCTCACATAAAGTGGATCCATGTGTTGAGGTGTTTTTAATATGATATAAGCACTACTATGACCTCTTGGGTCCTATATGATCTGACCTTTTGCCTCCAAACTATCCTCTCAATTGTATGACTCCAGTCACACTGCTCTTTGCATCTCAAAGTCTTTTTCTTATTGTTCCCTTGCCTGGAGGCTCTTTTCATTCCTGATCCTTCAATTTCAACTCGAATGTCACCCGTAGACCTTCCCAAACTAGTGCATCTAAACTGATTTCCATTTCCAGACTTTCTCTATCAGAGTGCCTTGATGATTTCAGCTGGCGATAAATGTAATGAAAGGAATCATCTTCATTCTGACTAGGTTTCTTCCAAATGAACAAACTAACAAGTAAGTTTTGTGTGGATGAGGGACTTCTTTCTCCTCCTATATTTAAAGCTGATAAAAGCCTAGAGTTTGGTGTATTCTCAACAAATATCTGTGATACATATTACTATCTGAAGAATGTAGTGCTAAGTACTATGGAATGGCCTAAACTGTAGAAGATTTATGATTTTGATGATCTGATTGTTCTTGAAATGACTATGGACATTATACTGCTTGACTATTAGGTACTGGTATCACAGCATGGAAAGCTGTGTGTCAAAACCTGGACAGGGGGGACCAGCAGCAAGTGAAGTCTTGTGTTGGGGTTGAGAGCATTCAGAGCATATGACCTGTCTGGACAACTTCCCTGAGAGAGGATGGTGATAGTTAATTTTGTTTTACTTGACTGAGCCATGGTATCCAGATATTTGATCAAATATTATTCTGGATTTTTCTGTGAGGGTGTCTTTGTGTGTGTGTGTGTGTTAGTTGCTCAGTTTGTCCAACTCTTTGCAACCCCAAGGACTGTAGCCCACCAGGCCCCTCTGTCCATGGGATTTCCCAGGCAAGAATACTGGAGTGGGTTGCCATTTCCTTCTCCAGAGGATGTCTTTAGATGATATTAATATTTAAGTTGGTGAACTTTGAGTAAAGCAGATTGCTCTCCTAAATGTGGGTGGGCCTTATCCAATCAGCTGAAGGCCTTACTCAAACAGAAGACTGACCTCCCATGAGTAAGAGGGAGTTCTGCCAGCAGGCAGCCTTTGGGCTTGAACTGAAACACTGACTCCTCCCTGAGTCTTCAGCCTACTGGCCTACCCTGCAGGTTTTGGACTTGATTAGCCTCCATAATCATGTGACCAATTCCTTAGAATAGATCTCTCTATATATACATTCCATTGGTTCTGTTTCTCTGCTGCTGCTGCTAAGTCGCTTCAGTTGTGTCCTCTAGAGAGCCCTAAATATTTGAGGATATTGAGGTGAAGGATCCTAAAGGCTCTGAAAAGTTAGAGATAACTGTAATAATCACAGCAGAAAGTTTATCACAGCTGGGGAAACATTAATGATGTTTCTATTTTGAAGTCCATTAGGATAGTGGTTGGTCTTCCCCGGTGGCTCAGTGGTAACATGTATGATATCATAAGTGAAACGAATCGCCGATCTAGTTTTGATGCAGGATGCAGGATGCTTGGGACTGATGCACGGGGATAACAGAGAGATGATGTGGGGCGGGAGGGGGGAGATGGGGGTCAGGATTGGGAGTTATGTACACTCGTGGCTGATTCATGTCAATGTATAGCAAAACGAATACAGTATTGTAAAGCAAAACAAACTAAAAAGTAAAAATTAATTAAAAAAAAATCTGCCTGCAGTGCAGGAGATACAGGTTTGATCCCTGGGTCAGGAAGGTCTCCTGGAGGAGGGCATGGCAACCCACTCCAGTATTCTTGCCTAGAAAATCCCTGGACAGAGGAGCCTCGGAGGTTCCAGTCCATGTGATTTCAAAGAGTCGGACATGACGAAGTGACTGAGCATGCATGCACACACGGGGTAGTGGTTTTATGTGAGAATCTGTCCAAATAAAGCAGCATTTCCATTGGTGGCTTCCCTTTTGGAACTGTGCACAGAAAGCTTCAATTTAGGGAATAAGTGGGGACAATAATTAGCAAGCCATCAGATGGAGTTGAAATGAACCCATAGATTCACTGTTCCACTTTTCTAAGGAAAGATGAAATGGGAGTGTCTAGTAGCAAAGATAAGACTATCATCAGGGGCATCTCCATGCCTTTCTATGAACTATCTTACATAATACCTACAAACAAGCCTTCAAGGTAGATGAGAATATCACTATATTATAAATGAGAAAACTTGAGACTCTGAAGAGTGAAATTACTTTGCCAAATTCGAATAGCTAGTAGGTGCTGGTTTTAGGACTCATGCCCAAGCATGCTGTTTCTACCAACTGTCCTGGCCTGCCATGGCATTTCCTTTAGCCCTTTGGCTCTGAAAGACACTTGAAGGTAAGGGTTGTTAGAACTTCAGAACTTAGAAGGTTTTACAGAAGCATTGGATCCCTGGACTAAAATTATGTTTCATATTTTAGTGTCTTCATTATTTAAACAATTTGTATTATCAAATGGGTATAACATCTAGAGTGATTTTTTCCCACAGTTGAAATCTTAGACTGCGTGAAATTCCATGCACTGAATTTCACAACAGTATATACCTTCCCTTCCACTGCCTTCTAGAAGATCTGGACTTTATTTTGGACATGGTAGGGGCGTCATTCTCTGGACTTTATTTTGGACTTGGTAGGGGGGTCATTGTGAAATTGTGAGAAGGGTGGATGTGAAGGGAAAAATGATACACACTTTGTCTCTCTAGGCATCAAATGTACTTGAGTCTAAGAAAACATCTTTTTTAAGAGGCTGTGCATTCATATGAATCGTCTCTCCCCATCTACTCTAATTGGATGTTCTACTCTCTTCCTTCATTGTGAAGAAATTCAGGAAAAATATGGACAGACACATGCAGGTTCTAAATTTTTCTTGATAGGAAAAGCTGTCTCTCTTTAAATTCTAGTACCTTTGTCTCCATCCTGTGTGGCCTATACTTCTGTCACTTTGTCACCAACATGATTAGTAAGAGGTACAAGGAAATTTCTTCAGCTTAGCATTTGTCTCAACTTGTTTATAGGCAAAAACACAAGATAACATAGGTAGAAAAGTACGTTTAAATCTTAAGTTTCAGAAAAACAATAGCTCTCTCATTAATAGCCATCTAACTCTTGAGAGTCCCTTGGACTGCAAGGAGATCCAACCAGTCCATTCTGAAGGAGATCAGCCCTGGGATTTCTTTGGAAGGAATGATGCTAAAGCTGAAACTCCAGTACTTTGGCCACCTCATGGGAAGAGTTGACTCATTGGAAAAGACCCTGATGCTGGGAGGGATTGGGGGCAGGAGGAGAAGGGGACAACAGAGGATGAGATGGCTGGATGGCATCACTGACTCTATGGACATGAGTCTGAGTGAACTCCGGGAGTTGGTGATGGACAGGGAGGCCTGGCGTGCTGTAATTCATGGGGTCGCAGAGTTGGACACGACTGAGCGACTGAACTGAACTGAACTGCATGTGCTGTGCTGTGCTCAGTTGCTCAGTTGTGTCCGACTCTTTGCAACCATATGGACTGTAGCCCACCAGGCTCCTCTGTCCATGGGGATTCTCCAGGCAGGAATAATGGAGTGGTTGCTGTGACCTCCTCCATGGGATCTTCCCAACCCAGGGATTTGAACCCACGTCTCCCACATTGCATGCAGATTCTTAACCGCCTGAGCCACAGGGAAGCCCAAATGCATACCTACCGTAAATTAAGCATTGTCCTGGCAGAATTAAATATGGTGTCACACCTAATCCTCACAACGATCATGTTTCCTCATTGACTTATTCATAAATTGAGCTTTGAAGAAGTTAAGACATTACCGACGTCACAGGCTAGGATAGGGATCTAGCCAGTATTCAAACTCAAGCTTGTCTGTTCCTCATACTCATGTTTTTTTCACTGTGATATCCATCTGATTTCCTGAAATCTCTACAAAGACTTGTGCTGCCCACCGAGCCGTGAGACAAGGGGAAAACCCCGTGCTATTTCTTAGAACAGCAGATCCTTAAGTAACATGCAGTGTGAGAATCTGGGTATCAGAAATTCCAGCTGTGAGTGTGGCCAACCAGATGAGCTGAAGCCTCAGGGAGGCTGCACAAGTAATTGGACATTTTCTCATATTTTAACAAGAAGTGGCAAATTTCCACACAAAAGGAAATACTATTTGACACATGCAAGATGCCTGTTGTTGGGTTGGAAATTCTTCCCTGGGCTCTTCAGGCATCTGTTTCCCAGCTGCCCCTGGAGGTCAAAGGCCATTTTCCCTTCTGGTTCCTAAATCTACAAGATTGTCTCAGCACTGCGTCTCGCCAGTGCGTTTCCAATTGGAACATCAAACATATTTTCTCTCTTGTTGTCTCCTCATGCAGTCAGCTTCCTTCTGTTGCTAGCTTGAGGGGTTATCTCTTTTTAGTCACAGCACAAGAGCGATGTTTTTGCAGTGTTATCATGGAGTCATGTGCGATGTTTTCTCTTTCATCCAACAAATCTGTCTAATAGAATTATAATGCACAAGCCAGTCTGTCTTGCCATCCTGATGCTGTATTTCATGGTGCATGAGACCACGTGATGACTAGAATATTCTCCCAACTTGAAGACGTGATGGTTCTGCAACTAGGTTTGATTTGTGTAGAAAAAAAAAAAAAACAGTGCTGAAATGACTACTTGATTCCTCTTCTCCTTGTCTTTCTCTCTCAAGATTTCTCAACCGTGGCACTATTGACTTTTGGGGCTGGAAAAGTCCTTGCTGGGAAGGGCTGTTCTGCACATTACAGGCTGTTTAGTAACATCCCTGGACTCTAAACACTAGATGCTAGTACACCTCCCCCTCCCAGGTGTGATGACCAAAAATATCTCCATATATTGGCAAGTGTCTCCTGGGATGTAAATAGCCCTGGTTGAAATCACTGTTCTCTTTTTTTCTCTGCTTCTCTCTCTCTCTCTCTCTCTGTCACACACACACACACAAACACAGCACTTTAAAGGGACAGGTTTCTTACTAAAGTTACCAGTCGTATGTGTGGTACTTACATGGTTTTGTGCATTTGCCTATGGAAGAAATTCTTGTACATCTAAAAACTACATGGCTAGCTGTTCCTTCAAAGATAAAACTCGGAATTGTGTACATTCTAGACCTCTGCAAAACCTTGAAATCATCTGAAGATGAGTCAGCCCCGAAGCCTGACATACCTGTCCAGGAACTTGAAGGTGGATAGCCCAGAGAGTGGGGAGGAGGGGCAGGACATGGGAGTCATCTCAATTTTACAAAAATGAAAGCTTAAAAATAAGCTGCTTTTAATTCCTGAGCAATTCTGGCTTCTAAGTTTCAGTTCAAGGCTGCAGTAAATGCTCCTTTCTGAGCTCTTCTCCCCACCACCCCCCTCCTCCCGAATGGTGCAGGGTCTAACACCACTGGGGAGGTTCCAGGGTGCAGAAAGGCAGTTCACAGATTAGCTAAACTGATGCGACAGGGAGAAGAGTCTGGCTTCCCTTTGGGTCTGGGTGTGAATGACAACCCTCTTTCTCCTCCAGGTGGGATTTTTTTTTTAAACACATTAATGCAAGTTATGCGTTTCAGAATGTGTGATGTTCCCGGAAGTTACAGAATTTCAGGCCCATCATGGAAATGGCAACTCACTCCAGTATTCTTGCCTAGAGAATCCCATGGACAGAAGAGCCTGGTGGGCTACAATCCATGGGGTCATAAAGAGTCAGCCATGACTGAGCATGCACACACACACCCCTACACCCACACACCCCCACCCTCCCCACAACAGACACACACACCTGTGCACTTACCTACTGAACTCCAAGTAGTGGTCCTCAAGGCTTGCGTATGAAAAAAGTTCTGCTTCTTGAATTCAAGTGGCTTGCATTCCATTTTAGAAGATCAAACCCTGATATATTATATGCTCTGAATATTTTCTCAGTTTGCACCAAGTCACTTTCGCCTCCTGGAGGTAATTCTGAACTGAATAACAGTCTTATTCTGCATTGTTCCCGCTCTCCTGTCACATGTGTGTGTACCTGTCTATGTTTCTATGAAGGCTGGAATGATGATGTATTCACATTCATAGTCTCAGTGTCTTGCAAAGGTCTTGACATGGGGTTAGTGGAGCTCTCTGCTGCATTTAAAGACAGAGAACAATAAAGGCTTTCTGAAACTTTTTACTCCTAGGAGTCAGTGTCACTCCTGCTTTCCTCTCTGACCTTACTTTACTTTTTTTCTGTGTTTCCTTGATCATTCCTACCCTCTAAAACTCTTACATACTGGAGTTCTATAGGGATTTAGATTTGATTCTGTATTTTACTTATCTTGCATAGTTTCCCTAAATGATCTCTTTTAATTGGTTTAACTGTAGAGACTTGATTCTCAAATCTACTACCTTCTGTCCTAACTTCTTTTCCAAGTTTTGGGCAATTTGCTGGATATATCCACCTAGCATTCCAAAGTGAAAGTTGCTCAGTCGTGTCCGACTCTTTGTGACTCCATGGACTGTATAGTCCATGGAATGCTTCAGACCAGAATAGTGGGGTAGGTAGCCTTTTCCTTCTCCAGGGGATCTTCCTAATCCAGGGATCGAACCCAGGTCTTCCCCATTGCAGGCGGATTCTTCACCAGCTGAGCCACAAGGGAAGTCCAAGAATACTGTGGTGGGTAGCCTATCCCTTCTTCAGAGGATCTTCCCGACCCAGGAATTGAACCAGGGTCTCCTGCATTGCAGAAGGATTCTTTACAAACTGAGTTCCCTGATAACTTCCCTGAGTTATCAAGCAAGCCCAAGAAGTTCCAATTCAGCACATTCAAGACTTGGTGGACATTATCTCTTCCTCAGCCACAGTTAACCTCTTAATTATTCTGAATCTCAGTTGATAGCCCTATCATCTTTGTAGCCATTCTAGTCCAGAAACATGTGAGCCATCGTTAATTCTTCCTTCTCCCTCCTGTTCCCCAATTCTGTATTGGATTTCCACCAAATTGCAATGCTTTTACCTTCTAAATTTGTTCCTGTATTTTTTTTTTTTTTTTTTTTGTCAAGGCTATCCTCCCTTCTGTATTTGTGTCATTACTGTCATAGTAAATGTCATTGTCATTTTGCAACGGTCTCTTATATATCTCCCTGACCCTGGTCTTGCCCATCTTAAATTTAGCCTCCTTGCTGCAGCCAGGATGAGTTATTCAAAATTAACTCCAACTCTGATGCATCTCTCCCCACTCTTAAAACTGCTTTTCAATGGAATAAAGCCCACCACTGTTAACATGGCTTGACCCGATCCCATTCTACTTCTCCAGACTCACTTGTTATGATTTGTTCCAGTTACTACTGCTGTGTTATAGGGTGCCTTGTAATTTAACAGCTTAAAATAGCCCTCTTATTGTGCTTACAGATTCTAGGGGTCAGGAATTCAGATAGGACCCAGCAGGGGTGGTTTTTCTCTGATTCATAGTCTGGGAATTCAGTTGGTCAGACTTAATGGCTAAGGTGACTAGAGGGCTGGTGGCTACAATCATCTAAAGGCTCATCTTATCTATTAGAATGACACAAAAGTTCGGACAAGCAATGAGTGCCTACGTGGGGTTTGGTTGGTTTATGGCACGGAGGCCTTGTGGATTGAGTTTCTTAGAGAATGGCTCAGAGCTCTGAGTATGAATGGTCTATTGAACAAGGTGGAAGGTGCATGGCCTGTTATGACCCAGCCTAGTGCATCACACAGAATCCCTTTAGCAATTCTCTCTGTGAAAGCATCACAAGGTCTGGTGTAATAAAGAATACATCTGGTCTTTGTCCCTGAATCTTGGCACAGAGCTTTTTTTTGTTTGTTTGTTTAAATTTTTATTTTTACTTTATTTTACTTTACAATACTGTATTGGTTTTGCCATACATTGACATGAATCCGTCTCAGGTGTACATGAGTTCCCAATCCTGAACCACCCACCCCCATCTCCCACCCCATATCAACTCTCTGGATCATCCCCGTGCACCAGTCCCAATATCCTGTATCGAACATAGACTGCTGATTCATTTCTTACATGATAGTATACATGTTTCAGTGCCATTCTCCCAAATCCTCCCACCCTCTCCCTCTCCCTCAGAGTCCAAAAGTCCGTTCTATTCATCTGTGTCTCTTTCGCTGTCTTGCATACAGGGTTATCATTACCATGTTTCTAAATTCCATATATACGTGTTAGTATACTGTATTGCTGTTTTTCTTTCTGGCTTACTTCACTCTGTATAATCGGCTCCAGTTTCATCCATCTCATTAGAACTGATTCAAATGTATTTTAAAAATTCTTGGAGTTTTCTGAGTGATTAGTGTCTTTTGTTGTTTGTAATGATCCCTCTTCAATCATATCTGAATTTATGCAGTGAGGTAACTCATAGTGGAGCCTCTAGATAGCTTTAGAGGACTGATTGACAGAAAAACCAACCATGTGGTTAGAGGGTTGGAATTTTCAGTCCCACCCCCTGATCTCCATGGAAGAGAGAGGGACTAGTGAGCCCCTTGGTTGGTGAACATATTGGTGAACTGGGAGGGTGACATACTCTGATTTCATGGAGCCAGAGGCTCCTGTGCTTGAGACCTTTGTCCCAAATATCTGTTCAAATGGCTGTTCATTTGTATCCTTTATAATAAAGTGGTAATGTCAATATAGCACTTCCTTGAGTTTTGTGAGTTTTTCTAGCAAAGTACTGAAACTGTAGGGGTTCAGGAAAACTTCTGAATTTCTAGCCAAGTGTGGTAGTCCCCAGCATCAGTAGCTGGGATCAAAGTGATGACGATCTCATAGTGCTGAGTCTTTTAGTCTATGGTTGTTGTTGCTGTTCAGTCGCTAAGTCATGTCCAACTCTTTGGGACCTCATGGACTGTAGCCAGGCACTTCTGTCCTCCACTGTATCCTGGGGTTTGCTCAGATTCATGTCCACTGAGTTGATGATGCTATCCAACCATCTCATCCATCCTCTGTCATCCCCTTCCCCTCCTGCTTTCAATCTTTCCTGGCATCAAGGTCTTTCCAATGAGTCGGCTCTTTACATCAGTTAGCTAAAGTTATGGTGCTTCAACTTCAGCATCAGTCCTTCCAAAGAATACTCAGGACTGATCTCTTTTAGAATGGACTGGTTGGATCTCCTTGCAGTCAAGGGACTCTCAGGAGTTTTCTCCACACCACAATTTGAAAGCATCAATTCTCTGATGCTCAGCCTTCTTTATGGTCCAACTCTTATATCTGTACATGACTACTGGAAAAACCATAGCTTTGACTGTACAAGCTTTTGTTGGCAAAGTTATGTGTCTGTTTTATTAAATGCAGTCTAGGTTGGTCATAGCTTTCCTTCCAAGGAGCAAGTGTCATTTAATTTCGTGGCTACAGTCACCATCTGCAGTAAAAATCTAATTGAGTTGTAGGACACCTAGTTGGTTTTAGAAAATTGATGCTGGAAAGCGCACTCCCACCCAGATTCAAGGTAGGGGACATGGACCTCCGACCTTTTATTTATTTGTTTGACTGTGCCAGATCTTGGTTATTGCACACGGTGTCTTTAGTTGCCGCATGCAGACTCTTAGTTGCAGCATGCAAATGCTTAGTTGTGGCATATGGGATCTAGCTCTCTGACCAGAGATCGGAACCTTTCCTACCAGTCTAACTTCTTCCTCTGACTTAGTCCAAATGAGAATTAATTTTCTTTTTCACAGAGGCAGAAATAAAAGTAAGTAGCTGCTGCTGCTGCTAAGTCACTTCAGTCGTGTCCGACTCTGTGTGACCCCATAGACGGAAGCCCACCAGGCTCCCCCATCCCTGGGATTCTCCAGGCAAGAACACTGGAGTGGGTTGACATTTCCTTCTCAGAGGTAAGCTTTAATGCCATCTCCTATCTTTTTCCTTTTTGGATCTCAGTAAGTTAGGAGATAGAGGGATTTAATGGTTGCTTTCTCATCCCTTCAGGTAATGGGTGGTAGCAAGGAGCTGTGTTATCAGTAGCAGCATGGACTGAGTTCAGACTCTGTTGCTTTAGGATTCTCCAAAGAGAGAGAAGTCATTGGGCTTTTCTTCCCTTGAAGTTCACTGAATGTTATCCTGACTCCTGTTGGAAGGACCAGGAAGCAATGACTAGCCTTCCTGACTATATTAAATGTAATTACAGATTTAGGAACTGCACCACTCAGGCACAAATCCTTTAAAAATATGTATTTAAATAAATCTGTTTATATATTTTGTATTGGCTGTGCTAACCCTCCCGTTTCAAAAACAGCATTGTCGCCTCAGCTCAAATTGTGCTCTGTTATAATCAATGGCACCGAGCAACTTTATATTCAAGGCTTATGGGTTTCAATTACTTCAGGAGACAATCTGGTAACTGAAGATAGAAAGCCTCACTTCAAAGTGAAATTCACTAAGAATTTCATTCCATGGGGGAATAGTCCAGAGGAATCTTACCAATATTCTTGCCTCTCTGAAATATGGGACATGCGTATAGTCACTGTTTGTGCCCATGTGTCTCTCTCTGTGTGTGTAGTGACTGATATTAAAAAGTGCAAACATGGTACATTTAGACACTCTCTGCTGTGTTCATAAAGCATCTTATACAAATATCCATCAGTTAGTTCAGTTCAGTCGCTCAGTCATGTCCAACTCTTTGCGACCCCATAAATCACAGCACACTAGGCCTCCCTGTCCATCACCAACTCCCGGAGTTCCCCCAGATTCACGTCCATCAAGTCGGTGATGCCATCCAGCCATCTCATCCTCGGTCGTCCCTTTCTCCTCCTGCCCCCAATCCCTCCCAGCATCAGAGTCTTTTCCAATGAGTCAACTCTTCGCATGAGGTGGCCAAAGTACTGGAGTTTCAGCTTTAGCCTCATTCCTTCCAAAGAAATCCCAGGGCTGATCTCCTTCAGAATATCCATCAGAGCGCTTATATTGACTGAATTGTTACTCTCTGTATATCTATTCATTTTCTAGATCGTCAGCTTTGAGAGCATTGTGGTAGTAGTAGTATTATTAACAACAGCTTACTGAGCATGGATCCTGTGCCAGATGCTGCCCCAGCTATACTTATCACTTATCTTGCTCCTTAACTGACCCTTTGATGTATGAACTGTTGGGCTGGCTAAAAAGTTGTTTCAGACAGAAGAATACAAACAAAGTTTTTGGCCATCCCAATATAACATGCCGGCAGTGGAGGAAATAATGAAGATAGTGGTAATTCTAATGGACAGAAACTGGAATGGACATAGGAGAGTGTGTCTGTAGGAAATTGACCATCCTCCAGTAAAAACACTCAGACCTGATTTGCTGTATACATAAGCTGAAAACTCAGTTAAGGTGGCCAAGAGTTGTAAGTCTAGAGCCAAGAGGTATGAGTAGAAAAGCAGTGTGTATATCTGAAAGCATATGATTCAGTTCAGTTCAGTCACTCAGTCGTGTCTGACTCTTTGCAACCCCATGAATTGCAGCAAGCCAAACCCTCCTGTTGACCACCAACTCCTGCAGTTCACTCAAACTCATGTCCATCGAGTCCGTTGTGCCATCCAGCCATCTCATCCTCTGTCATCCCCTTCTCCTGCTGCTCCCAATCCCTCCCAGCATCACAGTCTTTTCCAATGAGTCAACTCTCTGCATGAGGTGGCCAAAGTACTGGAGCTTCAGCTTTATTCCTTCCAAAGAATACCCAGGACTGATCTCCTCTAGAAGGGACTGGTTGGATCTCCTTGCAGTCCAAGGGACTCTCAAAGAGTCTTTTCCAACACCACAGTTCAAAAGCATCCATTCTTCAGCACTCAGCTTTCTTCACAGTCCAGATCTCACATCCATACATGACCACAGGAAAAATCATAGCCTTGACTAGATGGACCTTTGTTGGCAAAGTAATGTCTCTGCTTTTGAATATGCTGTCTAGGTTGGTCATAACTTTCCTTCCAAGGAGTAAGTGTCTTTTAATTTCATGGCTGCAATCACCATCTGCAGTGATTTTGGAGCCCAAAGAAATAAAGTCTGAGACTGTTTCCACTGTTTCTCCATCTATTTCCCATGAAGTGATGGGACCAGATGCCATGATCTTCGTTTTCTGAATGTTGAGCTTAAGCCAACTTTTTCACTCTTCTCTTTCACTTTCATCAAGAGGCTTTTTAGTTCCTCTTTACTTTCTGCCATATGGGTGGTGTCATCTACGTATCTGAGGTTATTGATATTTCTCCCAGAAATCTTTATTTCAGCTTGTGCTTCATCCAGTCTGGCATTTTGCATGATGTACTCTACATATGTTAATTAAGCAGGGTGACAATATACAGCTTTGATGCACTCCTTTCCCAGTTTGGAACAAGTCTGTTGTTCCATGTTCAGTTCTAACTGTTGCTTCCTGATCTGCATACAGATTTCTCAAGAGGCAGGTCAGGTGCTCTGGTATTCCCATCTCTCTCAGAATTTTCCACAGTTTATTGTGATCCACACAGTCAAAGGCTTTGGCATAGTCAATAAAGCAGAAATAGATGTTTTTCTGGAACTCTCTTCCTTTTTCAGTGATCCAGCAGATGTTGGCAATTTGATCTCTGGTAGAGTTGAGCAAATCTGGTTTTAAGTTTTCTTTTGAACTAGAAATAAAACTAATGTGTAAAAGAGGCAAATAATAGAAGCATCTAATGGAGCTGTTACAAGAATTAGGAGCCTGCCATTACTAGTTGATACCAATTATTAGTGAGTTAAGAATCTTTTCAAGTTGTTTCCAGGAATGAAGATATAAGAGAAGACAAGGCCAAGGCCTCGGTTGTGTTACAGCTCTCCTTGCATGGGATAGTCGGAAGAAGAGGAGACGCAGATGGGGACAGAAGAGTGATTAAGGAGGCGAAAAGAAAAGCAGAACAGGAATTTGTTATGGAACCTAACTCTCCGGTCATGGTTGTCAAGGTTGAGGAATACATAAGCCAAGATCATTGTGAAGAATGAAGTCACCTCTGAGAGGGAGGACCATTCTTATATATTTGGGACCACAAATACAAACTCAGAAAAATTATTCTGGTTTCCCACAGACCCAATACCATAAAAGACCAGGAGTCCTAGGAACCAGGGCTTAGCAAAGTTAACTGAAGTGTGAAGTTACATAAGGGCTTCCCTGATGACTCAGATGGTAAAAAATCTGCCCGCAGTGCAGAAGACCCAGGTTCCTTCCCTGGGCTGGGAAGATCCCCTGGAGGATGGAATGTCTACCCACTCCAGTGTTCTTGGAGAATCCCATGGACAGAGAAGCCTGGTGGGCTACAATCCATGGGGTCACAAGGAGTCAGACATGACTGAGTACACTGGGGAGTAAATGGCAAAGATAGAATTTGAGCTCAGGTTTGTCTGGATTCATGTTCACAAAATTTGGGACCTGCAAAGCGAAAAATCCAACCGTGAGAGATGTGAAAATGATTTTTCCCTTTTCTTTAGAAGTCATGCCTAGCTATTGAGGTCAGCAACTATTATGGAACTAACATTTTGGCAAATTCTTTTGTGCCTTTAAAAAAGCACAGATTAAATGGGAAGAGATGCTACAGATCAATACATTTACATATTTTATAATTCCTGGGTCTCTGCTGCATTGTTCAGTGAATACAAATGCAGTAAATACTTGGTCACAGATCATATTTACATAACTATAGGCTGACAATGCAGAGAGTCAGAAAGTATCATTTTCTGTACTTTAAGAATTACAAGGAAATGAATAAGCTTTTTCTTTTTTCCTCAACAGTGGTTATGTAAAACAAACATTTATGAAAAATTTAAAAGCTTGTTTCAGTGCAAAAATAAACAATTTATAAGACAAAGGCGATAAATAGCTAAGACAGTTGAATGATTACAATGTACATACACACACGATCAGAAAGCGTGGTTAAATCACAATAAAAGAGGAAGATTTTATTGCCAAATAATTAAATCTCTCTTTAAGTGTACTTTTTTCTCCCTGTGCAAGCAAATTTAAGATCTTATTGAACCTTTTTGTTTTTCTCAGAAAAAATATTTGCCAGCTTAAGTCTATCCTCAGCAGGCAGAGTTTTCATAATTATTTGGCTATTTCTGTTTATAAAAATGTCCTGTAGAGGCCATGCCTTAGTTTGCAGATCTGCTGTTATTTATATGGTGTGGGCAGCAGGTGAAAGAGGGAAGTCATGAACTTTTGTAGCTCACGAAATAGTAGTCACAGTTAACATTTATTGAGCATGTACTAAGTGTCAGGGGCTGTGTGAAGGCTATAAGTGGATTGTCTACTTCAATTAACTCAATGAATTAAATATGAGAAAGCTGAAATGTAGAGAGATTAATCTAATTTCCAAGAATCAAATAATTAACAAGTTGCTAGGCTAACATTCAAAGCAGCTAGAATCTGTACTCGTAATCAAGGGCTACAATCTTCATTTTCTTATCAAATCCAAGACAAATTGTCAGTCCAGGACTTCACACCCACTGGTTGCTAGACTAATGTAAACTTAACATTGGAAAAGATCTGGTACTTCTTAAATTTACATCTATGACATTTTTCCCTGATAGATTTGAATTTTCTAACAGTAAAAGATATTTTCTAATGAGCTTATGCTATCAGTAACTGACAGCTTTGTAATAAGATTTTTGTTATTATTAACCATAAAGGCAACAATAACAGCATTAAAGAACAAGACAGTGGCACCTAATATACATGGAGCATTTACATATGCGAAGAGTGATATTTAAAGGATATCTGTGGCTTTTGTTTTTTCTTTGGGCATTTGCTATTCCAACCGGTCCAAGTATTTAAAATGCCTGTCCCTCTTCTCTCCCTATCACATCACTTTGGTCAAAGGGAAAAGACCTGACCTAAGCTCAACTAATCAATATTCCTTTCCTAGGAGTTCGAATCTTGAACATAAAGATAGAAGAGAATTGCAGTTATATCATTCAAAATAACCCCGGAAATGGCCTGTGAGTTCTCATGTCTGAGACACTCAGAAGTATTCTGACTTTCTTGTGACCAATAAGCTTGTTGTTGTTATTTTTTTGGCTTGTTTTGTTGTTAGCACAATGTGGTATTTAGACTTATTTGGTTGCAACTGAAAAAATATAATTCTGGCTCAGCACTTGTCATTGGGGTTATGATCACAGCATTCAAAAGACAAAACTGAAGCTCAAAAAAGGCCATGGAAAAAGAGACCCAGATATGTCAGATTCTAATGCCAAAATTATTACTCAGTATCCACAATAGTGAACAGTTTGTGATTTTACTCTGCTTACAAGCTAGCAAGTGAGTCTGCATAGTCTCATGGACTGACTGAAGACTCGAGACTCTTAGTTCAGAGACAAAGGACGCTGTTCCTCACAGCCAGAGTGGCAACCAGAGCTTTATGATTGTTTGTTTCAGCTCCCCCAGCTTCTCCCTTCTCCAAGTCTGAGGGGTTGCATTATAGGAGAGGAATTCTGGACTGTGGGAGTCACCACTGTCATAGTAAGTGGAAGCAAGTCTGCTTTGTGTTAGAGGTGTGGAGGGGGTTGTTGTTGTTGTTCAGTTGCTCAGTCGTGTCTGATTCTTTGTGACCCCATGAACTGCAGCACTCCAAGCTTCCCTGTCCTTCACCATCTCCCGAAGCTACTCAAACTCATGTCCTTTGAACCGGTGATGCCATCCAACCATCTTGTCCTCTGTTGCCCCCTTCTCCTCCTGCCTTCTATCTTTCCCAGCATCAGAGTCTTTTCCAATGAGTCGGCTCTTTGCATCAGGTGGCCAAGGTATTGGAGCTTCAGCTTCAGCATCAGCCCTTTCAGTGAATATTCAGAGTTGATTTCCTTTAGGGTGGACTAGTTGGATCTCCTTGCAGTCCAGAGGACTCTCAAGAGTCTTCTTCAACACCACAGTTCAAAAGCATCAGTTCTTCAGCACTCAGTTCTCTTTATGGTCCAGCTCTCATATCCATACATGACTACTGGAAAAACCATAGCTTTTTCTAGTGGAGAGGGTAGAGAGATTATGTCATTCCTCAAGGTTGCTTTCTGCTCACAGGAAGAAAGGATTCAGGTATGAGAGCTCAAGGTCTTGCATTCTTGGCATCCACAGTGAGCATGTGCTCTATCTATGGTAAGCGGCCTCTCTCAACACTAGCTGTGCTCTACTACTTTTCAGACTTTGAGGTGGCCTTATTCATCTTCCAATAAATTATAAATTTCCACCCCCTCTTTCTTCCTGTGTCCCACTCCTGTTTTTCAGAAGCAAATTGAGTTAGAGAATACAGGGAAAGACTCAATTAGTAGAGGCACCAGCTCTGCTTAGAAATATTTCAGGACCTTTTCAGGACAGTTAGTAGGCATAAATTTCATGAATAGTGCAGAGAGCACAAGAGAGAGACTGTAATCATATTTGGTTTAATATGCTTGTATTTTAATGCCTTAGACAGAAACAACACAGGAACCAAAACCAACATTGATGTATGGGCACACATAGCTGTGTATACTCACTGGGAATAAAAAGCATAATCACTATCAATGAGTATTTTGTTAATAGTTGTTTACTGAACATTTGGTTTAGTCCAGGTACCCCAATGGGTGTGATGAATGTAGGGGTTAACTAAATAAATTTGGCTCCTGTGCTCAGGGGGCTTGTCATCTTTGTGATATTTATGGAGGAAATCTCATATTCATGAATAACTAACCTAATGTTTGTGCAGCCCTTGACAAGGCAAACCCTTTCATGCCCACCATGTAATCCCTAACATCATCTAGAGATGACGGTATTAAAGAAGCTGAGCAATCTATAGATTCAGCGCAACTCCTATCAAGCTACCAGTGGTATTTTTCACAGAACTAGAACAAATAACTTCACAATTTGTATGGAAATACAAAAAACCTTGAATAGCCAAAGCAATCTTGAGAAAGAAGACTGGAACTAGAGGAATCAACCTGCATGACTTCAGGCTCACTACAAAGCTACAGTCATCAAGACAGTATGGTACTGGCACAAAGACAGAAATACAGATCAATGGAGCAAAATAGAAAGCCCAGAGATAAATCCACACACCTATGAAGACCTTATCTTTGAAAAAGTAGGCAAAAATATACAGTGGAGAAAAGACAATCTCTTTAACAAGTGGTGTTGGGAAAACTGGTTAACCACTTGTAAAAGAATGAAACTAGAACACTTTATAACACCATACACAAAAATAAATTCAATATGTATTAAAGATCTAAACATAAACCAGAAAGTATAAAACTCCTAGAGGAAAACATAGGCAAAACACTCTCTGACATAAATCACAGCAGGATCCTCTATGACCCACCTCCTAGAGTACTGGAAATGAAAGCAAAAATAAACTAATTAAACTTAAAAGCTTTTGCACAACGAAGGAAACTATAAGCAAAGTGAAAAGACAGCCTTCAGAATCAGAGAAAATAAAGCAAATGAAGCAACTGACAAAGAATTAATCTCAAAAATATATAAGCAACTCTCCCAGCTCAATTCCAGAAAAATAAATGACCCAATCAGAAAATGGGCCGAAGAACTAAACAGACATTTCTCCAAAGAAGACATACAGATGGCTAACAAACACATGAAAACATGCTCAACATCGTTCATTATCAGAGAAATGCAAATCAAAACCACAGTGAGGTACCATTTCAGGCCAGTCAGAATGGCTGCAATCCAAAACTCTACAAAAAATAAATGCTGGAGAGGGTATGGAGAAAAGGGAACCCCCTTACACTGTGGGTGGGAATGCAAACTAGTTCAACCACTATGGAGAAGAGTGTGGAGATTCCTTAAAAAACTGGAAATAGAACTGCCTTATGACCCAGCAATCCCACTGCTGGACAGACACACCAAGGAAACCAGAATTGAAAGAGACACGTGTACCCCAATGTTCATCACAGCACTGTTTATAATAGCCAGGACATGGAAGCAACCTAGATGTCCATCAGCAGATGAATGGATAAGAAATCAGTGGTACATATACACAATGGAATATTACTCAGCCATTAAAAAGAATACATTTGAATCAGTTCTAATGAGGTGGATGAAACTGGAGCCTATTATACAGTGAAGTAAGCCAGAAAGAAAAACATCAATACAGTATACTAACCCATATATATGAAATTTAGAAAGATAGATGTATAGAACAGTCTTGTGGATTCTGTGGGAGAGGGCGAGGGTGGGATGATTTGAGAGAATGGCATTGAAACCTGTATATTATCATATGTGAAATGAATTGCCAGTTCGATTCAGAGACAGGATCTCAGGGCTGGTGCACTGGGATGACCCAGAGGGATGGGATGGGGAGGGAGTTGGGAGGGGGGCTCAGGGTGGGGAACACATGTACACCCGTGGCAGATTCATGTCAATGTATGGCAAAACCAATACAATATTGTAAAGTAATTATCCTCCAATTAAAATGAATAAATGTATAAAAAAAAATAAAATAAAATTTACATAAAAAAATACATAAAGGAGCTGAAAAATAAGGAAACTGAGGCTTAGACTAGTAATTTGTTTGCCAAAGTTTGTACCTCTAGCAAGTAATTGAATCAACACTCACAGAATATTTCTTAGAAATCTCATTTATTCATTCAACAGATACTTATTGACCTCCGTGTGCTAGGCCCTGTGCTGTGTGCTGAGTACACAAAGGAGATGGCTATTTGGGCCTCCCATGTTCCTTAATATCATGAGATACTTCCTTATGTTGTTCAGCTTTTCTTTCCTTCACCTGGTAAATCTGCTATCTTCCAGATTCAAGTTGATGATTCCTCGGCACCATCCTCCCAACCCTCAAACGGCCTCCACTAACTTCTGCTTTGCTGTAAGTAGTATCGTTCATCATATACTTTAGTGTATGTTTCTTAAATATACAGATTTCAATTGAGCTTGGTGCTCCCTGAGGGGAGACACTATATCTACTTTTGTTGACTGTGTTTTTTCCAACATGTAGCAGAGTTTCTGTCCCATATTAAGCACTCAGCAAACTGTTTGAGTGAATAAATGAATGACTTGTAAAAGTATCGTATATATGGTCTGTGGTAGTTATCATTTAGGTTGCAGACGGTGATAGGTGTTGTTAAGCCCATTATTCAGGAGGGGAAAACTGGATTCAGCATGCTTCCCAGGAGCCCCTGATATGACACAGCTAACACAGACAGAGCTGGAGCTGGAGCCCAGGGCAACATGGTATCCAAGCTGGTACTCCTCATAGCCACAAGAGGAGTTTTATTTGTTTTCTCCAGGAAGTAATTTTTCTCTGAGAGACTTTATCCCCACCTTTGCATCCTGCACACACCTTGCTTGGACTTATAGACTGTCCTTTTCACAGGTCCGTAGCCTGATTCTCAGATTCATGCTTCTTTTCCTCCCATTTCCAGCTGAACATCCAAGCAGCACACAGCAGGAGGTGATATGGAAGGAACCGCTGGCAGGGGAAAAGCCTGCAATTAAGCAAATAAGCAATAGCAGACAGTATCCACGGGCATTGCCACCTGGATTGACCTTCTAGTCAATGCAAATGTGACCTTCTAGAGGCCTGGGTGTTGGGGAGGAAGTGGTTAGAAGCTTTAGCTGCTGCAGCAGGAATCACCTGGGGGAGATGTGGGGAAGACTGGAGAGAGACAACTTTGTTAGTGGGAGCCATTGTTCCCTGGGCAGAGACTGCAGGCCTAGTCTTCAAAGGCTTGCTGCTGTTTTGTGTGTTCAGAAGCAATTTGGAAAATGCCATCATGTCAACTTTATTTCCTTGCTCTCTAGGGGTACTCTGTGGTTGCCCATAAATAATCCTATCTGAGGCTGAAAGTTATTGTAAGGTGTTCACTGCACTGGGCTTAACTTCAAATGTACAGAAGCCAGAATTCTAATGAACTTTATAAAGCTCATTGGTTTTTTTTTCTAATGATAAAAAAAATACATACTCATAGAAGAACTTGAAATTATAAAGTATCAAGCAAATGAAAAAGCACCTCTAATCTAGGTTTTATTGTATATTCGCTACATGATTTACTTTAAATTTCTGAAAATATATGCTCGTCTGTCTCTGCTAAAATGTAGTGTTTTGCTAGGAGATTTGGCACTTGAAGCATTAGGTACTTCATGAGGTATTAACACTCTTAAATTCGTTGTTGCACTGTGTCTTCATCTAACTCCAATACAAAGTAAAATCTTGGTGAGTACAAGTGCTGAGACTACTTTTTCCAGAATCCATGAGTTCCAAATCAAGATTCAAATTTATTCTATTTTTCACTCTCTCATAGACTTGCCAATCAAGTCTTTTCTAGGACTTTGTAATAATTACACCCTTTAAATAACTAAGACTAGCTCTATATGAGGATGTTATTTACTATGGGGAAGATCTGCTGAACATCCAAACGGTCCGGAAAAAGCCGCTCAAGGAAAGAGCTGCTGAATGAATGAATGGTGTGTGAATGGATGTTTGAATTCTTTTGGATCTTTAGTAGGTTTACCTTCACTTTAATTTTGCCCTTAGTTTACCGAGCAAGTGTGGAATGTTTTCACAGTGGTTCTCAGCTTAGGGGTGATTTTGCAATATGGCATTTGACATTTTTGTTTTCACAACAGTTTGGGGGGGGGATGTGCTTCTGGCATCTACTGTGTAAAAGTCAGAGATGTTGCTAAACATCCCACACTGCTGTTCCTCCTGCCCCACGTGTGCCATGCCCCACAACAAAGAATTATCAAATTGTTCACCACTGAAATGTCATTAGTGCTGAGAAGCTGAGAAACATTCATTTAGCATAAACGTGAGTATGTTTCACTGGACTCAAAGGGGAGATCCCTACAGGACAAACCTGGAGGATTTTTGTGTGCAGATAAGCAAGATTATAAATGTGACAATAAAATGATGCCATCTCTTCTATTAGGAAAAAAAATCATCTTTCCTTGGTACAGATGGTCTCATGCCTGTAAATCTGCCATTCTTTCAGTAATCACATGAAGAAAACGGATGATTTAAAGCAGTTATAAGCTTTATCTTGCAGAAGGAAAGTGTGGGTGTCTGAAGAAGAATAGTAAACATAAATTCTGTTTTACATCCGAGAAGCAAAGTCATTTAGAGTATAACACAGCTTCCATCTGAACTATGGCAGAAAGAGAGGTGTAGGATATGATCAATGATTTTAAATGATTTATGAGTATTTTTGTAAAGGAAGTTCAAAGGCCTGGGCAGAGCCCAGCCTTTCTGATGTGCTGTAATAGAATTTTATGCTGTTTTTCTCACAGTCTAATAAAGTTCAGTAGTATAAGTAGATTGTTACCTTGTATTAGTACCTTCTAGGCTGCCTGTCAGAATTTTTATTCAAAGAAACAGATTTATATTTCACAAGGAAATGATTTCTAAAGCTCTCCCATTAATAATTTTTTCATTGAGAGAAAAGCCAGATTCAGTCATTCCACCCATAGATTCAGAGATTAGCCCAGAATGAGCCCTTACATGAAATACTTTTTTGGTATTTAAAAAGGGAATAGTATTTTAATGCCATGAAAGGAGAACACAGAAAAATGACTGGTCTTTTTACAGAAAATTCTACTTGTGATTTCCTTTCCTTTTCCATCACCAAGAAATTGGCTGATAGAGAATATCTCTAACACTTCATGTTGCCCAAGTACATGGTTGCCAATACAATGAACTTTCCGTCTGTATGTGCAGGGTATCCAGAAGGTACCTAAGAGAAAAGATTCATGATTAGCAAAAAATAATATACTGTTTGCTGGGGAAAAATCTTCTTTCTTCTCTCTCTCTTCATTATTTTACTGCTTCAACAAACCATTATAGAGCACCCACTGTATTCTTAGTACTGTTTTAGGGTCAGAGACTACAACTGTGAAAGGCAAAACAAGTAAAAGAAAAACTGGTTCTGGTTCCATGTTCCAAGCACTGTCCAGGGTGCTGAATGGATGGAGCTGTCAAGTGCATGTGTAAAGAGAATTTGTATGTAGAGAACGGCATATTAGAAAAGGAGAGGTTCAGAAAATGGGACCCTGGCTCTTACATATTATTATGGCTCTTTGGCTCTATGACCTTGACTAAAAACTTTACTCTTTCCTACAAAATTATTTTCAGATGTAAAGTCAAAATCCTATGTAAGTGAGATTACTTATTTAATGAAAGTGCAGCCTACAAGGCTCCTCTGTCCATGAAATCCTCCAGGCAAGAATGCTGAAGTGGGAAGCCTTTCCCTTCTCCAGCGGATCTTCCCAACGAATGGATTGAACCCAGGTCTCCTGCACTGCAGACGGAGTCTTTACTCTGACACCAAGGAAGCCCAATAAAAGTGTAGCCTCCAACAAACATTTAACTCAATGCAGTACATTAGCATTCATGAAGTAAGTATACTGAACTAGTACATATCGAATGACAGTGAGGACTGAGATACAAAACGGAATTCGGCCCTTGCAATCAAGGCATTACCAATAAGAAAAATAAATATACAAACTCATTATTTGACTGTTAAGCTAAAGGAAACCTGTTGTCACGTTTGATGTAACAGAAAAAAACTTTATGCCTAAATCGCTAGTAAGCATGTGTATATTTGTATGTTTCTATACATGTATACAGAAGCTAACCTGCTTAAATACACCCTCAGTGAAACATTTTCTGCTTACCTCTCCAGATCCACTTTCTATTTTTTTTCCTTCTTATCTTGCACCATGAGAGGATGACATGTAGACTATATACATGAAAAGAAGGAGGGTGGAGAGTGAGCTTGGGGTGTGTAACCTCCCAGATTGTCACTGCGACTCACTGCAGGCTTGTTCTCTCTTGTAACTGAAGTTCTCAGCTACCATAGAATGGCTCTCAGCATACAACCTTGTCCATTTTGAGCAAGATACTGTCATATCTTCCCTGGGTTCTATATCTTCTTTTTTATGTTTTAAAATATCATCTTTGTTAAACTCTCCTCAAATTATCCTAGTTTCACAGTGCCACATATTTATAGATGGGACACCACTTGATAAGGGCGTTCCTGCTGGCTCAGACGGTAAAGAATCTGCCTGCAATACAGGAGACTTGGGTTCAGTCCCTGGGTCGGGAAGATTCTCCTGGAGAAGAGAACAGGTACCTACTCCAATATTTTCACCTGGAGAATTCTGTGGACAGAGGAGCCTGATGGGCTACAATCCATAGGGCCGCAAAGAGTCAGACATGACTGAATGATAAACTTGATAAACTCTGTATCACCTTGTATTATTATGTTACCTTAAGGAACCATTTATTGCACATTTACTATGTGTCAACCTGTACAAGTACTTTGCAGATTTCAATATTATATGAAGAAATAATAGTTTCATCGTTAGAATCTATGTAACTTTACCAAAGTCGGCAAAGTTTATGAATTTCCACCAGTTTTTGCTCACAGTAGAAATGATGTCATATTATAAGACTATGAAAAATTCTGGGGCAATGGAAAGTGAGATGGGAGGTGGGCTGGGTTCTAATTATAATCAAGGTGATGGTAATGATGATAGGGTCACAGACTCAGACACTACTGAGTGACTGAACTGAACTGAAGCCACGTAGCACTTACGTCAGCAGATGCTCCATAAATTTTCAAGTTCTTTAACCTCTGTCATCATTGTCATGATCATCAGTGTTGTCGTCATTATCACCATCATCACCACTATCACCTTGATCATAATTAGAATCCTGCCCACCTCTCATCTCACTTTCCATTGCCCCAGAATTTCTCATAGCCTTATGATATATTGCTTATTTAATTTTCATATTGAACCTATGATGTAAGTAGCATTGATAGCCTCATTTTTTATATGCAGTTCCACAGACTCCTTCCTATACTTTTGTTCAGGGGAAAAAGTCACCATCTCCCACCAGTTTTCCCTATTCCACTTGACTCCTGGTATTATCAGTATCAGTTTAATTTCTGTCTGTCCCTCCTGGAATGTCTCTTCAGTCCTTGAATATTACTTTCCTCAGCCTTCAGTGGGAACCCTGAGAAGATGTTCTAGATATGTAGACTGGCCAAGAAACAAACTGAATCACCTTTTGAGGGAGTAGTATTTAAATTAATGAAAATAAAATTGTGTAAATACCATTGCATGTATTTGTACAGGTAGCTTTAAAAATTGAGATGTAATTGGCATACAATGTTGTGTTAGTTTTTAGGTGCCCAGCATAATGAACTGATACATGATTTGATACATAGGTTGTTGTTGTTTAGTTACTAAGTTGTGTCTGACTCTTTGTGTAGCTTTTGGTCAAAACTGTCACTGTAAAAAAAAAAACAATCCTTTTAGAAACTACTGGATATGATTGGAGAGACAAAAAAAAAAAAAAAAAAAAAAACCACAACACCCAAATCATTATATTTTGCAGAATCTGACTCCATGTTTGATGTTTTGTAAAGCCACTCTTCCCACAAATATTTTTACATATTTGGACTACAGAGGGCATGACTGAATTGTGTAAAAAGCATGGGCTTTGAAGTCTCAGCCAGATTTTTAATTTAGTAATATCTGTCACTGCAACTTTGTGACCTTTGGTAAGTTGCTGAATATCTCTGAGCCTCAGACTTTATCCCTTAACTAAATCCTACCTGCTAAGACTGCTGAGAAGATGAAACAAGGTATTGTATTAAAACACCTAGCACATAACAGGAGCTCAAAAAATAGTGCTGAAAGTTTCTGCTTCCAGAAATAATTTATAATCATGCAGAGGTAAGAATTAAATAGTTTTGGACAGGAATTCAGCCAGAAAACACCATAACTTTCCCCCCATCTCTGACTGAACTTCTAATGACTGGATTGCTTTGAATGGTACAGACAGGCATAATATGAGGCTGGGCAGGGCAGGGCAGTGGGTAAGGTACTACTTTAGAATCAGGCTTCCTGGCTAATCTTGGGCAGATCACTTAAGTCCTTTGTGCCTCAGTTTTCTAATATATAAAAGAAATATAATGAAACTATAGTCCCTGGTGGCTCAGAGGTTAAAGCGTCTGACTCCAATGCGGGAGACCCGGGTTTGATCCCTGGGTCGGGAAGATCCCCTGGAGAAGGAAATGGCAACCCACTCCAGTATTCTTGCTTGGAGAATCTCATGGACTGAGGAGCCTGGTGGGCTGCAGTCCATGGGGTCACAAAGAGTCGGACACGACTGAGTGACTTTACTTACTATGGTAAAACTATACAGAGTTGCAGTGAAAATTAAAATAAAATATGAAATCAGTCAATGCGTGTAAATAGCTTAGGTTAGAACATTGTCTAGATCTAATAAAAGCTCAATTAATGTTATTTATTACTATCATTATTACTAGCCCCTTTCATAGGTAATAGGATGAGAAAAGCTATGTTAGATAAAACAAGAATACTTATCTAAAGACACTGGGGAAAAATGACACTATATAATTGTCAATAAGACTGTAGAGGGAAAGGTAGAGAGTGCGTGTTTAAGATTTTATAGTATTTTTCACTAATCAGTGAAGAAACTGATCATTGACTTTACCAATTTAATAATAAGATGATTACTTCATCACCTATTGACCTTGTGGTCATGAGAAATCCCTTTGAAATGTCAAGATGTATCCAGCATTGAGCTATTATAAATAAAGTTGATAATTAGTCGTGTAAAAAAAAAAAAAAAAAGAAATGTCAAGATGTGAGTTATTTCATCAGTAAATTGACGTAATACGTATCTGAGTATTAAATTAGGTAATGTGTACATCTGGAATATTTTCCTATATATCTCTATCATTCTTAATTAATTCCTTAATTCTTTAGTTCTTAGCTATTATTTCCTCCCAGTCCCTCTCCATAGCAGAGGATATCTGTAGGAGCTGTTGGGCAGATGTGGTATTGTGAAAAGTACTAAAAGCCCATAGATGACTCAAAATAAGAGAGCAAGAGTCAATGGATACTTTTTCTTTCATATCTCCAGGGAATACACTGTCCAAAGGGTCCAGTGGTATCATCATAGCCAACATGATAATGCACTTTTTTACAAGGAAAAATGCCTTTCTCCTTGATTTCCTTCTTTCCTGTCCTGATGCCTGCTTCCCATGCATGCTAAGTCGCTCCAGTCATGTCTGACTCTTCGTGAGCCTGCGAACTGTAGCCTTGCAGACTCCTCTGTCCACGCAATTCTCCTTTCAGGAATACTGAAGCGGGTTGCCATACCATCCTCCAGGGGATCTTCCTGACCCAGGGGCTGATCCGGCATCTCTTATGTCTCCTGCACTGGTAAGTGGGTTCTTAACCACTAGTGCCACGCTTCCCATGATCACTTCCCAAATACTCCAGCTTGTACAACAGCTCCTTTCCCACTGTGTACAGCTGAAGCTAAGAAGGAAGTCTTTAGGGTCATTCAGAATATGAGCATGGACTTGCCCGATCCCTCCCATATTTAGTATTCTCTAACATGGGAAAAAGATAATCAGGAATTTGTAAATTAGACCTTATATCAGTTCAGTTCAGTTTAGTTGCAGCCCCATGGACTGCAGCATGCCAGGCTTCCCTGTCCATCACCAACTCCCAGAGTTTGCTCAAAATAATATCCATCTAGTTGGTGAGGCCATCCAATCATCTCATTCTCTGTTGTCCCCTTCTCCTGCCTTCAGTCTTTCCTAGCTGCTGCTGCTGCAGCTGCTGCTAAGTTGCTTTAGCATCAGGGTCTTTTCCAGTGAGCCAGTTCTTCACACCAGGTAGCCAAAGTATTCGAGCTTCAGCTTCAGTATCAGTCCCTTCAGTGAATTTTCAAGATTGATTTCCTTTAGAATGGACTGGTTTGATTTCTTTGATGTCCAAGGGACTCTCAAGAATCTTTTCCAACACAACAGATCAAAAGCATCAATTCTTTGGTGCTCAGCCTTCTTCACAGTCCAACTCTCACATCCATACATGACTACTGGAAAAACCATAGCCTTGACTAGATGGACCTTTGTTGGCAAAGTAATGTCTCTGCTTTTGAATATGCTGCCTAGGTTAGTCATAGCTTTTCTTCCAAGGAGCAAGTGTCTTTCAGTTTCATGGCTGCAGTCACCATCTGCAGTGATTTTGGATCCTAAGAAAATAAAGTCTGTCACAGTTTCCATTGTTTCCCCATCTATTTGCCATGAAGTGATGGGACAGGATGCCATGATCTTAGTTTTCTGAATGTTGAGCTTTTAAGCCAACTTTTTCACTCTCCTCTTTCACTTTCATCAAGAGGCTTTTTAGTTCCTCTTCACTTTCTGCCATAAGGGTGGTGTCATCTGCATATATGAGGTTATTGATATTTCTCCCAGCAATCTTTATTCCAGCTTGTGCTTCATCCAGTCCAGCATTTTGCATGATGTACTCTGCATATGTTAATTAAGCAGGGTGACAATATACAGCTTTGATGTACTCCTTTCCTAGTTAGGAACAAGTCTGTTGTTCCATGTCTGGTTCTAACTGTTTCTCAGCCTGCATATAGATTTCTCAAGAGGCAGGTAGGTGGTCTGGTATTCCCATCTCTTTCAGAATTTTCCAGTTTATTGTGATCCACACAGTCAAAGGCTTTGATACAGCCTTTTATCCCTGAGAGAATCCTAGAGATGGGGAAAGGCAGAATCCAAAGGTTAGGTTAACAGGCAGATGGGATACCTAATTCCAATGTACATTCAGCATTCCTCTTTCATTGTTTTTTCATGACCTTCAGCAAGTCACTCTCCCACTCCAGTGACCCATGCAAGAGGGATGAACACAGCCAGGTTAACTTCATGTTACCTCCCAGCTCTGACCAACTTTTAAAATACGGCTTATAGTTTTGCTGTTGCTGGATCACAAGTATTCTAGTTTTAACATCTTTCTTTCTGTGTCAGTAGCAATTCATGCTTGAAATCTTCTAATGTCATTTTATTGGACTACTGGAAACATAACCAAAATGGCTAGAATGGCTGTAGTTTAAAAAGGAAAATTGAACACTGCCCATATGCACACGTGGTGGGGTCACAAATAGATGGCAGCCATGACTTAGGATATATACAGAATAGAGAAGTGCTTTCCATGAATTAACAATCGAATGCATGAGCCTCTGGTATGTGGTTCTATTGTCTGAAGGAGAAAACTATCCTATTGTTTACTAAGAGAGTTGATATTTGAGAATATCAATATTGTTATTTTTTTAAATCAACTTTTCCAGCTTTCTCCAAACTCTATCCTAAATGTTACACCATCAGAATATAAATTATGATGTTTTCCTTGTCTTCAACACTTATTAATTAATGTGATAGTGAATGCAAAAATGCCTTCTTTAAAATGGTGGTTAAGCATATTATTACTTGGTTAACTTAATGTCTTCAAAAAGAAGTCCAAGTCCATCATTGTGTTAAGAAGATAACATGTGAAAGTATCCATTTTTATTTACTTTCAGCATTTGATTAACACTTGCTAAGTTGCTTCAGTAGAGTCTGACTCTTTGTGACCCCATGGACTGTAGCCTGCCAGGCTCCTCTGTCCCTGGCATTCTCCAGGAAAAATACTGGAGTGGGTTACCATGCCCTCCTCCAAGGGATCTTCCCAACCTAGGGATTGAACTCATGTCTTTTAGTCTCCTGCATTGGCAGGCAGGTTCTTTACCACCAGCACCACTTGGGAAGCCCTCTCTATCTGCCAAAACTTGTCACATAAGAACGACTTCACTTTATTCATTATCGCCTTTTTTAAACCAGTCGCAGTGCAGGTCATCCCCGTAAGAGGCACGTTCCTTTAGAACTGTTTCTTGTGATGTCTTTCTCCTTTTCTTTGCCTCCCTTCTTGGCTCCTATGATACCGTAGATCTCCATCACATTCAATTCTTCTTTAGGTGGAATTATCTTATGCTTCCTATTTAAAAACAGGGGAATGGATGGTGATTTATTACAATGATTCTATATGTATATACACATATATACATTTTAAAAAATTAGCAATGAGAAAATATAGAGGACTAAATTTTTTTACCCAGAGCAGTACTTGCTTTAATGTCCAAGTTCTGAATGTGCTCATTCCTTCTGCTCTTTTCAGTTAAACTTAACGATGGCTTTATGTCTTGCTTTACCTATGCATTCATCTGCAGATGTTCTCATGCCCCTTTGAAGCCAGATGGGGCATAAATCTTAAATAAATAAATAAGTAAAAAGTACGATAAAAGATCACTACCTTGGTTAGCTTTATACCATAAAAATGAATTCAATAAGCACACAAATATATGTGAATTCTGAAATAAAATACCATCTGCTTTTGTAGGAAAAAAACACATTAATTTTATATCACAACATGTTATCCTGTGGAAATTCAATTCAGTGATATAAATAAAGAAAGTATCTAAATATGTGGGATGCTCAAGTTATCTTCCTGCTCTTGCCAAATTAAAAAAAAACAAACTTTTTTTTTTGCAATAATGTACACTTAACTGAGTTAGATTTTAAACTGTCTGGAACTGGCAGATTTCCCCAGAGTTGCATCAGATATCAGAACCAAGGGTTATTAACATTACAAAGAGCACCACTGTCCTAAGTGTCCCCTTTATCATTTTGAGCAGCTGCCTCAAGGCAGCGTATTTAACCTTGGGAAATGTGATAGAAATTCTGGATAGTCAAAACCTGCCAGCACATTTCCTCAACTGGGATCTACGGTAAAGCTTTATTTAGCTGTGACACAGGAGAAAGATGAGCCTCTTATTATCATTTGATGTTTATCATTTCCATTCATCCCTTCTAAGTCCCCTGAACACTGTTACTTTTACTTACAAACAGCAATATTCCATTTGCTGGCAGGACATTGTTTTCCCCACTGAGAATGTCATTAAAAATAAAGGCCTCTGAGAAAGGAGAGCAAATATTAAAGAATAGATGCCCTGATTGTTTCCTTCCAGGTATTTTAGAGCAAGATGCTAAGTTTGACTTTTTTTATGGTAGAACTTTATTTTCTATTTTGGCCGAAGAAAATCTGTTGTTTGCCTGATTACTTACTTAAAATTAGGGCTGGTGACCGAATAGCGAATAGGCATGTTTAGAAATGACTGGTGGACATAACCATTAACATAAGTCTTTTTTTTTAAATATAAATTTATTTATTTTAATTGGAGGTTAACTACTTTACAATATTGTATTGGTTTTGCCATACATCAACATGTATCCGCCACAGGTATACACGTGTTCCCCATCCTGAACCCCCTTCCCTCCTCCCTCCCCGTACCTTGGCAAGACTTCATAATAGACTTGCAACATTTTGTAGCTTTGATCCAGTAATTTCAGTTCTGGGAATCTATCTTCTGGAGAGAATATTATTTATTCAGAGAATGAGCTATTATCATCTCTTTTTAATTCTCACACAGAATGAATTAAGTCTTACAAATAAGGAAACTGAGGTACAGAAAGTTTTAGCAGCTTTCTAATATCCCACAGATGGGAAACCAGAGATTCATGTATTCAATAACTGGGATCTAATGTCAGTGTGTAAACACAAAATCACTAAAATCTCAACCCTCTGTGTAATAATGTCCGAAAATATTTGTTGTATTTATGATGATCCAAAGTAAAACAATCTAAGGAGAATGGGTAGGTAAATTATATTATGCAAAATATTATAAACAAAGTTTTTTGTATTGACAGCTTTTTAAAATAATCCTAACTCTAAACGTATGACAAAACACACTTGTTTAAACTACAATTAGCAACCAACAAAACCCCCCAAACATCAAAATGTCAATAGGGGTTGTATTCATACATAGGTTGTACATATATGTTCAAATATTTATCCCAGTTCTACCTTGTTTTTTCTATATTTTGTTTTTCTCCACAATGAGTATATTATTGTAGAAATAAAACTGTATTCATTTTAAACATTGACATTTAAAGAGGTCTGTCAAGGACACTGGAAACATTTATCTTTTAAAGTTAAGGATTCCCTCCACTTTCTTTTATAGGTCATTCCATAGTTGCAAAAAAAGAGTGAAAATATTGACTTTCATCCTCAGTTTTAGTTGGTGTTTCAAGAATCATAGGACTTTCTGATACCAGGTCAATGTACTAATCTGTCTGGAAGGTTAGAGAGAACAAATTTCACTTCAGATCACAGAGATTTAGATTTACTAAAATTTCAGGTTATGTACACTTAGTGACATCTGGTGTCACATTTCATGCTAAATATAGGATATAAAAACTATTTTGTCCATCTTAGCAAGCAAGCCAGCGTAAGATCACGATTGTATCTGTGAACTGTCTGCCTACTGAAATTAAGAAATTTAAGAGAAAATGCATTCTTTGGCACTTAATTCATAGTAAAATTTGCAAGCCCTAATATTTGCCTTAAGAAATGAAGCTGATAGAACAACCTGATCAATTAGCCAATTTACAGTATATTTTATTTCAGTTCCATTAAAAAAAAAACATTTTTTAGGCAGATGACAAACCCTCACCTTAGTGGCATATCTCTGATCCCCAAGTCTGAGATTAAACTTTGACTCTGTGTGTCTCCTGGGCCTGTGTTACAGATCCCATTTCCTCACGCCCCAGTTCTAACCTTATCTCATGCTTCTTTCTAGTGTAGAAAGATTTACCATGAAAAGCTGATCTGTTTCCTGTCCTCAAGACCCTCTTGGTGCAGTATTCACTACCCTCTCCCATCAGAAAGTTTACTTTCTCCGTTTGCTACCCTCTCCCATCAGAAAGTTTACTTTCTCCTTTTGCTTTTCACTTCTGAATTCTATATTTTTTTCTGGTATGAATAGTATCTCTCATTATTTTGCTTGCCAAACTAAGTCTTAAAAATATAGATCACTATCCAGTTGAACCTTCTGTCATGGTGGAAATATTCTATATTCATGTTGCCTAGTAAGGTAGCCACTGGCCACATGTGGCTGTTGTCCTCTTGAAATGTGACTTGTGCAATTGAGGAACTAAATTTTACATTTTGCTTAATTTTCACTTAAATTGAAATGAGCGCATATAGCTGGTGGCTACCATATGAAGCAGTACAGATAAACATATACTTGTTGAGTAATTGAATCTAATCTATTGTTATGTTTACAGAGAAAATGGAGCAACCGGAGCATTCATGTATTTTCTCATTTCATCCATAATCTCTTTCTTCTACCACCTTTTCACCTTTCTTCTCCTCCTTCCCTTTCAGCAAGGATCTTTAACACTTGGTTGGCCATTGTGGAGATAGAAAATTTTGAGGACGCATGTGAGAAACGGTGATTATTTGCTCACAACAATCAAATGGAAGGAATTGACAATGGGAAAAGCTCAGATTTTGCTTCTCTTTCAATCAACTTCACCTTCTAAGGGGAGGAATTCTGTCTGAGGAGAAAATCATGTAAATGTGACAGGAGGGTCCACTAGGGTATCTAATATTCATGAACCCAGATCAGCTAATAAGTTCTCTTTATTGTGTAAGCTAATTTGAAATTGGTTTCTATATACTAAAAAGTGCTCCCTAATTCAGAAGGTTGGCATGAAGATCATTTGAATGCTGGATGTTGAGAAGCACTGTGCAGAAATTACCTGAAAAGCATTATTTTCTTTTTCCCCTTGAACCTCATCTGATACCAGGCATAGTGATATACTCTTTTACTGATCAATTCTTCCAGTGCATTCATGGAAATCCTGTGAATCTCATGTTTTTGGAGACAGAAGATGTATCACAGAGCCCATGGTGGTCCCACATGCCCTGCCCTCTGTTTCTCTTAAACACTCTGATACATGTGAGTTGTGCTTGGATCTTTTTGATATCTTCCTTTGGCTTGAGGCCATGTGATAGGCTATACAGTTTGGTGGTTTCTGTGCTGGGCACAGCTGTCAGTGTCTCTTTTCTTCATTTCAGAGAATCTGATGGTATTGGCAAAACATCAGAAAGCAAGTCAGAGAATAACTGGGGTTTCTCTTTAGCAAAGGAGAAATGGAAAGATCATCTCCCAGACCTTTCCTCTACCCCAGCTGTTTTTTCGGTCAGTGTCTCCATTTCACTGATGAAAAAACTCAGAATTTTTTTTCTTTATTTTTCCTATTCACATGTCCCAGTGCACAGGGGGAAGCCAAATTGTCCCATTTTTATTGCACTACTTGCTGTTTAGCACAATACTGTGCTTGAAGGTATAGCACAAAGAGACAGCTGTTACACAGAAGGCACATGCCTTGCCTGCTGGGAATAGACTCTTTGGATTCATCCCTGAGCCATGGGCTGTGAATCAATTTATTAGTCTCTTCTAAAAGGCAAATGGAAGTGGAAAGGCTGTCCTCTTCAGTTATTCAGTTGACTAATATTTGGCTCATTAATATGGTTTGGAATTGCAGTGCAGCAACCATTGGAAGGACTGATGTTGAAGCTGAAACTCCAATACTTTGGCCTCTTGATGCAAAGAGCTGACTCATTGGAAAAGACCCTGATGCTGGGAAAGATTGAGGGCAGGGGGAGAAGGGGACAACAGAGGATGAGATGGTTGGATGGCATCAGTGACTCAGTGGACATGAGTTTGAGTAAACTCTGGGAGTTGGTGATGGACAGGGAGGCCTGGCGTGCTGTAGTCCATGGGGTCATGAAGAGTTGGACACGACTGAGCGACTGAACTGAACTGAACTGAACCAAGTTGCTGTGCTCGTCATGTCCGACTCTGCGACCCTATGGCCTGTAACCCACCAGGCTCCTCTGTCCGAGGGATTTTCTAGGCAAGAATACTCAAGTAGATTGCCATGTCCTTCTCTAGGGGATCTTCCTGACCCAGGGATCTAACTCGCATCTCCTGTGTCTCCTACATTGCTGGCTGATTCTTTACCTGCTGAGTCATTGGAGAAGCCCTTGAAATCAGTCTGCTTAATAGCAAAGGGTAGAATATTGAAAGGTCACAAAAAGGGAGAAGGAATGATGCTATATGAGATTGAGAGGGGATAAATGTAAAAGTTCTTTAAGTAAATAAGAAATGAATGATTAGGATAGGGAGAAATAAACTTTATAAATGGCCAAAAAAGCCATTGGAATGCTTGTTGAATGCTTAATATGATAGATATTAATATAAAAGCCAAACAATCTAATATGTCCTTGAACAATGTTGATAGATAAGTAAGGTCCATGGTGTTGATAGTAGTGAAATGGGGTTCACTTTCCTATTGGTGATACTCAAAGTTTAGTTTGAACTCTACTCAGTGCTAAGTGATTGGCTAACATAATCTTATTTACTCACTATGATAATTTTAGGAAATATTGTTAATCCCATTTTATATATGAGTTAACTGAGATTCAAAGTAGATGAAAACCTGACCATGCTCATAAAGAGTTGGATTCAAACCCAGGAGTTTCTGAACCCAAGCTTATTACCTTAACCCACACCTTGACACCATTCTGGAATGGCAGCCTGTGAGTGGACATTGACTAATAATGCTGAGCAACTGGCTTTCTTTAGCCAACAAGCTCTAAATGTGAGCCTCAGGATCTCCAACACATTTCCTATCCTTTATCTTGTCTCTCTGCTTTATGAGCTTCACCTTTTCTTGGCTTCTTTTGCTGCCTTACTCTATGGTCTTACATAGACATGGGGAAGACACACTTGGGTGCTCAGAGTAAGGGCAGGGCATTGCAAAGTACTTTAAAGAGTCGAATGGATGGAAGGATGGAGAGAGAGTTAGAAAAATTGGCAAGAGCTTGATTTATGTAGAAGTAGAGGGAAGACCAATCTATTTCAAGTAAGTAAATAATGATAAATTTTTTGGAAAAGTATTTTAAGTAACAAATTCCTTTTCTTGGTTTTATTTGCTGTAAATAAATGTTGGCTATTTTATGGGCATTAATAACTACTCAGGAATTTAAAATAACACTGTGCCATCTAAAATTAGTGTTCTTAAAGTATTTTTCAATATTTTATGAAAATGAAGACATACCATGTCTTAGAGCAGTTCTGCTGGCAGCAATTTGGGAAGAAGTAGCCCAGGGTTTTTTTCTTTATTGTAATTGTTTTATTAGAAGAGGTTGACCTCTTATTTTAGAAGCAAACTGTTCAGTTTTCTCTACTTCCATTTCTTGATCTCTAAAAGAGTAAATATTGGCAACTTGCAGAGTAGTTTGATTTCAGATGAATGTCCTGAGGCTTTGGAACTGAAGTTAAAAAGGATTTCTGTGGGCCAAAGATCCTGTTAGTAATACTTCTGTGTCTTTTAAAAATTGAGGTAAATTCACGTAAACTAAAGCTCACCATATTAGCCATTTTAAAGTGCACAGTTGATTGGCTCTTGGCATATTCACAGTGTTGCACAACCGTCATCACCAGTTAATCCCAGAATATTTTCATCAGCCCAGAAAGAAACCCTGTACCCTTTCCCAGCGTCCCTCTTGCCCACAGCCCCTGGAAACAACCCAGTTGCTTTCTGCCTCTGTGAGTGTTCCTATTCTGGACTATTCATATAAATGGAATCATAGCATGTGTGACCTTTTGTGCCCAGTTTCTTTTACTTAGCATAACGTTTTCAAGGTTTAACCATGTTGAAGCATGTAGTTTTGTGTTTTAATAGGCTTGAAAAAGTCGGGATTTCCAATAGCGTTTGAGAGCTAATGGCATTAACTGTCATGTAACCTTGGATATACGTAAGGAGTTTTCTTATTTCTTTCATAACACCCGTCTGCATCCAAGACATCTCTTACGATGGGTTGGCGCCCCCTCCTTTTGACCTCCAAGAAGTCTTTCTGTGCAAGTGTAGTCAGGAAGGTCTCCTTGACTTCAAAAATGAGAAATAAATGGTCTTTTATCTGAGCAGGGCTCAGCTTTTCTCTCGCTCCTGCTACGTTGGAGTATCTGTCCACAGGGGATGACCTCTGGCTACTTAGCCTGAGGCCCATCTATTTCCTGCCTCAATGTTTAAACACACTATAATGATGTATCATAGTAAGGGACCGCAGTATATGCAGGATTAGGAATCGTGAACAAAGAGTGTGCTCTGTGTAGAGGGCAGGCTAGCATCCTGTGGGCTCCTGTCATCCTTTCACAGACAACAAGCCAGAGGGGAAAGGAAAAGCCAGAGAAAGGGCCCAAGACTCACTCAGGGGCACCTTGCTATTTGTTTTCAGACCTATGACTGACCACTTTTTCCTCTGTCTCTAATCACTGGCTTTATAGTCCAGCTTTTGTGGGAATATCTCAATATTCATCATTCTGTTTAGTGTAGACATCCATTTATATTAGTTACTAAGGTGCTCACTCTCTCCTTTAATTGTCCCATTGCAGCTCTGCTCTTTCTACCTTGGAACTGTTCCTCCACCATGTTTTTCTCTGCACATTTTTCTCAAAATAGAGCATGACATATTTTAGATTCTCCACACATTGATTATTGAATAAATATAATAGCACATAGTGAAGTGGTTAAAAACTTGTGCTCTGGAGTCTGACAAAGGTCCATATAGTCAAAGCTATGGTTTTTCCAGTAGTCATGTACAGGTATGAGAGTTGAAACATAAGAAGGCTGAGCACCAAAGAATTGTTGCTTTCGAACTGTGGTGCTGGAGAAGGCTCTTAAGAGTTCCTTGGACAACAAGGAGATAAAGCCAGCCAGTCCTAAAAGCAATCAACCCTGAATACTCATTGGAAGGACTGACACTGAAGCTGAAACTCCAGTACTTTGGCCACTTGATGTGAAGAACTGACTCACTGGAAAAGACCCTGATGCTGGGAAAGATTGAAGGCGAGAAGGGGACACCAGAGGATGAGATGGTTAGATGGCATCACTGACTCGATGGACATGAGTTTGAGCAAACCCTGGGAGATGGTGAAGGACAGGAAAACCTGGAGTGCTGCAATCCCTGGCATCACAAAGAGTTGGACATGACTGAGCAACTGAATAACTGGGTTCTGAGGAATAATAGAATCCTAGCACAGTCTCTCTTGCTATTATAAAAATAAGCAAATGTAATTATAAACTTATTCAGTGATTATGTATTGAATATCTGTCATGTTGTAGGCACTATTTAGCTACTGAAGATGCAACAGTGAGAAAGACAGATAAAATTTCCTGCTCTTTTGGATATGGTATTCCAATACTTAAAATTGCTAATATGCATAGAGAAATTATGCTGTGTCAGAAACTTCCCAAAGCCCTTTATAAATATTACCCTCTTTAGTCATTTAAATGACCCTATGAGAGAATACACTTATCCACATCTTTACAAATAAGGAAACTGAAGCCTAGAGACACTATGGATCTATTGTGATGAAGTAAGTGACATAGCTGAGAATTTAACTGAGGCAGTTTGGCTCCACAGCTGTGCTTGTATGCTAATGTATATATATATGCTAATATATATTTATAAAATATATAATATAAAATATAAAAAATATATGTTGTGCTAATATATATATGTATATATATAAATGAAAATTTGGTGAAAAGACAAATATGGGGAAATAGGACATATTTTTGCTTAACTAATATTGACCATCATCAATTTGATACCAGAGGATAAAGTAGAATGGAAAACTGAAAAGAAAAATAAAGGTATCTTATAATCAACATAGCTTGAGAGTATTTGCCTTAAAAAATAAGTTAAAGGCCATAAACATCTAGGCCCTTTCCTCCAATGCCTTTGAAAGATAGTTAAAATAAAGTTCCAATAATGTTATTTTTAAAAGTGTAGAAAATATTTCCAAAAAGTACTAAGTACTACGTGAGAGTGGAAGGTGGCCATTAAGGTAACTGTCCCAGATGTCATGCATGAGAGAATGTCTTCAATACACAATTGTCTTTCCAAGACTTTTTCCTGTACTTTCCTGGTGGTCCAGTGGCTAAGACTCAGCTCCCAATGCAGGGGTCCCAGGTTTGATCCCTGGTCAGGGAACTAGATCTGACATGCCTGCAACTAAAAGTTTGCATGCCTCAACTCAAGATCCAACATGCCGCAACCAAGACCTGGTGCAGGCAAATAAATAAATGAAAGACTTCTCTGCTGGTTTTCCATCATCTGTCATGCATTGGGAAAAACCTCTGAGCTTCAAAAATAGGATTAAACCTGCTCTGAAAGTAAGCCCAGTACTAGAGCTGAAGCTCCAGTACTTTGTCCACATCATGGGAAGAGCTGACTCATTGGAAAAGACTCTGATGCTGGGGGGGATTAGGGGCAGGAGGAGAAGGGGACAACAGAGGATGAGATGGCTGGATGGCATCACCGTCTTGATGGGCATGAGTCTGAGTGAACTCTGGGAGTTGAAGATGGACAGGGAGGTCTGGTGTGTTGCGATTCATGGGGTTGCAAAGAGTCGGACACGACTGAGTGACTGAACTGAACTGAAAGTAAGCCCACAATGGAGTCTCTGGCTTTTAACTAGCATTGCTATGCAAACTCTGTTAATTGTCAGTGTGAATTACATACAGGGACACAGCAAAATGCCTGTGGCAGGATAGGTGCCAGATATAAATTGATCTTTTATTTTGAATTTTAGGAAAAGTAGCATTTTATTGAAAGAGTAATCAAACATTGTGATATTTGTACCCTCAACTCTGCTCTGAAATTATTTTCTTCCCACCTTTCATGGTAATCTGTCTTTCCATCATTTTAAAAGATTACTAGAAACAAATTTTATTACAATGTTATACAACTTAATTTTCTTCCCCTACCAGCCCACACCTATGTACTTTCCCTTACATCATCCTCTCCATATTTATTGCATATTTATCACTCCACCATTTTTAATGTTGTGCTCAAGCCCTGCTTAGTCACAAACAATATCCCTGACAGTTCAGGTTCAGACACAGTTTTCTCTTTAAACTCTTAGCATGGTTATCTAGGTTTCTTAACAATCAAATGAACATGTCTAATGCAGGGTGGGGGGCATGTGGGGAACAGTTGTAAAGCATGGATGCAAGTGAATATGAAGTAGACTCTTTAGGCTTAGCTCTTATCAAGGAATTAAGACAAATTCATAAAGGAATTTTTTAAAAACAGCACTTGATTTGATTTATACATATGTTACTTGGAGGCACATTAAATGCCGGAAAGGTAGCACGTTTAAAGTTGCTCTTAGGAATTAGCAGGGTAAGCGGGAAACCTAGCTCAACTCAAAGGCAGGGAAAAAAAACTAGAGGTTGCAGAAAATCAAGTGATACAGGAACAACACGCAGGTGGAGGAATGTGGATGCCCCCCTCCTTTTTGTTTGTTGTTAATTCCTTTTACTTCTGCATTTCAAGAGCTGTCCCGAGTCTAGTGTTCAGTGTCCACTATTCTTCTTCGTCTTTCTTCACCTTCATTGCACAATGAATAGAATGTGTGATTCTGCATTGACAGGGTACAAAGAAACCTCTGCTGTGTTGGGTAACTTTGAGCAAATTACTTAACTGCTTTAATCATGTCCTTTTATTTGCAAGTAAGATAAAAATAAAAAGAATTTCTCTTACAGTTTTGGTATAAATACAATGTCTGCATTGGCCCTTCAAATGTTAGATTATTTCTGTATATCAGTCATGATGCCCTCTGGTCCTTTGTGAAAAGTACATGTGTTTAAGCAAAAAGTAAGTAAATTGCGTCATCACTTCACATATGCTTGTCTTATCCCTAGAGAGCTTGCCAGAGCTCTCTGGGAATAGAAATTATGTTCTGTTTCTTTTTTCTTTTTCTACCTCAGGGTTCTTTGTACACCATGGATACTCAATATATCTTGTTTGGTGATGATTGACAAACAAGAACAAATTCAATTGCTCTGCTTCACCTTTAAGAAAGATGCTTGCCTCCACTTGGATTCTGCATCCATTAACTGTCCCCCCCTTCTGGGAGTTGTAGTGAAGCTAAAATCTAAATAGCTGTGTATTTTGCAATTGCTTGCCATATTTGATTTCTGGAAGATATAAGAGTATATTTTGGGGGAGTGGGGAGAAGGTAAGGTCCTTTATGCTGGTACATTTTTCTCTCCTAACTAACCATTAAGTCATAAGGACTGAGTTAGATTTCGTTGCCTTAAAGATGCCTTTTATGCTTTTGGTTCAGCTTAATGGTTTAATGAATGTTAAGTCTCAGCATTCTACCTTGTATTCTTTTACCTTTGCTGCACCTTAGTATTTATTGGACCTACCCATCTGACCACTCAGTTCACTAAAGAAAAGGTGATTTCAAAGCTGTACGTTCTCTCCACTGAAATCCCATGTCCTGAATGTGAAAAATAATGAGAATTATATACCCCAGGGGATATATAATTGGGAAAAATAATCCCCTTGGATCAGACACAACTAGCTCCAAATCCTAGCTTTATGATTTACTAGCTGTGCTTTTCAGTTGTTATTGCCCCAAACCTCAGTGCTTTAAAAAAAAAAAAATCCTTTTGCTCATGATTTGGTGTGTTAGAAATTTAAGTAGGGTCTGGATGGGAAGTTCTCACTTGGGATCTGTCATGCAGCTGAAGTTGTGTGTTGGCTGTTTCAGTCATCTAAAATCTCAGCTGGGCTGGATGTCGAAGATGGCACACTTACATGCTTGTCGGTTGATGTTGGCTCTTGCCTGAAAACTCAGCTATGGCTGTCTACTGGGTCATCTACATGTGACCACTCCAATGAGACAGTCTCAGAGTGGTGGAAATTCATATGTGGTACCTAGCTGTCATGCAAAGAGAATGAGGCAGGAGCTGCATGGCCTTTGTAACCTAGGAAACCACATAGCATCACTTCTGCCATACTCTGTTGGTTAGAGCAGTTAACACATTTCCCAGAAAAATGGAGAGAGGGTATAGACTTGACCTCAAGGTTGCATGATAGAAGAGCACGTGGAGGTATTGGTGTGACTGTCTTTGGAAATACCATCTGTTGTATCATATGATTTTTATTAAGTTGTGGACACACTTTGAGCCTCAATTCCCTCATCCCTAAAATGGTGATAACTTGTGATAGCTTACGGTGAATGATGTTGGATTTGTGATCTCTGAAGAAGATCAGGGACTAGGCTTGATCACTCAAGAGCTTTTTTGTAGCAGAGTTTTATTAAAGTGAAAAAGGGACAGAGAAAGCTTCTGACATAGACTTCAGAAGGGGGACAGAGAGTGCCCCCATGCTAGTGTTAGCAAGGAAGTTATATACTTTTTAAATTAGCTGTTACAATAAATCAAAAGAATGTCTCCAGGTTGTAAAAATTTTACCAGACCCACTCCCACAATTTAAATTTTAGGATAACAAAATTACAACTTAACAACAGAAAGATCCTACCAGACCCAGTCCCATTATATACATTCTAAGAAATCAGGATTAGTCAGAAGGTTTTCAGGAAGGAGAAACTGACCTCAAGCAGGATGCATTGCTGTTATATAATCCCTGGTAAAGTGTTTAAACTGAGTTGTGTAATCATCAGTTCCAGGCTTAAAGAAAAAACAAACAAACAAACAAACAAAAAACACAACTGTTTTATGTGACTAAGGAATGTAGATAAAAAAAAAAAGTTTGTCCTTTCCTCCTCCTGGAGAACCCCAGACCCCTATCTCCTCCTCAAGAACCCCAGACCCCTTTCTCTTCCTCAGGGACCCTGGACTTCTTATCAACCTACCTAGGAATTGACTCTCTCACTTGTAGGGAATTTAACAGTAATCTGATAGATAGGTACATGTTTGCTAAATATTTTTTTCTAAGCTTGACATGTTACATAGTTATTTTGTATCCCCAAATCTAGTCTATCTGCAGACATTTTTGACATTTAGACATGTCTATAAATGCATGTCTCGGCAAAGATAATTCTGAGATTATATCTGCATTTTCATACAGAAAGGACTTTCAAATTCACTGACTTGAATTTATTACAGTGACTGTAATATATCCAAATACTTCAGTTCCTAATGGAACATTCCCTAACAGACTGTCATATCTAGTGTAGTTAACCATCCAAATTTAATTGTTATTCAAGCAGTGAGACCTAATATTCATTTTCTTGCAAAGAACTTGGCTTTGGTACCTATTGATATGTGCCAAGAAAAGGTTATTATTGAAATGGGAAAGGAGTCCTGACTCCCATCCTAGTTGTGGGATGGAGGATTTATATTTTAGGATCATGATTGCTGGATTCATTTTGAGTGTTGAAATTTAAGCTGACCAAGCCCAGGAATTGTGCTTTCAGAAAACAAGCTACCCACTCCCATTTCCACCTCAATTAGCATCCCCTAGAGCCAGCTCTCTTCTTCAGTTATTATTTAGAGGAAAACCAAATGATGCAAATTTGTAGTGATTGTTTATGTCTTATTTATTTTTTATGAATTATTCAGTGGTTTACCATCAAAATTTAGTTAACATGTTTGCTAATATGAAGGTGGGGAGGACTCAAATCTTCACATTTATTTATCTGATGGACACACCTAACTGAAAATAAAAGATTCTTCATATAAGGGTTCTTTACTGTTATCAACAGGGGGTAGCAGAAAAGGATCACTATTTATTATATTACATTATATAATACTCATAACTGTCAAGTTGAATAAGACTATAAAGGGAAGGAGGCCTGAATAAGAGAAAACTACACTTTTGTAAAACAATAATGTGGGTCAATTTTTAAATAAGTCATGCAAATAGGGATATTCAGAAACTTTCCCCACTGGACTCTCCCATGCAACATACTGAAACTTTGTCACTGCTTATCAAGTAACTATATTTTAGGACCTCCTTTAATAAAACTGGCAGAATCCACCTGAAAAAGAGGGAAGGAAGGAGCTAGTGTTTTAAACCTGTAGCTCTGACTGAGGTGCTCCTCTTGTAACTGGTGTAGATTTGCAGAAATTAGAGTTTGGAGATGCCATCACACTGTGCCAAGTTTTCTGTTAAGTTTTACAAGTAGTGAAAGCATGTCCGAAAGGATCAAAATAGAATGAGTATGTTCTGCTCTAAAAAATATATATTTAAAAACGTTTCTTTGCACATATCTCTAAATTACCAATGGATTGCTTGCTAGAAAGCTTGAAAATTAAAATGAAAGGTGTATTAAGTAAAAGTGCAAGCTGTAATCCTGTGCATGGTTGGTCATTTGTGAGTATGTGTATAAATTGTATTATTGTGGCATAGAACTTAAATGTCATGATTTTTGTGATTTGTATGGAAACACAAAAGACCATGAACAGCCAAAGCAATCTTGAGAAAGAAAAATGGAGCTGGAGGAATCAGAATCCTTGACTTGAGACTATACTGCAAAGCTCTGGTCATCAAAACTGTGTGGTACTGGCACAAAAACAGAAGCATAGCTAATGGAACTATGGAGCTACTCTTCAGTGTAACAGGATAGAAAGTACAGAGATAAACCCATGCACCTATGGTAACTTAATCTATGACGAAGGAGGCAAGAATGTACAATGGAGAAAAGACAGTCTCTTCAATAACAGGTGCTGGGAAAACTACAAGTGCATGTAAACAAATGAAATCCAAACACTCCCTATGACCACTCACAAAAATAAACTCAAAGTGATTTAAAGACCTAAAAGTAAGATCAGATACTATAAAACTCTTAGAGGGAAACGTAGGCAGAGAGCTCTTTGACATAAATCACAGCAAGATCTTTTTTGATTCTCCTCCTAGAGTAATGAAAATAAAAGCAAAAATAAGCAATAGGGCCTAATTAAACTTAAAAGCTTTTGCAAAGCAAAGGAAACCATAAACAAGATGAAAAGACAGCCCTCAGAATGGGAGAAAATATTTGCAAATGAAGCAATTGACAAGAGATTAATCTCCCAGATATACAAACAGCTTATGCAGCTCAGTATAAAAAACAAACAAACAAATGAACAGCCCAATCAAAGCATGGGCAGACGATTTCAATTGACACTTCTCCAAAGAAGACATACAGATGGCTGAAAAGCACATGAAAAGATGCTCAACATTACGTATTAGAAAAATGAAATGAAAACTATAATGAGGTATCACCTCACACTTCTCAGAATGGCCATCATAAGAAAATCTACAAACAATAAATGCTGGAGAGGGTGTGGAGGAAAGGGAATCCTCCTCTTACACTGTTGGTGGAAATGTAAACTGGTGAAGCCACTATGGAGAGCAATATGAAGATTCCTTAAAAAACTAAAAATAGAGCTACCATATGATCCAGAAATCCCACTCTTGGTTATGTATTTAGAGAAAATCATAATTTGAAAAGGTGCATGCATGCGTGCGTGTTAAGTGCTACAGTCATGTCTGACTCTGCAACTCCACAGACTGTTGCCCACCAGGCTCCTCTGTCCATTGATTCTCCAGGCAAGAATACTGAAATGGGTTGCCATGTCCTCCTCCAGGGGATCTTCCCTACCCAGGGATCAAATCTGTGTTTCCTGCATTGGCAAGCAGACGCTTTACCACAGAAACATCAGGGAAGCCCACTATAGAGTGTTCAGCTCAGTTCAGTTCAGTAGCTCAGTTGTGTCTGACCCTTTGTGACCCCATGAATTGCAGCACGCCAGGCCTCCCTGTCCATCACCAACTCCCGGAGTTCACTCAGACTCACATCCATCGAGTCAGTGATGCCATCCAGCCATCTCATCCTCTGTCATCCCCTTCTCCTCCTGCGCCCAATCCCTCCCAGCATCAGAATCTTTTCCAATGAGTCAACTCTTCACATGAGGTGGCCAAAGTACTGGAGTTTCAGCTTTAGCATCATTCCTTCCAACGAAATCCCAGGGCTGATCTCCTTCAGAATGGACTGGTTGGATCTCCTTGCAGTCCAAGGGACTCTCAAGAGTCTTCTCCAACACCACACTTCAAAAGCATCAATTCTTCGGCACTCAGCCTTCTTCACAGTCCAACTCTCACATCCATACATGACCACAGGAAAGACCATAGGCTTGACTAGATGGACCTTTGTTGGCAAAGTAATGTCTCTGCTTTTGAATACGCTATCTAGGTTGGTCATAACTTTTCTTTCAAGGAGTAGCGTCTTTTAATTTCATGGCTGCAGTCACCATCTGCAGTGATTTTGGAGCCCCCCAAGATAAAGTCTGACACTGTTTCCACTGTTTCCCCATCTATTTCCCATGGAGTGATGGGACCAGATGCCATGATCTTCGTTTTCCAACCCGGCATCCCCTATGCAGGTTCAATTCCCTAGAGAAGGAAATGGCAACTCACTCCAGTGCTCTTACTGGGAAAATCCCATGGACAGAGGAGCCTGGCAGGCTACAGTCCATGGGATCGCAGAAGTGTCAGACATAACTTAGCAACTAAACAGCAAATATATAGAATAGATAACTAATAAGGACCTATTGTATAGCACAGGGAACTATACTCAATACTTTGTAGTGGCCTATAATGGGAAAAAAAATCTAAAAATGAGTGGATGTTATTATGTGTACAACTGATTCACTTTACTGTACACAAACTAACATGACATTGTAAACCAAATATAGTCCAATAAAAATTATAAAAAAATAAGTAAAATGTCAGTTTTTGGACATTTAATAAGATAGAAGAGATCTCTCATCTTCATTGCATTACCTGCCTTCTTGGAATACAAATCCCAAATGGCAAGTTTAGGAATGCTTTCTAGAATGAAATTGTGTTTTGTGAGCCTGGATCATTTATACAAATTGCTGTGAGATGCATCTTACCATGATAAGATATTTTATTTTATTCTCTCTAAAACAAAAATCTTAAATTTAAATCACCGAGAATGAGAGGTTGGTTGGGGATATTTTCCAGCTGTTTAGTTTCAAGACAGAAAGGGAAGTGCAGTTTATGGGCAAAAAAGTGATGAAGGCATTTAAAATTCTGTTTCCTTATGAATGATGTCTCTGGGTCTTAAATGAGTAAGAATATGTTACATATTTAATATCTCTGATTTATAATATTAGGATAAAGTAGTATATGTCAATCCAAATTATCTTGTCCCATGATATAGCAAGAATGGTATTACAATTTCATAGTTTTCTTTTGTTAAAAAGTTGTCATACTTATTGAATGTCTTCTCTGCCAACCATTGTGCTGGGTGCTTTACTTATGTTATCTCACTTAATTTTTGCAACACTATAATAGCAATTTTTGCAGCTGGCAGTTTAACAGGCTGAATTCTAAAACATAAACTCAAGAATAATAATTTCAGGTTTAATTTTCTTCCTAGATTAGTAACACACTACACTTAATTAAATTGTTAAGTTTATCTTAAAATTATATATTTTTTCCATGGAAACCATTTCGCTTAGAGAAACAGGCACCTCCACTTCTATCTCATGAGTTGCCTATGCAAAGTTTTATTTGTTGACTTGATTGAAATTGTAAGCATATGAAAGCCTTGGCTAGAACTGGTCCTATGTGAATTGAGAGAAACATAGAATGCAAAGCTTTCCAAAGAAGCATAATCAATTTTAGAGGCAATTAATACAATTGGGCTAGAAATTAGCCTGGGAAGATTGAGCAATACCAAAACAATAATTATAGCTCTGTGTACTCACAATGTGTTTAGCAATATTAAATATATTATTGCTAATTATCATAAAGCCCCTGAAAGTTAGGTATTGTTATTCTCATCATATAGATAAAAAGTGACCTAGAGAGATCAAGAATTTTGTTTGAGGTCACACAATTGGTAATAAATTTAGCTAGCAGTATATAGCTCAAGGATCCTTTACTGTCTCTTGTGTTTGTCTCTTCTTTCATTGGTTATTAATGGGAACATTTATTTTAAAAATAGAGATAATCCAGTCTTAATATTTGACATATTTCAAAAACACTGAGATAGACTGAGGATGAGAGAATCAATTCAATTTACCAAAACTCTGTTGAATGTGAAAATGGTAAAACAAAAATCCAGTGATATTACAATTAGTTCCATTAAGAGAAGTAAAGATTCAAGAGAGATTGAAGTTGTGATCTGGCAGCTGTAACACCAACACAGAGGAAATTGAGTCTCTATGTAACTTTATGCCTTGCATTATTTGATTTGCCATCTATTTTGATTAAATTATATCAAACAATTGCCAATCTCCTCTTCAGTGTATGCTGCACAGACAGCTCAAGAGATAAGACTGGACAAGTGGAGCACTGAAGGTAAATGATTGGATTTGGTTTCTACCCTGTCCATGAAGCAATCTGATTGACTGTGTAGAACATTTCTGCTTTTGTAATCACTGGGTTGATCCTGGTGAAAGCCGCTCAGTCATGTCCGACTCTCTGTATTGTCCATGGAATTCTCCAGGACAGAATTCTGGAGTGAGTAGCCTTTCCATTCTCCAGGGATCTTCCCAACCAGGATTTGAATCCAGGTCTCCTGCATTGCAGGAGGATTCTTTACCAGCTGAGCCACCAGGAAAACCCAAGCATACTGGAGTGGGTAGCCTATCCCTTCCAGGAGCAGGTGCTAGAAACACAATACAAACTCCTACAGGATGCGTGCAGTTAATACAAATACTTGAAACATGTTGATGCAATGAATAGGTATTAAGCTGTAGGTACTGTGACTGAGCATCACAACTGCTTATTTACATTGCATTGTAAAACATGATGTGGCATAAATGCCATGTACCATCTTTTTTTTTTTTTTTAAGTATCCTGAGGAATGTTGCCAAACCATGTGTTTTAATTTGGATTACTCTAGAAGCAGACCTGTGACAATAAGCACCTGGAAGGTGATTCCAGGAGGTACCAGTAGGGAAGGGCAAAAGTGAGAGAAAGGAGAAAATATAGGGTGCATAAATCAAATGATTACTGTTAGGAGTCCTTGGATTAATCTCACTAAGAAACTCTGGATGATGATGCTGAGTAACCCTCAAAGCTACCTGCCCCGCCCCTCACCAAGATCTGAGAATATGAAGTTATTTTCCTCTAAATCCTGTTGTCATTCATTGAGGGCTGTTTCTAGGGATATTACAGACTTAGCACGAACGGCTCACCTGTGTAGGTCAAGAATCTTTGTGCAATGAGAAAAATCTTTGGGCAGAGAGTTGCACGTGTTTGGCATAAAATGCCTTTGGAGAGTAAAAAGCCAAGAAGCAATGGCCCAGGACCAGGAATAGGACGCCAGCTATATCTGAAAGTCAGGTATTGTTACTCCTCTGACACATAGGTAATGTCTAGTAAGTCTTTTATTTGTTACATATTTATTCAAATATGTTACATTTCAAAATTTACTAAGAACTTACCCATCTCCCGCCCCCAGTGAGCTGAATTAGGTTCTGGGAGATTAAAAGCAAAGAAGAAACATTATCTATCTATAAAAAATCACCAGCTATAATAATCCAAAGTTCCTTGGTGGCTCAATTGGCAAAGAATCTGCCTGCCATGCAGGAGATGCTCATTTGATCCCTGGGTTTGGAAGATTCCCTGGAGAAGGAAATGGCAACTCACTCCAGTATTCTTGCCTGGGAAGCCCATGGACAGAGGAGCCACAGTCCATAGGGTCGAAAGAATCAGATACAACTTAGGGACCAAACCACTACCACACCTAGAATAGTGGCTCTTTTTTTTTTTTTTTTCATTGTTCTGTCACATGATTTGAATTAATTTGAACCAAGTAAGTGGTAGGGTAGTGTTTTAGACAATGTCAACATGTCACATCACCAGTGTGATTTCTTGAATCAAGGGCAAAGAGTTACTGTTACTTTCTCATTGAATACTCTATTACATTCTCTTTCTCCTTTTTAAAAATTACATTCAGAAAAATGTATTTTTTCCCTGACTTTATACTCCTATGCAATTATTGCACCCTTGTTGGCATTTCACTGTTACATCCATGTACCCCAAAGAATAATTACAAAAATACAATGTGAAAAAAGAGAAACATCATTGTTTTAATTGGTGGGGATTAATCAAATCATAAACCCACTACATATTAACCTCAATGAACTGTTTCAGACTCTCACCTCCAAAGTTGATAGAAAGGTAACCTGAGCTCTCCTGTGAGGGCTGTTCATATCCATTAATTGTTACAATACAAGATACACGGGGTCTCAGCTGGTTGCCATTTCTTCTGTATTTGAAATGTGCTTCTCAGCAGAGATCTGAGAACACCACTGGGACTCATTTGAGTTGACTTTCACATTAATTTTGCTGTGCTGTGAAGAGCAAAGGCAAAATCAATGTCCATCAGTGATTATTCAAGGTAAAATATCTAGTGATATTGAATACCAATGGCAGCACCAGCATAAAATTTACTTAAGGTTTGTTGAGTTGACAGCCATTTATTCCAGTCCTGCTTCATTTTCCACGTTGCACATATATTTTAAGAAAATAAAACAGTTACAAGGAAAAAAAATAAATTCTACTTACTGACTCAATTTGCCAAAAAACAGATCTATTTCAAAATGGTAGAGCAGAATTAAAGTTGTAGGATTTTATAAACCTAACTAAGAATAATATCTTTCCAACTGGCAGAAGCCAAATATTTCAGAATGCGTATTGACACAAAACCACGTGGCTCAATTAAATTTTCATAATGAAGGTTCTTTGTAACTTGTGACTGAGCATGAAAAAAAGAAGAGCCTAGAGCTATTTCTTGGTTCTTGAATAAATATTCTTAAGCTAAACACATGCTCATGGCAAAAGAGTAATAATACATCTGGGTTTAAAAGTTTGTTTCAACTGTTAGGTTGAAATTAAAATATGTTCTCAATGCTATGTTATGCTTTTGAAAAAATTACAAATGGAAAACAAAGAATAATAGTGGGGCTTCCCTGGCGGTCCAGTGGTGAAGACTCTGCGCTTCCATTGCAGGGGGTTAGGGTTCATTCCCTATCATGGAACGAAGATCCCACATGCCAAATAGCATGGCCAAAAAATAAAATAAGAATAATAAAGCAAGAAAATATTAAAACCTTCTTTTATTTTATCATGCCTGATGCTCCAATGCAACATTTTGGTTAAGTGATGGTAGAAGAGGGATGGGAGGAGAGTCTGCAATCAGCGTTTGGGCCACTAGCAACTTCCAAGGCATTCTTTCCTGTCACGCTGGTTGATCAGATGATCACAGGCGTCATTTCCGTCCTTTCCATTAGCTCATTCCACACTGTTGCACAGGAGAGAAAAAGAAAAAAAACACCCCCAAACACTCAGCTTCTCTTTGTCTTTCTGACAGCAAACAGTCGGTCTGAGCTGTCTGTTTGTTCAGTGGCTATTTTGTCACAGTGTGTGCAATACGTGGCATCTCGTATGAGCATCATCTTCCGTGATATTATCTTCCAGGATACGGATTCCAAGGATTCTCTTCCATTTTTACTCAACTGTATTTTGTAATTTCACGTGAGAAATTTAGAACTTAACCCTGAGGAATATTTGCTTCCATTTGTTCAGGTGACTGGCTCCAGGAGGCCAGGTGCAGTATGCTGAAACAGAGAAAGCTTTATCCTTTCCACATGATCTCCTTCTTTCAAGAGCCCGAGGTTCGACTTGATTTCTAGGTTGATGCAGTAGGGATGACGATGAACTAGAAAAGGTGATTCTGAGGTCATGGGAGAAAATCTGAAGTTTAGGAACTCTGGTCTGTTTCAAGATCAGTGTATGCCTGTCCTATGTTAGAGCTAAGCCTTCGCTGGGGCCATTATCCCTTCAGAGCGTGTGATTTATGGCTACTGTTGTTGCTTAGTCACTCTGTTGTGTCCAACTTTTTGTCACTGCAAGGACTGTAGCCTGCCAGGCTCCTCTGTCCATGGGATTTCCCAGGCAAGAGTACCACAGTGGGCTGCATTTCCTTCTCCAGGGGATCCTCCCAACCCGAGGACTGAACCCATGTCTCCTGCCTTTCAGCTGGATTCCTATCACTGAGCCACTGGGAAAGCTCTGTATTTGATTATCAGTTCAGTTCAGTCACTCAGTCGTGTCCAACTCTTTGCAACCCCATGAATCGCAGCAGCACGCCAGGCCTCCCTGTCTATCACCAACTCCCGGAGTTCACTCAGACTCACGTCCATCGAGTCAGTGATGCCATCCAGCCATCTCATCCTCTGTCGTCCCCTTCTCCTCCTGCCCCCAATCCCTCCCAGCATCAGAGTCTTTTCCAATGAGTCAACTCTTCTCATGAGGTGGCCAAAGTACTGGAGCTTCAGCTTTAGCATCATTCCTTCTAAAGAAATCCCAGG